>CM055063.1:13201824-13290732 GCA_029204045.2 Tillandsia leiboldiana
CCCTCTCGACCCCACTGTGCATTGATCCACTGCCTCTATACAGTCTGAAGCCTCGGGGCGTGCACCATAAGGGTATGATCTCGGGCGCAAACCTTTCTCAAACAGCTCCACCTGGTGTAGCCCATCCCTGGCAACATAGGTACGCAGTTAAGCAACTGCGTAAACTCCTGGAAAATATCCCACACTGGGCGATCCACCCTGCTGAAGGTTCTTCAAGTCAATCTTCTATCTGTTTCTTCCCTCTCGGGGAGAAGTAATGTCAAGGAATCATCCTCCTGACTCCGACCAGGGTAGCTGTCGGGTGACCTGAAACTCTAAGGGCTCGACCCCGACCCACCAAGCATCTGCATCCCCCTCTAGACAGTGTACTACCAAATGTGCTCTGAACCTCTGGTCCAACTGATAAGTCCCGAAACACTTCTCCATTGATGCTAGCCAACGATCTCAATCTCCCATGGGTAGTGCTGCCGCCCTCGAGAACCTAGGGGGGTCCTCGCTTACAGAACTGTGTGAGTTTGTCAAAACTCCCGCTCCTCCCACTGGTGTCGTGCCTGAACATCCCCTGGCCCCACTGCTCGACGACGGCGCCGTAGGGGCAGGTGGAATCGCCGTGGGTACAAACAGGTGTACGGGGCCTCTGCAGTAGTAGGGGATGGTGCCGCAACCTTGGCAAATAACTGCTCAGAAACCGCTGCTCCTGTCGTCGTTGGCTCTCCCCCAACTGGGCCACCATGGCCCTCACTCACTGATCCAGAAGGCCCGGACTGCTTCCGGCTCCTCCGGGTGAGTAGTACCCCGAGTAGGATCTGCCGCCTAGAGGCATCCTGCCACACAAGAATCCAACTGTCAGTAAACAAAACCACTCTCCGACCCACTCAGCGAAAGTCATGGACATTCCCCCATTTCTGTAACCTTATGTTGTCTGCAGCCAACATAATAGTCCCCCATAAATAGGCTATGCCAATCCCTCTCCACTCACAGGAAGAGTTAACAACTAATTGCCGACTTTCGCAAAATATCGCGTCACTCACGCTCTGCCTTCCTGGGCCTGCCAATAAGCCTAGGGTTCCTAAGTCCCAACTGACTATCCCTAAGCTCTGATACCCTAATCTGTCACGCCCCCGGGTGTAAACCAGAACCCGGCCCGTCCACAGATCCGCCGTGCATACTGGAATTTCCGCGTACACGAAGCGCTGGTAACCGCGCTGAGATATAAAATCTTAAATAAAGGAGCAGTAACAACAAATAAACTAATACACTCAGACCATTGCAGGAAATAAAGTACAATAAGCTCTCACAATATACAAGTGTCTCTCCCAGCTCACGAAATAAATACAACCCGCTGGCCGCAGCCAGACCCAAAATAAAGGAATACAACCGTCTGAGTGTACTGGGGATACATCAAAACTACAAAACTCGAACTCGGGGCAGTAGCTATCTAATCACGATCCCTCTTACCTCGGTCCAGGGAGAGGGTCCCGCAACTCCCGCAGAGGACTCTGACAACAAGGGGAAAAGAAAAGAGAAAACGTGGTGGTGAGAACTACTATAAAAAACTAGCCTCCCCTAGTGGGTAGACCTCAAACTCAGACATCCCACTAGGACTATCAGAGGCGAAAATAAAACAAAGTGGTAAGCTACAATAACACTACTGATGAAGAGCTACCCCTACATGCCTCTAAGATGCCTAGCTAGAGATAGCTGAAAGCATGCACCAGAACATCAAGACTTGCCTGACCAACCCAATCAAAACACCAGTAAACACTGGTACTATACTATACTGCCTCTCTGCTGTCAACCTCACAACTCAGTATCTCCCCTGTCAAAAAATGACCGGAACCGAAACACGGTCTGACCGTCACCCACACGGTCTGAACCTACTCCGAGTGGCACTCGAGGGGCGACCCCACCGAGCATAGTATAGCACTGTCACTAGTATCAATCAGTATCATAAATAGCAGGACTGGGTACGACTGCTGTATCAAAGTTGGAAAACCCATTCCACTAAAGGAACCCTCGATCCCCACCCCTCCACTGATGCAAAGTAAAAATAATAATAAGAATCCGTCAACCGCCCAACAGTCCGCGGTCACCGCAACACCCAAACATCGGATCCCCGACTGTCCCAACTCTGAACATCTGACCTACACAATCCCTAAGACTATACGGTGTCACGCCCCGGGGTCGAAACTGCGACCCGGGCTCGCCAACAGATCCGCCACCTATGCCAAACTCCGCATAGGCGAAGCGTCCTACCTGCAAGAAAAGTGCTACAGCTAGCAGATATCAGAGCTAAAAGATAAAACTGCTGAATAACTAAAAACACCACTGTACAACTGAAAATATACAATAATGTCCACCTCCCAAAAATGATATAAGTACAACATCCTCAGACACAAAACTCATAGCTCTACCGGAAGGTATCTCCAATAAATACATCAGTGTACAGGCTCTCAATACATATCATATCCTCACTACATCAGTCTCTCAAAAGAGGAAATAAAACAACTAATCTACTGAAGCTCTCCTCTGAAGGGGTACCGCTACTCTCCAAACATGGGTAGGGATCTAGCTCGCGACTCCCTCGCCTCGATCAACAACCGCAGAATCAGCAACACCCGCTAAGACTCTGCAAAACAAAGGAGAGGAAGGAAAAAGAAGGGGAAAAACCCCAGAGGGTGTGAGAACTACACCAAAGGAGGGAGTTCTCAGTGGTACCACCGCCAGGACCGACGGTCTGCCCACCAAGTCCTCAAAAGACAAAAAGCTAACCCAAGCCGTAAAGACGTATAAAAGAAGCTGGACCCTCTCAACAGCTATCAAGCCACTAAGCTTGCTATGCTGCCATGCCTGCTATGCCTGCCATGCCTGCTATGCCTGCCTATCCTGCCTATGCCTGCTATGCCTGCTACCTGCATGCCTGCATCCTGCTATGCCTGCCTATGCCTGCCATGCCTGCTCTGCCTCCTATGCCTGCCATGCCTGCTCTGCCTGCCTATGCCTGCACTGCTATGCCACTATGCCTGCATGCCTGCCTGCCATGCCTGCCTATGCCAGCTATGCCTGCCTATGCCTCCATGCCTGCCTATGCCTGCCCTGCCTGCCTATGCCTACTAGCCTGCTCTGCCTGCCTATGCCCTGCCTATGCCTGCCATGCCTATCTGCCTGCCTATCCTGCCCTGCCTGCCTATGCCTACTATGCCTGCCATGCCTGCTTGCTGCCATGCCTGCCTATGCCTGCTATGCCTGCCCCTGCCATGCCTGCCTATGCCTGCCCTGCCTGCCTATGCCTACTATGCCTGCTCTGCCTGCCTATGCCTGCCATGCCTGCTGCCTGCCTATGCCTGCCTGCCTGCCTATGCCTACTATGCCTGCCATGCCTGCTCTGCCTGCCTATGCCTACCTATACGGTCAACAACCCACAATGACCTTGGGACCACCGTACCCCCAACGGTTCCCAACAACACTAGCACTGGTCCAAACACCGCCACTAACTCCACTCGGTCCCCCTGACACGAGCGCAACTATAAAGCAAAAGCCTGTAATAAGCCCAATCTAATGCCACCAGTAGACACTGGTACTGCCTGCTCTGCCTGCCGCGACGGGTATGCCAGCCTACGCATAACACCGAAGCAAAGGAGTCTCAAGACTCAAAGTCTGTCTGCCGCGCACTCCGGAGTGGCACTCGAGGGGAGCGACCCACACGAGTAAAGTATCTCAGTATCCAGTAACAAAGTATCATAATCAGCAGGACTGGATCATGACTCTGATCAAAGTGGGAAAACCCATCCACTAGAGAAATCAGATACCCAATCTGGTGCATAAATAAATGTCCGGTCAACCGCCCAATATCCGCGTTGCCGCAAAGCCCCACAACTAATCCACCCTGTCCCAGACACCAAGTCCCGACTACACTACCCAGCACCCCTGCTCGAACCTGAGCAACACAGACCACCTGACTAACAAAGAAGGAGAAAAGGATAACATGGTTTCTCCTAAGTCAAGTTCCAAAAGTAGTGCAGCGGTAAAAGATGGCCTAACTACATGTCCATGCACGCATGCTTTGTTCTCAGAAATAATAAAGTGGTGAAGCATATATTAGTAAAGCATGCTAAAACATCCTACTATGGTATACCAATCTCACCCAAGTGGGCCATTCCTTGCTTACCTCTCGCTCATATCGGTTGTACATCAAATACGCCTGTTATCAATCATAGAGGGATGATAACCCACACCTGTGCCCTTACATTCACCATGATATAAAAATCTTATACAGTTACTAAATTAAGCTTACCCACCTGAAGTGCTCAATCCAAGGCAAACCTGGAGTCGGTGAAGAGCGTGGCCACTTGCACGCACAATCAGCTGAACCCGTAACCACGGTACAAGTCTCGCAAACCTCGGCTCCTAGCAGTGTTCCAAAAATACTCGCGAACCCTCCTGGTACAACAAAAGGTCCAAGGTTACACTTTATGCTAAATATCCAAGTATACACCATCTGCCGGAACCAGCCCTGAAGATGTGCAATTTTCACCTGCAGAACGGACTCAGAAAAATCCACCAAAAATACGGACGCGATCGTCGCGTCGAGCCCTTCGAAACGAGTACCTGCACGCCAAAATCCGAATCCCGGAGGCCGAGTTACAAATTCCACAACGCGGTGAGCGCGAAAGTCCACAACAAACACAACTGTAATACGCCGCACAGTAAAGGGGAAAGAAGTATACCTTCGGGCGGATCTCAGCAAATTCCCCGAAAAACACGACGGTAATCCTTGCGACGTAGATCCAAAGAGAGTAAAAGCACGACTCAATCCGAGCTCGCACACAAGCTGCACGCAAAACGGTGCACACCGCCGGAGTCCGCACGCAAAACGGAGCACGGTGCCGAACCCGCGCGCAAAACGAAGTCCGCACGCAAAACGGAACACGGTGCCGAAACCCGCGCGCAAAAAGGAGTCCGCACGCAAAACGGTGCACGGTGCCGAAACCCGCGCGCAAACGGAGTCCGCACGCAACAAAACGGTGCACACCGTCGGGTCCACACGCAAAACGGAGCAATAAAACACGGTCCCTATCACAGACGAGAGTAAGGGTCAAATCCAATGTCCAAAAGGACGCTCCAAAACTGTGCCAAAATACCGCAAGAATAACACGTGGGACCTACCTCGACCGCGTCGCGCCGCCCAACCGCCTCCTTGGGACACCTCGCGCGCTTCGCGAGGTCCACGGCGCACCGCCGCGCCACCCAAAAATTTCCTCCTCACTCCCTCTCTCGCTCGGGTGGAGAAAAAGAAAGAAAGAGAAAATGGCGCGGGGAGAAAGAAGAAGAGAAGAAGGGAAAGATGGGAGATGGTCCACGGACCCGTCGCACAGCCCAGGTCCACCGCGGCAGCAAATGGGAGCCTCCCTCCCCCGGTCCACAGGCACAATGGCGCGCGCGCCCGGTCCAGCGCTCGCGCACCACAGCGCGACGCGGCACGCATCACCGCGTGCCACGCAGGCGCCGCACCCGCGCGCTGCATGCGCGCGGGACACCGCGAGCGCCACACCGTAGCCCCCGCTCCCCTTCCGCGCGGGCGCCAACGGGGGCCCGCCACGTGGCGGCCCCTGCGTCACCCGCGCAGGAGCGCGTTTCCCGAGGGGCCTGCGCGCCTCGCGCAGTGCGCCGCCGCGCTCCGAGCCGCGCGACTTCCGCCTCGAAAAGCGTACCGTACCTCGGGATCCGTGCACGCGCCTCGAAAAGCGTGCCCTTCATCCGGGCTCCAATCAAACAAGTAAATAGTCCAAACTTAGCGATTTCGCGCGCTGAATCCGAAAACGATGTCAGTTTCTCCAAATTCTCATCCGAAAATTTGCCGAATGCCCACTCGATCCGATTTTCCCCGCCGGGTCCAAACCTGAAGTCTGATTTGCTAAATTCCAACTCTAAATATTCCCGAAGGCGACCAGAGAGGTAATCCTTTATCCAAACTTCGCCCGAGTCCAATTTTGACATCTGAATCGCGCGAACCACTTCTAAACACCCGACGGGTCTTCCAAATTCCCATGGGATCTCCTTATAAGCCCGAAGTCCATCACTTGTGTCCAAAATGTGCACAAAACCCCGCCAACGCGCCACAATTACCTCCAGAAGCAGTAGACGCAACAGTGATCAATAAGTGGGAATCCCGGGTCCTCACACCCTCCCCCACTAAAAGGAAGTTTCGTCCTCGAAACTAGCTCCAATCCACAAGGAGTCACAAATACCGCGGGTAGGTATCCATCAATAACGCCTCCCGGCTCCCCAAACCCCACTCACTCCCCGTGATTACTCCACAACAACAAAACAACAAGTATGGCATGGCCCGATGCGTAATTTTCTCATCTCACGAGCCAGAATTCGCGACGGGCGTCCCTCGTACTCCAAACACTCTTAGCTCTCACATAGAGCGAGTCAATCGCGGGCGAGGAATCCAAAAACAAAACACTCCTGACCTGAGACATGAAATACAACCGGGGTTCCAACAAAGTTGGGGGAAACCAGATAACCGCCAGTGCAACACACACCAAACCACAACCTATGTCAACTCAACCAAGGCAACCCGAAGCACACCCACACGATTAACCAAGAAGGAAATGAGCCCTAACAAGGAGGGGTCCTCACTCGGTCACTCCCGAATCTTGACCATCCGAGTGAACTACTCAGCCGCGGTCTATCATCCAAAGGAACCCTCAGGGACACAACCACACGCCACGTCTGCCTCAAGAGTCCACACAGCGCCAGCTGTGGAATCAACAAGCTCAACCCCAGCCAGCTCTCCTGGCACTGCCCAGTCCAAGAAGCTCCTTACCTTGACAATAACTGTCGATCTCGGCCAAAACCCAAGTGATATCCATATTGGCCAGATTTCCACCGTCGCTCCTACGGCTCGAACAACGTGACCCAAGAAGGTATGCTTCTGGAGCTACAACTTGTACCTCAATAACTTGGCATACCACTTCATCCACACGGGCATGGTAGCACATCCACAAGTGCTCCTCGCGCTCTACATCGCTCTGGGAGTAAATCCAAATATCCCCGGAGGATCTTGTTACCAATCCAATCAAGTACAGCTGGAGCACAATTCCCTCAAATCATAAAAGTGGCAGGGCATTAATTAATCCACTTGGACTCACTAAGAGCTCGTGATGCCCTACCGTGTCCTGAACGCCATCTAAGTAAGATCCTCGGCTGTCTGATTCCAAGTAGGTACTCACACCATACCATAACTGCCGGAGTATGACTCCATCAAAAGGCCCTAGATACCACCCGGACCTGTCTACACTCGAACCATAAAAGGACCCTCACAGTCGTGCATCAACGACGTGGCATCACCACCGTGTACCAACGGCGTGCATCAGGTCAAGCAGACCCCTCGATCCATCAGATCCTACAACTGCACCATCAGCTCTCTCAGCTCTACAGGCGATATCCAATGAGGTGCTATCAAGGGTGGCGCGGTTCCCGAACCACGTCAAACGCAATCTCTATCTCCCTAACCGGCGGCATCGTCAACAACTCAGGTGAAATCACACCCGGGATCTCGCGGGCAACAGAGATGTCCTTGAATCCCGGTGCCGCCAAAAAGCACCTCTCACACTGTCGCTAAAGCCTGTGCGCTCTAACAGTCTTTACAACCAAACCTCCTCTCGTCCGCCTCGCAGAAAATCGACGTCCTCTCTTTCCGCAGTCAAACATCCTGTTGCATCGTGCCAATCAATCTCAAGCACAAGGTCAAACACCGAACTGCCACAATTACCAATAAGCCTGCCGGTACAACTCGCGGCCTCAGCTGCATTGGACATGATCCACAACCTTCTCCACATGCACAGCACTTAACAGGAACCTGTACCTCGAGTGCACGTGGTAACAAATCTGCCTCTAGTCCATGCAGGAATGCAACATGCTCTACTCCGACTGCTGTGATGGAATCACACCTGCGACAACTCGATCCACTACCGTGGCGCCCTCCAACCGGGCGGCACAGGTTCATCCACTCGATGCAAGTGGTTGTCGCTCAATCTGCCTGAAATTAGGGCTATCCACATAGGGAGTACGACCTCTGTCTCTGCTCACACTGAGGCGACGAATAAGGTCCTCCGCAGATAACAAATCCACGCTACCGCTGCGTCACTCTGATATAAATGCTGATGCTACCATCGGGGTCCACCCGATCTCTGGCATCTCAGGAACCCGTCATCCTGGAAAGGAAATCAGAAGTGCCTCTGCCGGCCGATTTGTCCGCCTTCACCCGGCGCCAAACGCCAATATCCTGAACTCGCCTCTAGCGGCAGATCCCTATCCAAAGGAACTGCAGCGCCACGCTCCATACACAATGCCTACTCCACCGAGGCATCAATAATCCATAACAGAGGGACCAACTAAGCTGAAAGGTATCCTGGCGCAAACCACTCCCAGTCTCACATATCCTATGCGCTTCGTCCCTCGAAACCTGGAGCGCGCAGTTCAACAACTGCATACACTCTCTAGCCCAGAGAGGCTCTCAATTAATCACTCCATCAACACCAACCACGACTCTGCCTCCAAAGGCTCCAAACTCAATCCTACGAGTCGGGGTGGATCATCTGCCAAATCTGGCTCAATAGATCGATCATGTCCCACAGCTCCTCTGTCGTCAGCTATCCACCCTGCCTCGGTGCCTCGACACTAAACATTGGCATAGAGGGGGCTACTCAGTGCTCCGACAACTGTGTCACCGAGACCAGTTGCTCACTCTGTCGCTGATAAGCCTCAGACAATCCTGTCATCTGGGTCCGGAGTTCATTGACCTCAATCCGGTGTCCGGCGCAAAACCAACCGCTCAAGATCAACTGCTATGACAGGATACACACGGGTCAAAACCCAGCGTCGGGGAGACACCGCTCGCCACGACGAAACAACAAAACAGCACACCACAACGCTCGACCCAATCCAGCGAAAGTCTAAAGCATGTCACCCATTCCACAGCATTATGTTGTCTGCAGCCAACATAATCACTTAGGAGAATACACATGCCAGTCACTCTTCCCGTCCCTTGGGAGAGGTATAAAACTCAATCAGGACTCTCGCTAAAAGTCACGACTCTCACGAAGTCAACCAAGGGTCAAACCATAAGCCTAGGGTTTCTAAGTCCACCACGACCTACAACCTAGGCTCTAATACCACTCTAATCTGTCACGCCCCGGGGTCGAAACTGCGACCCGGGCTCGCCAACAGATCCGCCACCTATGCCAAACTCCGCATAGGCGAAGCGTCCTACCTGCAAGAAAAGTGCTACAGCTAACAGATATCAGAGCTAAAAGATAAAACTGCTGAATAACTAAAAACAACCACTGTACAACTGAAAATAATACAATAATGTCCACCTCCCAAAAATGATAATAATACAACATCCTCAGACACAAAACTCATAGCTCTACCGGAAGGTATCTCCAATAAATACAACAGTGTACAGGCTCTCAATACATATCATATCCTCACTACATCAGTCTCTCAAAAGAGGAAATAAAACAACTAATCTACTGAAGCTCTCCTCTGAAGGGGTACCGCTACTCTCCAAACATGGGTAGGGATCTAGCTCGCGACTCCCTCGCCTCGATCAACAACCGCAGAATCAGCAACACCCGCTAAGACTCTGCAAAACAAAGGAGAGGAAGGAAAAGAAGGGGGAAAACCCCAGAGGGTGTGAGAACTACACCAAAGGAGGGAGTTCTCAGTGGGTACCACCGCCAGGACCGACGGTCTGCCCACCAAGTCCTCAAAAGACAAAAAGCTAACCCAAGCCGTAAAGACGTATAAAAAGAAGCTGGACCCTCTCAACAGCTATCAAGCCACTAATCTTGCTATGCCTGCCATGCCTGCTATGCCTGCCATGCCTGCTATGCCTGCCTATGCCTGCCTATGCCTGCTATGCCTGCCTACCTGCCATGCCTGTCTATGCCTGCTATGCCTGCCTATGCCTGCCATGCCTGCTCTGCCTGCCTATGCCTGCCATGCCTGCTTTGCCTGCCTATGCCTGCCCTGCCTGCCTATGCCTACTATGCCTGCCATGCCTGCCTGCCTGCCATGCCTGCCTATGCCTGCTATGCCTGCCTATGCCTGCCATGCCTGCCTATGCCTGCCCTGCCTGCCTATGCCTACTATGCCTGCTCTGCCTGCCTATGCCTGCCATGCCTGCTCTGCCTGCCCTGCCTGCCTATGCCTACTATGCCTGCCATGCCTGCTCTGCCTGCCTATGCCTACCTATAACGGTCAACAACCCACAATGACCATGGGACCACCGTACCCCCAAACGGTTCCGAACAACACTAGCACTGGTCCAAACACCGCCACTAAACTCCACTCGGTCCCCCTGACACGAGCGCAACTATAAAGCAAAAGCCTGTAATAAGCCCAATCTAATGCCACCAGTAGACACTGGTACTGCCTGCTCTGCCTGCCGCGACGGGTATGCCAGCCTACGCATAACACCGAAGCAAAGGAGTCTCAAGGACTCAAAGTCTGTCTGCCGCGCACTCCGGAGTGGCACTCGAGGGGAGCGACCCACACGAGTAAAGTATCTCAGTATCCAGTAACAAAAGTATCATAATCAGCAGGACTGGATCATGACTCTGATCAAAGTGGGAAAACCCATCCACTAGAGAAATCAGATACCCAATCTGGTGCATAAATAAATGTCCGGTCAACTGCCCAATATCCGCGGTTGCCGCAAAGCCCCACAACTAATCCAACCTGTCCCAGACACCAAGTCCCGACTACACTACCCAGCACCCCTGCTCGAACCTGAGCAACACAGACCACCTGACTAACAAAGAAGGAGAAAAGGATAACATGGTTTCTCCTAAGTCAAGTTCCAAAAGTAGTGCAGCGGTAAAAGATGGCCTAACTACATGTCCATGCACGCATGCTTTGTTCTCAGAAATAATAACAGTGGGTGAAGCATATATTAGTAAAGCATGCTAAAACATTCCTACTATGGTATACCAATCTCACCCAAGTGGGCCATTCCTTGCTTACCTCTCGCTCATATCGGTTGTACATCAAATACGCCTGTTATCAATCATAGAGGGATGATAACCCCACCTGTGCCCTTACATTCACCATGATATAAAAATCTTATACAGTTACTAAATTAAGCTTACCCACCTGAAGTGCTCAATCCAAGGCAAACCTGGAGTCGGTGAAGAGCGTGGCCACTTGCACGCACAATCAGCTGAACCCGTAACCACGGTACAAGTCTCGCAAACCTCGGCTCCTAGCAGTGTTCCAAAAATACTCGCGAACCCTCCTGGGTACAACAAAAGGTCCAAGGTTACACTTTATGCTAAAATATCCAAGTATACACCAACTGCCGGAAGCAGCCCTGAAGATGTGAAATTTTCACCTACAGAACGGACTCAGAAAAATCCACCAAAAATACGGACGCGATCGTCGCGTCGAGCCCTTCGAAACGAGTACCTGCACGCCAAAATCCGAATCCCGGAGGCCGAGTTATAAATTTCACAACGCGGTGAGCGCGAAAGTCCACAACAAACACAACTGTAATACGCCGCACAGTAAAGGGGAAAGAAGTATACCTTCGGGCGGATCTCAGCAAATTCCCCGAAAAACACGACGATAATCCTTGCGACGCGTAGATCCAAAGAGAGTAAAAGCACGACTCAATCCGAGCTCGCACAACAAGCTGCACGCAAAACGGTGCACACCGCCGGAGTCCGCATGCAAAACGGAGCACGGTGCCGAAACCCGCGCGCAAAACGAAGTACGCACGCAAAACGGAACACGGTGCCGAAACCCGCACGCAAAAAGGAGTCCGCACGCAAAACGGTGCACGGTGCCGAAACCCGCGCGCAAAAAGGAGTCCGCACGCAAAACGGTGCACACCGTCGGGGTCCACACGCAAAACGGAGCAATAAAACACGGTCCCTAGCACAGACGAGAGTAAGGGGTCAAATCCAATGTCCAAAAGGACGCTCCAAAACTGTGCCAAAATACCGCAAGAATAACACGTGGGACCTACCTCGACCGCGTCGCGCCGCCCAACCGCCTCCTTGGGACACCTCGCACGCTTCGCGAGGTCCACGGCGCACCGCCGCGCCACCCAAAAATTCCCTCCTCACTCCCTCTCTCGCTCGGGTGGAGAAGAAAGAAAGAAAAGAGGAGAAAATGGCGCGGGGGAGAAAGAAGAAGAAGAAGAAAAAGGGGAAGAGGGAGATGGTCCACGGACCCGGTCCACAGCCCAGGTCCACCGCGGCAGCCAATGGGAGCCTCCCTCCCCCCGGTCCACAGCACATGGGCGCGCGCGCCCGGTCCACGCGCGCGCCCACAGCGCCACGCGGCACGCGTCACCGCGTGCCACGCAGGCGCCGCACCCGCGCACTGCATGCGCGCGGGACACCGCGAGCGCCACACCGTAGCCCCCGCTCCCCTTCCGCGCGGGCGCCAACGGGGGCCCGCCACGTGGCGGCCCCTGCGTCACCAGCGCAGGAGCGCGTTCCAGAGGCGCCTGCGCGCCTCGCGCAGTGCGCCGCCGCGCTCCGAGCCGCGCGACTCCGCCTCGAAAAGCGTACCGCACCTCGGGATCCGTGCACGCGCCTCGAAAAGCGTGCCCTTCATCCGGGCTCCAAATCAAACAAGTAAATAGTCCAAACTTAGCGATTTCGCGCGCTGAATCCGAAAATGATGTCAGTTTCTCCAAATTCTCATCCGAAAATTTGCCGAATGCCCACTCGATCCGATTTTCCCCGCCGGGTCCAAACCTGAAGTCTGATTTGCTAAATTCCAACTCTAAATATTCCCGAAGGCGACCAGAGAGGTAATCCTTTATCCAAACTTCGCCCGGAGTCCAATTTTGACATCTGAATCGCGCGAAACCACTTCTAAACACCCGACGGGTCTTCCAAATTCCCACGGGATCTCCTTATAAGCCCGAAGTCCATCACTTGTGTCCAAAATGTGCACAAACCCCGCCAACGCGCCACAATTACCTCCAGAAGCAGTAGACGCAACAGTGATCAATAAGTGGAAATCCCGGGTCCTCACAAGACGACAGGAGAACGAATAAAAGCATGGTTTCTCCTAAGTCAATTCCAATATGTTTGTGTAGCAGAAAAAGGTGGCCTAGCTAGATGACCATTCAAGCATGCAAAGTCCTTTATTTGATAAAATCATTTCAATTATTCTAACATATGCAACATTAAGTGTTTGGAACTCCCGATGTACATGTGGCAGGATATATGATACATGATACAATTTAGATGCACAATCTACTAGCAAGTACCTCTTTTTACAACATGCATTCTAACCACATGCCCAAACCTTCCCTTAACATATGACATGATATGGCTTTAGTATTATTTCCAACTAATTAAACTGCATATCTAAAACATGGAAACACCACTTACTAACCTGTAGCTTGCTAACAATGCAAATATTAACAAGGAACCTTAATCTCATACACGCATGCTAGATACATTCACAATTAATAGCACATGATCAAGGCATTCTAATAGGCCTAGTGACATTCACAAGTAGGAGGTTCACAACATCACCCACCTCGAGCGCTATTCCAAGTTCCCAAAAGCGAAGCCCAAGCTCAGTCCCAAAACTCACCACCAATCTGTAAAAAATACCCCAAAGGAAAGTACATAAGCTATTCATTCTCAATTTCCAAAATCTGTCCCCTAATTCCACAGTCCAGAATTCTCCAATTTTTACCTGCGAATAATGCACAGAAAAATCCAAGAAAAATACTATCGCGATCCTCGCGACGAACCCGTCGAAACGAGTACCTGCACGCCCAAATCGGAGTTTCCTACGCTGAGATAAAAATCCGGCAAGGGGTACACCCCAATCCAAACTGTACCAAATTTCTGTGACAAAGAACCACAGAGAATGGAGATTCTCACCCTCGTACAAAATCCAGAAAAATCTGAGAAAAATCCAGGAGACTCCTTGCGAAAAGTAGATGAAGATTGCCTTTTGAATCGCCCAAATCCGACGTTTGAGCGAAAAGATACGGCAAGAACACCGAGGTGCTGTCCAAAAATCCGCGAAGAAAAAGGGGTCAAATGGGTGCTCAGAAAACTCCAAGGTCAGCATGGAAAACGAGGAACCTCAAAACACAGGAGTTGAAGCCCTACCTGTCGTGAGTCCAACGGCGCGAAAATCGGCGAAATCGGAAGTCGGGGTGAGTCGGGGGAGCCCAAACACTGAGAAGGGGCGAAGCGGGTCGCCGGAGAACGAGCGTCGCGCCGCGCCGTAAAATCCCGAACCTCGGGATGCGTGCCACCAAAAATCTCCAAAGTCCTCCAAAGGGTAGTGCACTGTGAGGGGGAAAATCGCTCTGAAGAACTCTCTCTGGAAAAAGGACCAGAAGAGCTGAAAAGGAAACACAAAGGACCTATTTATAGCCCAGCCCAAATGCTGTTGGGCCGGGTTTTCGGGCGCAGGTTTCGGGCGCACTGCGCCCGGAAACCCGGTTGTACACCTCCCGTCCGACGCGCCCGAAAAGCCCTGGTGATGCCACGTCACCCCGCAACAGGGGAGAGCGGTGCAAGGGTGCCGCCGCGCGCCACGTGTCCCCCCGCGGTCAGCGGGGGTAGGTACGGCCGCCCAACCACGAGGCGACACGTGGCGCACTCGAGTGCGGCCGACCGCCCGCCTGGCGCTACTGTGCGCGCGCCGTCCCGAGGCGCCCCACTGCGCACACCGTGGACCGCGCCCACGTGAGCCAGCAAATCCGAAGCCGCCACGTGTCATGCGCCCGGTCCACCGCAACCCCGCAAAAACACTGAGCCGTGCCGCGTGCGCCGGCCAATCAGGGCACGCCACGCGTCCCCCGCCCGCGGTCCATGCACCGCCGCGCCTCCCCGTGGACCGAGCTGCGTGAGCCGGCCAATAATATGCCGCCACGTGGCTCAGGCCTGTCCACGAGTCTCCCCCATGCACCGAAAATCCCCGAAAACTTCCGGAAGTCCGCTTTTGATCATCCGGACTCCAAATTTAACAAGAAAATAGCCGTTTTCAAGCGTTTTTCCGCGCTGAATCCAAATCCAACCTCAGATTGGCCCAAAACCTTTTCTAAAATTCGGCAAATGCAGCCGAAGGCCAAATCCGCTATCAAAGTCTCACATGGTCCATCTGTGGCACCCCTTCAATGCACCATGGGCAAGACACACCAACACTAGGTGTTCTACACAGTGGATTCATCGGAAAGTTGCATGGGAAAAACCAGTACACTACAGGATTGCGCCAGGATACCTTTCAGTTTATTCAGTCCCTCCGTTACAGGTTTTGACGCCTCGTTGGAGTAGGCATTGTATATGGAGCACGGCGCTGCAGTTCCTTTGGATAGGGATCTCCTGCCAGAGGCGAGTTTTGGATATTGGTGCTTGGCGCCGGGTGATGCAGGACAGATCGGCCGGCAGTGGCATTTCTGATTTCTTTTTTCCAAGGTATTGAATATCTAAGATATCAGAGATCGGGTAGACCCCGATGGCAGTATCAGCGTCTTTATCAGAGTGGCGCAGCGGTAGCGTGGATTTTTTATCTGCGGAGGACCATATTCGTCGCCTCAATGTGAGCAGTGCCAGAGGTCGGGCTCCCTATGTGGTTAATCAAGATATGTTATGACAGACTTAGCGACGACCACTTGCATCGAGCGGATGAATCTGTGCCGCCCGGTTGGAGGGCGCCACGATAATGGATCGAGTGTCGCAGGTGTGATTTCATCACAGCAGTCGGAGTTAGAGCATGTTGCATTCCTGCATGGACTAGGGGCAGATTTGTTACCACATGCACTAGAGGTACAGGTTCCTGTTGGTGTGGTGCATGTGGAGGAGGCTTTTGGATCATGTCCAATGCAGTTGAGGCCGCGAGTTACCGGCGGATTTATTGGTAATTGTGGCAGTTCGGTATTTTGACCCTGTGCTTGAGATTGATTGGCACAATGCCACTGGATGTTTGACTGCGGAAAGAGAGGACTTTGACCTTCTGCGAGGCAGGCGAGAGAAGGCTTGGTTGTTGAGACAGTAAGAGCACACAGGTTTTTAGCGATAGTGTGAGAGGTGCTTGCGGCGACACCGGGACTCAAGGATATCTCTGTTGCCCACGAGATCCCGGGTGTGATTTCACCTGAGCTGTTGATGATGCCACCGGTTAGGGAGATAGAGATTGCGTTTGACGTGGTTCGGGGAACCGCGCCACCCTCGACAGCACCTCATTGGATATCGCCGGTAGAGCTGAGAGAGCTGATGGCGCAGTTGCAGGATCTGATGGATCGAGGGGTCTGTTTGACCTAGTGCCACGCCGTTGATATACGGTGGTGATGCCACGCCGTTGGTGTACGTTGGTGATGCCACGTTGTTGATACACGACGGTGAGGGTCCTTTTATGGTTCGAGTGTAGACAGGTCCGGGTGGTATTTAGGACCTTTTGATGGAGATATACTCCGGCAGTTGCTCGTCTGGGATACATGTACTTATGTGGAATTGTACAGTTGTGTATTCTGCCATGATGGCATTCAGGATAAGGTAAGGGCATTATGAGCTCATAGTAAGGCCAAATGGAATGATTAATGCCCTGTTGTCTTCAAGATTTGAGAATGGTGTGTTCCAGTTGTACTTGGACAAATTGGGAGTTGTGTTCCCCAAGGATATTATAATTTACTCCCTGAGTGACCAAGAATAAGAGGAGCACTTATAGATGTGCTATAATGCTTGGGTGGAAGAAGCTGTATGCCGTGTTATTGGAGTACAAGTTTTAGCTTCTGAAGCACACCTTCTTGGGTCACTTTGTGCTAGCCGTAGGGGGCGGCGGTGGAAATCCGGCCAATATGGATACTATTTGGGAGTTGGCCAAGATCAATATTTATGGTCAAGGTAAGGAGCTTCTTGGACTGGGCAGTGCCAGGAGAGCTTGGCAATCGGATGATGAGACTGATACCAGCGCCAATGCTAGCATTTCCAGTGTTGGGAGAGAGATTTGCGAGTTTTAGTGATGCCTCCTGTAGCGACTGTGGAATTACCGTTGGGTTATTGTTGAGCATTCTGGAATACCCCGACAGGGCCACTGTGATGGCAGATACCTGGAGCAGGAAAGCTGTCTGGGGTTGAGTTGGATGACTCCACAGCTGGCGCTGTGTGGACTGTTGAGGCAAACATGGCTTGAGGTTGTGTCCCTGAGGGTTCCTTTGGATGATAGACCGTGGCTGAGCAGTCAACTCGGATGGTCAAGATTCGGGAGTGACCGAGTGAGAACCCTTGTTTGTGAGGGCTTCTTTCTTTCTTGGATGATTGCGGAGATGTGTTTCGGATTGCCTTGGTTGAGTTGACACAGGTTGTGGTTTGGTGCGTGTTGCACTGGCGGTTATCTTGTTTCCCCCAAATTTTGATGGAACCCCTGTTGTGTTTCATGTCTCAGCTCAGGAAGGTTATGTTTTTGGATCCGTCGCCCGTGATTGACTCGCCCTATTTGAGATCTAGGAATATTTGGAGTACGAGGGACGCCCGTTGCGAATTCTGGCTCGTGAGATTAGAGGTTGCGCAATCGGGCTATGCCGTACTGGTTGTCGCTGTTGTTGTTGTTGAGAAGTGATCACGGGGAGTGAGTGGTGACTTAGGAGCTGGAGATGGTGATGCTGAGTACTTACCCTTGATTTTGAGACTTCTATTTGAGTGGTGTTAGTTTCGAGGACGAAACTTTCTTTTAGTGGGGGAGGATGTGGTCACCTGGATCTCTGCAGGGCTACTACAGTATGACCAGCAACTTATGGAGGCTTACGTGGTTTGTCGGTGGTGTTTGTGCACAATTTGGACACAAGTGATGAACTTCGGCCTTAAAATGGATCACGTGAGTGATCGGAGGACCCCGTCGGATGTTTAGAAGTGGTTTCGCGCGAAACGGATATTAAAATTGGACTCAGCGCGAAGTTTGGCCCAATGAACACCTTTCCGGATGCCTTTGGCAATTTTTAGAGTTGGAATTGGGCAAAACGGACAGCGGCTTTGGATTCAGCGTGCAAAAACGATCGAAATGGGCTATTTACTTGTATTTTTCGGAGCCCGGATGACCGGGCACGGATTTTGAGGCAAGGGGGCACTGTTCCGGCGGCGGCGGGCGGGGGCGGCGGCGGCGGCGGTGGGCAGCGGCGGTGCGGGCTCGGGCAGGCGTCGGGCGACCGCGGGATGGCGGGCGGGCGCGGGAAGGCGCTCGGGCAGGCGCACGGGCGCGAGGGCAGGCGCGCGGGCGCGAGGACAGGCGTGCGGGCGCGAGGGCAGGCGCGCGGTCCACGGGCCGGCGTGCACCGGAGGTTGGCCACGTGGCGTGACTCGAGTGGTCGGTGCTGTGGACCGGGTCCACGGAGCATGTGGGGCCAGCCTCGGGGCGCGTGCGTGCGAGGTGCAGGCGGCGTTGTAGGCGCGCACGTGGGCGCGCTGACCGCGATTTCCCGCGCGTTGGAAGCGCCACGTGTCGGCAGCGGGTTGGACCACGTGGCGCGCAGCGGGTGGTCACGTCGGCTGTTCCCTGTTCTGGGGTGACGTGGCGCGATCTGGCGCTTTCGGGCGCGCGTTGAACGGTGGATCCGGGCGGCACTGTTTGAGCCCGGAAATTCCGGGCGCCCTAAAATGCACCAGGAAGTGTGCTTTTTCCTTTTTTCTTCAGCCTATTAATAAGCAGTTTAGGCCTTTGGTGCGGGTTTTTCGACTGTTCTGGAGCTCCCCGTTTGCACAGAAGCTTTCTACACTGTTCCCTCCCCACTCCGACGAATTTTCGGGATTTTTGGAGACTGCGGCTTCGGTGTTATCTGCGACGCGCCGCATAGCGACGCACTTTGGATTTTTGGCTATTACCGTCGCTTTTTAGTCCGCGAGGCACACCGGATCACCCCGATAAAATTTTGAGCCGATTTTCACGGCAACGCGTTCAGGAGAGGTAAGGCTTCGTTTTCCGTATAGTACACTTCTTCTCGTTTCGAGTTTTCGGCATTGTTCCCGAGGTGTTTCTGTGACCCCTTTTCCTGCTGTGAGATTTTGGATAGCGGAGGCTTGTCGATTTTCTATCTCTGCGATCGGACATCGGATGGAGACGTGCCTGTACACTTTTTACATCTACACATCGCAAGGAACGTCCTCGAATTTTCCTGGATTTTTTTTAGTTTTTCCGAAGGTGAAAATCCCCTTTTTCCCCAAGCTTTGTGCTACAAATTTTGTACAGGATTCTTTTGAGAGGGTCACTTTGTCGGATTTTTATCTTGATGTACAAGACTCGGATTGGGACATGCAGGTACTCGTTTCGAAGGGCTCGACGCGACGCTCGCGGCAGTATTTTTATTGGATTTTTCTGTGGACTCTACGAAGGTGGGAATTTAGCTTTTTCGGCGTTGTATCCTGCAGTTTTTGCAGTGTAGTGGATTGTCGGCGCCCCGTAGTGTATAATTTATATCTTGGCCTACAGGTGTCGGAACGGGGCGTGTAAATACTCGTTTTGGGGCCACTCGTCACGAGGATCGCAACCGTGAAACTTCTGGAGTTTTTGGAGCGCTGAATGGAGGTGAGAATGCCCTTCTTTGTGTTATTTTGGAAAAATAGCAAGTGTATGTTTGGGGGTATTGATTAGTGAGTTGTGTTGTTAGTTGTTTGTTGTGGTGTTGCATGTTGGGATGATGTTGTTTGGAGCTAAGACTTGCGCAACATCTACCGAGGATGCGGGTTAAGCAGATTATGTTAGCAAGCGGCCACGCTCTACACCGACTTCAGTTTTGCCTGTAGAAAGCATTTCAGGTGGGTGCTTTGTTTCCAGAACCGGTGGACAGTTCTCTAATTCTGTATGTTAGGATGCATGCATGTTTAGGGTACATGGTTTATGCTTGAAAGGTAGGTAAGCTTGGTAATAATAATTGTGTGATTAATTGCAAGAATAGTATTTATGATGCCTAACGAGGACTTGCATGATTTGGACATCTATGTTGATGATTAGTGTAAGCTTACCTAGGATAATGTTACCCTATGTGATTATGTAACATGCCATGTTAGCACATAGCCTTTTATGTGGTTGGTTATGCGATGGGGCAGGATTATATAGCTATGTGCGGATTTTTACTCTGAAGAGTTATTATGATCGAGGATTATGGACAGGTGTAGGCATTGATGATTTTGGCATGTGATTTACCTTCTTATATTCTTCTTGAGAACAAATGCATGCTTGTATGGACATGTAGTTAGGCCACCTTTTACTGCTACACTACTTATTGGAACTTGACTTAGGAGAAACCATGCTTTTCCTTTCTCCTTCTTTGTTAGTCGGGCGGTCTGTGTTGCTCGGGTTCGAGCAGGGGTCTGGGTAGTGTAGTCGGGACTTTGTCTCTGGGATAGGTTGGATTAGTTTGTGGGGTTTTACGGCGACCGCGGATATTGGTCGGTTGACCGGATATTTACTTATGCATCAGATTGGGGATCTGTATTCTTTTTGTGGAGGGGTGTGTTCCACTGGGGCTTTATAGTTGTGATCCAGTCCTGCTTTTGATACTTATCACACCGGCGTCGTTATTGCCCGGTGATGCTTTCCTCGTGTGGGTCGCTCCCCTCGAGTTCCCCTCCGGAGGCCGGGGCCAGATAGTTATTGACAGTTTTGCTATCACATCGGCGCGGTTATTGCCCGATGATGAGGGCGACAGCAGGCAATGCCAGTTTTACTGGTGGCATTAGATTGGGTTTATTACCGATATTTGCCTTATTGTTGCACTCGTGTCATGGGGACCGAGTGGAGTCTAGTAGCTATGTTTAGACCAGTGCCAGTGTTGTTGGGAACCGTTGGGGGATTGACGGTGGTCCCGAGGTCGTTGTGAGTTAGTCGACCGTTGTGCGAGAGGTTTGGTGATCTTGAGGCTATCCGTTCTGAGAGAGAGAGTGGATTTTGACTATAGCCTGCATGAGCCACTACTCAATAGTGAGATAGTCCGTTTGGACGCCCTACGTAATTCCTGCCTGTCAGCGGGAGGTGGTTGTAGGTGGGCGCAGATTTGACTGGACCCGATGTGGCAGTCAGCTCGATTGGGTCGATTGAGCACCTCGTGTGCGAGTGTTGCATATCTTTATCAGACTTTCCCCATTTGAGCATTTAGATAGAGGCATAGTAGCTGTTGAGGATCTCCAGCTGTCTTATTTTAGTCTTTACTGCTTTGGTTACTTCATGCCTCTAGTGGACTTAGTGGGCAGATCGTCGGGCCAGGTGGCGGTACCCAGTGAGGACTCCCTTTTTAGGTGTAGTTCTCACACCCATTGGGGGTTTTCCCCCTCCTCTTCTTTTCTCAACTTTGTTTTGCAGAGTCTTAGCGGGTGTTGCTGATTCTGCGGTTGTTGATCGAGGCGAGGGAGTCGCGAGCTAGATCCCTTCCCATCGTTAGAGAGTAGTGGTACCCTTCTGAGGAGATCTTCAGTAGCTAAGTCATTTTATTTCCTCTTTTGAGAGACTGATGTAGTGAGGATATGATTTGTATTGAGAGCCTGTACACTGATGTATTTATTGGAGATACCTCCCTGTTGAGTTCTGAGCTTTTAATATGAGGATATTGTCTGATTATCATTTTTGGGAGATGGACATTGTTGTATTATTTTCCAGTTGTATAGTGATTGATTTTGGTTTACAGCAGATTTTTTTATTTATAGCTCTGATATCTGTCTAGCTGTAGTACTTTTCTTGCAGGTAGGACGCTTCGCCTATGCGGGAGTGGCATAGGTGGCGGATCTGTTGGCGAGCCCGGGTCGCAGTTTCGACCCCGGGGCGTGACAGATTAGGTTGGTATCAGAGCCTAGGTTGTAGGTCATGGTGGACTTAGAAACCCTAGGCTTATGGTTTGACCCTTGGATGACTTCGTGAGAGTCGTGATTTATAGCGAGAGTCCTGATTGAGTTTTATACCTCTCCCAGGGGACGGGACGAGTGATTGACATGTTTATTCTCCTAAGTGATTATTTTGGCTGCAGACAACATAATGCTGTGGAACGGGTGACATGCTTTAGACTTTCGCTGGATTGGGTCGAGCGCTGTTGTGTGCTGTTTTGTGGTTTCGCAGTGTCTCCCCGACGCTGGGTTTTGACCCGTGTGCATCCTGTCATAGCTGTTGAGCTTGAGCGGTTGGTTTTGGGCCGGATACCTGGATGGAGGTCAGAGAACTCCGGACCCAGATGACAGGATTGTCTGAGGCCTTTCAGCGGCAGAGTGAGCAGCTGGTCTGGGTGACACAGTTGTCGGAGAACTGAGTAGCCCCCTCCGTGCCAATGTTTAGTGTCGAGGCACCGAGGCAGGGTTGATAGTTGACAGCAGAGGAGCTTTGGGGCATGTTTGATTGAGTGAGCCAGATTTGGCAGATGAACCACACCGACTCGTAAGTTTGAATCTGGAGCCTTTAGAGGCAGAGTCGTGGTTGGTGGTGATAGAGTGATCAGTTGAGAGCCTCCCTGTGCTAGAGAGTTTATGCAGTTGTTGAACTGCTCGCTCCAGGTTTCGAGGGATGAGGCGCATAGGATATGTGAGACTGGGAGTGGATTGCGCCAGGATACCTGTGGTGACCTGGATCTCTACAGGGCTTCTACAGTATGACCAGCAGCTTCTGGAGGCTTACGTGGTGTGTCGGTGGTGTTAGTGCACAATTTGGACACGAGCGATGGACTTCGGGCTTAAAATGGATCACGTGGGTAATCGGGGGACCCCGTCGGATGTTTCGAGGTGGTTTCGCGCAAAACGGATATCAAATTTAGACTCAGCGCAAAATTCAAATTAAAAACACCTTTCCGGATGCCTTCGGCAAATTTTAGGATTGGAATTTGGCAAATCGGGCACCGGATTTGGACTCAGCGCGCGAAAACGGTGAAAATGGGCTATTTACTTATATTTTTCAGAGCCCGGATGACTTGGCGCAATTTTCGAGGCGGCTGAGTATTGTTCCGGCGTACGCCCGACACCGGCACGGCGGCGGGCAGCGGCGGCGCGGGCTCGGGCAGTCGGCGGGCGGCCGCGGGCAGGCGCACAGGGGCGCGGGCAGGCGCGCGGTCCATGGTTCCGGCGTTTACCGAAGGTAGTCCACGTGGCGCATTTTGGTTGGGCGGTTCACGAGTCGCGGTTCACGGAGCGGCGCGGAGTGTATGGTGCACCGGGGGCGGACGCATGGCAGCTGGCTATTAGTTCGGTGCATCGGCGTGCGTGCACCAGGCGTAGTAAGCGGGGGGTCGGACACATGGCGTTACCCCATTGGTTCGGGTACTGTGCGGGGCAGGTGGGCAGGTGGCCGTTCGCGCGAGGGGAAGGCGCGGGGCAGGCTCGGTCGGCGCCATGTGGCGCGACCGCAGTGGCCGGTTTTTGCTGTGCGCTGTTCGGCGGCCACATGGCATGCGGTGATTGGTTCATTTTTGGTGTTTCCTGTCCTGGGGACACAACGGGTATTTTCTAAATTGTTTGTTTTGGATTTACTCTTTAAGCAATCCGAGGGAGCTTCCTTATGCATTTCGACCTTCTTCGAGCCAGTTTCTCCCTGAGGGATGAGAAGGAGAAATCTTCTCCAAGAAGAGAGGAATAAACCTGCTAATTTTTGGATTTTTCTGCGGCACGCATTTCGAGATCACTATTTTATCGGCGCGGCACGACGTTTCTTCTTCGGTGTTCTTCTCCATCGCTTTTCGGTGCACGAGCTCCCCCGGCCTACTCCGACCACCTTTTTGAGCGATTTCCTCGCCGTTGGATCCGCGACGGACAGAGCTACGATCTAGTTACTTTTAGCTTTCCCTCATTTCGCGCTTTTCGAGGAGCTTTTCCATGCTTACTGGGACATTGGTTTTCTGTGAGGATTTGTGGGGACAGCGGATTGATTCGAGGAGATCTCCGCACGCGAGCGTCGGATCAAGGCGACCCTATACACTTTTTTCATCTACTCGACACGAGGATCACCACCGTATTTTTCTTGGATTTTTCCGAGACCTTCCCGGAGGTACCCGTGTCGAAGGTCTCGACGAGACAATCGCTGTGATATTTTTATTAGAATTTTTTGGGCACTTTCAGCAGGGGTGTTTGCGAGTGTTGCTGGACCCGTTGGATCTGGAGACTTTGATTTCGGGGTATTTTCAGCTGTCTGGAGCCGAGGTTTGCGCGACATGCACCGAGGATGCGGGTTCAGCGGATTGTGCGTGCAAGTGGCCACGCTCTTCACCGACCCCAGGTTTTACTTGAATTGAGCACTTCAGGTGGGTGTTCTGTTCCCAGAACCGATGGACGGTTCTTTAATTCTTATATTAGAATGCACGCATGTTTAAGGTACAATAATGGTATGTTATTGGGAGGTAAGCTAGGAAGGATGATTGTATAAAGGGAATTGCAAGACTAATATTCATATTAAATATTATCGAGAACTTGCAGCATTCATATATTCAAGATGATGAATTGTAAATGCTTACCTAAGGGACTTACCCTATGTGAAGGAGGTTTACATGCTTGTATGGCCATCTAGTTAGGCTATCTTTTACTGCTACACTACTTATTGGAACTTGACTTAGGAGAAACCATGCTTTTCCTTTCTCCTTCTTTGATAGTCAGGTGGTCAGTGTTGCTCGGGTTCGAGCAGGGGTCTGGGTAGTGTAGTCGGGACTTGGTGTCTGGGATAGGTTGGATTAGTTGTGGGGCTTTGCGGCAACCGCGGATATTGGGCGGTTGACCGGATATTTATTTACGCACCAGATTGGGTATCTGAATTCTCTAGTGGACCGAGTTTCCCACTATTGAGTACTTTTGCATTCGATTGAGATCGGGTCTTTCTTTAGTGGACAGAGTTTTCCACTTTGATCATAGTCATGATCAAAGTCCTGCTATACAGAGATACTTTACTCGTGTGGGTCGCTCCCCTCGAGTGCCACTCTTGAGTTTCCGATCGGACGATTTAGATGTCGATCTATTACTTACTTTAGTTTCCGATCGGACGGTTTAGATGCCGATCTGTTACTTACTTGAGTTTCGGATCGGACGGTTTAGATGTCGATCTGTTACTTACTTTAGTTTCCGATCGGACGGTTTAGATGCCGATCTGTTACTTACTTTGGGATGCGAGCCATGTGGGCCGATCCCGCGGTTTCGAGCCATGTGTGCAGATTCCGCTGAGCAGGCAATGCCAGTTTTACTAGTGGCACCAGATTGGGTTTATTACAGATATTCGCTTTATTGTTGCACTCGTGTCAGGGCGACCGAGTGAAGTCTAGTAGCTGTGTCTAGACCATTGCTAGTGTTGTCGGGAACCGTTTGGGGATTGACGGTGGTCCCAAGGTCTTTGTGAGTTGTTGACCGTTGTACGAGGCGCATAGCAGGCATGGCAGGCATAGTAGGCATAGCAGGCAGGCAAAGCAGGCAGGCATAGCAGGCATGGCAGGCATAGCAGGCAGACATAGCAGGCATGGCAGGCATAGTAGGCATGGCAGGCATACCAGGCATGGCAGGCATAGTAGGCATAGCAGGCAGGCAGGCATGGCAGGCATAGTAGGCATAGCAGGCAGGCAGGCATAGTAGGCATGGCAGGCATAGTAGGCATAGCAGGCATGTAATAGCCGCAGGTTTTCGAACCGCTTTTAGGCAAAGGGGTCCGGGGGTTTGATTTTCTTTTGTCATTCTGGGCAGGCCGTCGGGGGCTCGCGGGCATTTTTTTTGAGAATAAAGCTCGCGAAGCGGAGGCCGGCGGCGCGATCGGATCGGATTTCCGACCCCGGAAGCTCCCGGAATAAATTTTCGAAGTTGCTGCGGTTCGGGTGTCCGGCACGTCCCTTTTGAGGTAAACCAGACCCGGATTTAACGATATTTTTTGATTCAAGCTAGTTAATTCTTTCGCACCGGCTCAGTCTAATTTTCTGTAAATTTTCGGGATCCGACATAAATTAATTTAATTTATTTCGTTCTATCTATCCGGGTTAATTTGGGGCTAGGTTAGCATTTGGAGTTGGACGCGGGTTGGGCTCGATCGTACCAAAACAGCTAATTAATTGGGGGTTTGAGAGGTGAGGGTTGGGAACCCCTTCTCAGTCTGCTACCCCTTTGGCACGCACGACCCGAGCGAAGACGGTCGAGGAGAGGGGAGAACGCCGCATCCCCACCACCACCACACCGGACCTACGAGAACGGACGATCCCCTCTTCCCAAACCTTCGTCGTCCTCATCAAGGTGAGACGGGAATTTAGTTTCTTTTTCCTCGTGTTGAGTTCTTGATCATCTTGACCGGAAGGGGTGAGGCACAGGCGGCGGATTTCCCGGAATCCGCCGCACGTGCGCAGAAACCCCCCCCCCCCCATCCGGCGCCCTCATGCGACCCGCACGGGCCAGGCGGCGCCCAGCCCCCCCCCGCGTGCGGGATGACCCGCACGGGGCCGGGCGCACGCCCAGCCGCGTGCGGGATGACCCGCACGGGGCCGGGCGGCGCCCAGCCCCCGCGTGCGGGATGGCCCGCACGGGGCCGGGCGCACGCCCAGCCGCGTGCGGGGTGACCCGCACGGGGCTGGGCGACGCCCAGACCCGCGTGCGGGGTGACCCGCACGGGGCCGGGCGGCACGCCCAGCCCGCGTGCGGGGTAGGCCGCAGGGCTGGGCGGCGCCCAGCCCCGCGTGCGGGGTGACCCGCACGGGGCCGGACGCGCGCTCAACCCCACGTGTGGGGTTGCCCGTACGGAGCTGAGCACGCGCACGGCCCGCGTGCGGACGGGGAGCCGCGAACCCGACGAGCGGTTCGCCCGCCTCTCGTCTTCATCCGCGTCTGAGCGTCGCTTTTCTCCTCGCGGCAGGTGTGTGAAGGAGCCGAGCGGGAGTACCAGGACGCGAGGGAGCGGAGCGTTGACGCCTACTAGCGACAGGTGGGTTGAGTGTGATATTTGGCATCGAACCACATTGATTGTTTTAATTTAAATATTATATGTTACCGTTCACTTCAGTAATCATTATTCTAGATGCTACGGATTATTGCTACACATCGATAGTTACGTGGTCTCGTGTTTTGATGCTTCAGCTACCGTCTTTCCTTCGACTATGCTAATAGTAGGGCAACATGAGTTTACACGCCTCTACCTTATTCTGATTCATGCATCATGGTTACTGCTTTACTATTTCATATACATTGCGATTACTGCATTACTATTGCTCATACATTGTGGTTACTGTGCTCGAGGCTGCAACACGTGCACCCGCGGTTTGGCCACCGTGAGGGGTGCACTTTTCCGGAAAAGAGGTCGTAGGACCCGTGTATACCCACGAGGTGACGTAGTGGGGCCCCTTATTAGCTGTGGGGTTGAGGCGCCGAGGTGCGAGCGGAGCGACCCGCCGGTTTAGTTGTCCGGCGCGGTCGCGGTGCTGTAGGTACGGTATGGGCCGTCGGTAGTGGACCGACGCGGCAGAGTATTACAGGATGCAGATATACAGGTTACCATTTTTCCCCCCCCCCCAAAAGGGTGGTTGCTCCGGTTGTCGCCACGGTTTGTTTTTATTATTCCCCCTGCACGGCATTTATTAGTCACTGACTTCCCACTTCGTGACAGGGCCCAGGCGAGGGGAGAGGTAGGAGGCGGTGAGGACGGGGCGGACACAGCGGGACCGTTGGAGACCCTGAACTTTATACTTTCCTTTTCTTTTCAGCTTTTCATTTATATTGTGGGCATGTGTGAGGTTCCCGATACCCTTGTGGGGTCGACGTAGATGTCGGTATTTGATTATCTATTTATGCACTACCTTTCCCTTTATTTCCTACTGGCCATTTGAAAAGCGAAACAAAAACAAAGAAAAGATTGCGAAAACCGTTTTCAAAGTCTAAGTGTCGTGTGGGCACTGATTTCAAAACCTTGTGGATTTATGGATTGCGAAATGAGCTTTCAAAACTTGGGTGTCGTGTGGGCACCGTTTTCAAAACCCTGGGGTTTATGCTGATTTCGAAACTCGTTTTCAAAACTTAAGTGCCGGGTGGGCACTCTTTAAAAACCGTGGATTTATCCTTTCAAGTTGAAGTGGCCATGCGCTTAAATATTTAGAATACTGGTTGTATGTAATTGAATGTTGTGATTGAATGGTTATGTTTGCTTGGGAGATGTATTCAACCACACGCCGTGCACGTACAGGGGAGACTCTGTCCGTTTGCAGAGAGATCCTGTATGTGCGGCGGGTCTGGGCACGCACCGGGGAAGAAAGAGACCTTTCAAAAAAAAAAAAAAAATGCCGTTTCCGCTAAAACAAACCCCCGGGGCGTGACAGATTAAGATGGTATCAGAGACTTGATTCAATCACAACAGCTAGTGCCGACATCCGTGGGAATGCCTCACATACCTACGAATAAATGAAATGGGTGGGGCATAGGATTTTAGAACGTGAGTGAACGGGGGGCGGGAGTTTGAATCTTTCCTCGCATAAAAGGGTACACTGGTTGTAGTTACTGTCTAATTTTGACCTTCTTGTGAGTGACAGATATGGCCCGTACAAGGTCATCGGCGGGGGACGCCGAGGCGGATGCGGCAACGTCGACGGCCGCGGAGAACCAACTCCTGCGGCAACAATTGCGGGAAATGGCGGGGCAATTGGCTACCCTCACCGATCACGTACGCCAGATGACGCAGCAGCAGGCCGCACCTGTGACGGCCGCCCCGGTCCCTCCGCCGGGGTCGACAGCACCGGCCGCGGCACCGCCGACAGCACCACCACCAGCGGCGACTACGGGGCCGGCGCCAGGGACAACTAGCCGGGTTATTCTGGAGGAAACGGTGGTCACGCCTACCCCTATCGCGGCTGCCGCCGCCACGAGTGGAGGGGGGGTTGTGATGACCGAACGGGATCGAGTGCGGGCCAACTTGAAGGACTTTAAGAAGCACGACCCGCCCACGTTCGAAGGGGACACGACAGATCCGTGGGTCGTGGAGAACTGGGTGGGGTCAATGGAGAAACTCTTTGAAGACTTACTTATGGAGGATCACGAGCGGGTTCCCCTAGCCGTCCATTGCTTGGAAGGGAATGCCCGCTTGTGGTGGAAGACGATACGCCCCGATCCTGCTAAGGGTACCGCTCTTCCGTCCTGGACAACTTTCAAGAAGGAGCTGTTCGAGGCCTTCTTCACCAGCAGCGTCAAGAAAAAGTTGGAGGATGACCTAAACCACATTCAACAAGGGGACCGGACGGTCATGGAATATCAACGGGAATTCGTCCGACTAGTAAATTGCGTCCCGTTCGTCGCACGGGACGAGGCTCACAAGGCACAACTCTTCGTCGATGGCCTGCGAAGCGACATCTTCGAGGTGGTGAACGCGGCTGGCCTGCATACCTTTCAGGGAGTGGTCGACAAGGCCACCACGGTGGAGCGGGGTTTCGCTGTGACCCGTGCCAGAAGGGAGAACGCGGCGCGGCTAAGGGATCAGAAGCGACACCAGCAAGGCTGGGGGGAGGGTTCTTCCAGCGGGAGCCGACCCCCCAAAAGATGGAGACCGCCGACAGGACCCCGGGGCGCGCCAACAGGAGGGCCGAGGCCGTGGAATAGGCCTTGTGTCATATGCGGGGGAGGACACCTGACGGGAGAGTGCCCCCAAAGAGACGACCATTGTTTCAGGTGCGGCAAACGGGGGCACTTCCGCCGCAACTGCCCCTTAGGCGGGGGATCGGCGCCCATGGGAGCACCTACGCCCAGGCCACAGCACTCAGGGCGGGGAAAAGCTCCTATGGCGTCGGCTTCCAGACCCCCCGCACCACGGCGTGAGGAGGACCGGCAACCACAACCAGGCGGGAGGGTTTTCTCAATGACCCGCCAAGGGACTGATCCACCGGAGGACGCTCTTGCAGGTACTACTTCCGTTTTGAATTCCCGTGCTAGAACTCTTTTCGATACCGGAGCAACGCACTCGTTCTTTTCTCGTGATTTCGTTTTCATGCATAACCTCGAGGAGACACCCCTCCAAGCCTCCTTGACGGTGCAAACGGCGGGAGGGACTCTGGAGGCGACCAGTTTGGTGGCCGCCTGCCCGATTATGTTGGGACGGTTGGTCTGCCCTTGGGACTTGGCGGTGATCCCTTTGAAGGAGTACGACGTGGTGTTGGGCATGGACTGGCTCACAAGGTACCAGGCACTCATTGATTGCGACAAGCGACAACTGCGGCTGCAAGAACCGGGCTTCCCCGAACATGTGTACATAATGGGCAAGAGCATCTCCTTCCCGGCGGTTATTTCAGCGGCACGGGCCAGAAGACTGGTTGAGGGGGGGTGCGTGGCCTATCTAGCATCGGTGGATTTGGCTACTCGACCCTCGACGACACTTGCAGATATCCCAGTGGTGAGGGACTATCCTGACGTTTTCCCCGCGGAGTTGCCGGGGATGCCTCCGGAGAGGGAGGTGGAGTTCCCTATTGAGCTGCTGCCAAGCACGCAGCCTATTACGAAGGCCCCTTACCGAATGGCCTTCGCGGAGCTGAAGGAGCTTAAGGCACAACTGGAAGATCTCTTGGACAAAGGGTTCATCCGACCGAGTGTGTCACCCTGGGGCGCACCGGTACTCTTTGTACGGAAGAAAGATGGAAGCCTGCGGCTCTGCATTGACTACAGAGGGATAAACAAAGTCACGGTGAAGAATAAGTACCCCCTACCCAGAATCGACGACCTCTTCGATCAGTTACGGGGAGCGACGGTCTTCTCCAAAATTGACCTACAGTCGGGCTATCATCAACTCCGAGTTCGAAATGAAGATATCCCCAAGACCGCCTTCCGGACTCGATACGGCCACTACGAGTTCACGGTGATGCCTTTCGGGCTTACGAACGCCCCCGCTGTTTTCATGGACATGATGAACCGGATCTTCAGACCCTTCTTGGATCGGTTCGTGGTAGTCTTCATCGACGACATCCTGATTTACTCCACTACCGACGAGGAGCACGAGGACCATCTACGGACGATCCTGCAAACCCTCAGAGAGCAGAAGCTGTTCGCTAAACTCAAGAAGTGTGAATTCTGGCTGCGGGAAGTTGGCTTCCTAGGGCATGTGATCTCGGCACAGGGGATCGCTGTGGACCCCAAAAAGGTAGAAGCAGTGGTAGACTGGCGGCCGCCGACGTCGGTGACAGAAGTACGAAGTTTTCTAGGGCTGGCAGGATACTACCGGCGTTTCGTTGAGGGTTTCGCAAAGATCGCTACCCCTTTAAACCGATTGACCAGAAAAGGCGAGAAGTTCATATGGACGGCCAAGTGCCAGGAGAGTTTTGAGGAACTCAAGAAGAGATTAACTAAGGCACCAATACTGGTGCTGCCGACGCCCGGAGAGGATTATGAAGTGTACTGCGACGCGTCAAGGATCGGTCTTGGAGGTGTTCTGATGCAACAGGGGAAGGTGATCGCCTACGCGTCCAGGCAGCTGAAGGACTACGAAAGGAACTACCCGATACACGACTTGGAATTGGCCGCCGTGGTCTTCGTTTTGAAACTGTGGAGGCATTACCTCTTCGGAGTCCACTGCAACGTTTTCTCAGATAATCAAAGTCTTAAGTACATCTTTACCCAAAAAGAGTTAAACTTGCGGCAGAGACGGTGGCTCGAGTTGCTGAAGGATTACGACTTGACGATCCAATATCACCCCGGGAAGGCAAATGTGGTGGCAGACGCACTGAGCAGAAAAGGGCATCGGGACGGGGCGTCGGAGAGCGCGCTGACAAAGCAGGACCACCTGATCGCGGAGTTCGCGCGAATGCAGTTGGAGGTGGTGCCTGCGGGCACAGTTCTGCAACTCCTAGCCTTGGTGGTCAAGCCGACGCTATTCGAGAAGATCCAGGAGGGACAGCAGACCGATCTGCACCTACAGCGCTTACGAGACAAGATTCCCCAGGGTCAAGAGATTGACTTTGCGGTGAAAGACGACGGCACCCTATGTTTCCGCGGGCGGGTCTGTGTGCCGGATTCACCAGAGTTGAAGAATGAAATCTTAGCGGAGGCACATCGAGCCCCTTATGCGGCACACCCGGGGGGCACGAAGATGTACAGGGATCTCAAACAGACGTTCTGGTGGCCTAAGTTAAAAGAAGACGTGACGCGATACGTAGCCCACTGCCTAGTATGTCAACAGATAAAGGCCGAACACCAGCGACCAGCAGGGAAGCTACAGCCCTTACCGGTACCAGAGTGGAAATGGGACCAGATCACCATGGATTTTGTCACTGGATTCCCACGTTCACAACAGGGCCACGACGCGATCTGGGTTGTAGTTGACCGGTTAACCAAGTCAGCACACTTCCTACCAATTCACACCACTTGGACCCGCGAACGGCTAGCTCAAGTCTACATCAGCGAGATCGTGAGACTACATGGGGTACCGGCATCGATCACCTCGGACAGAGACACGCGCTTTGTCTCGAAGTTTTGGCAAAGTCTCCAGCAGGCCATGGGGACCAGATTACATTTCAGCACCGCCTTCCACCCTCAGACGGACGGACAGTCAGAGCGCACGATACAAACCCTAGAAGACCTGCTTCGCGCCTGTGTGCTTGATTGGGGAATCGGTTGGTCACGCTACCTACCTCTCGTGGAATTTGCCTACAACAACAGCTACCAGGCCAGCATTCAGATGGCGCCCTACGAAGCACTGTATGGAAGGCGCTGCCGATCCCCGATCTGCTGGGACGACTTGGGAGAGCGGAAACTTTTGGGACCCGACTTAGTGGAAGAAACTGAAGAGAAAGTGCGCCTTATCAGACAGCGCTTGCTGACCGCCCAGAGTCGACAGAAGAGTTACGCAGACCAGAGGCGCCGGGACTTGGAGTTTCAAGTGGGGGAACATATGTTTTTGCGGGTCTCGCCATCCAGAGGAATCAGGCGTTTCGGGCTAAGGGGCAAGCTGAGCCCACGGTTTGTGGGGCCATTTGAGATTCTAGAGCGTATCGGCCCAGTAGCTTACCGCCTCGCCCTACCACCAAACCTCGACCGAGTCCACGATGTGTTCCACGTATCAATGCTTCGGAAATATCTCCCCGACCCATCACATGTCCTGGACACCTCTGCACTCGAACTTAAGGAGGACCTGAGCTTCGAAGAAACCCCAGTGAAGATCCTGGCAAGGGAAACAAAATCACTACGAAATCGGGCTATCCCCTACGTGAAAGTACATTGGAGCAACCATGAAGAGCGAGAAGCCACTTGGGAACTGGAATCCAAGATGAGGGAGTGCTACCCCGACCTTTTCACTCCTATCCGGGTTTGAGTTTCGAGGACGAAACTCGTTGTTAGAGGTGAGTGGTGTAATAGCCGCGGGTTTTCGAACCGCTTTTAGGCAAAGGGGTCCGGGGGTTTGATTTTCTTTTGTCATTCTGGGCAGGCCGTCGGGGGCTCGCGGGCATTTTTTTTGAGAATAAAGCTCGCGAAGCGGAGGCCGGCGGCGCGATCGGATCGGATTTCCGACCCCGGAAGCTCCCGGAATAAATTTTCGAAGTTGCTGCGGTTCGGGTGTCCGGCACGTCCCTTTTGAGGTAAACCAGACCCGGATTTAACGATATTTTTTGATTCAAGCTAGTTAATTCTTTCGCACCGGCTCAGTCTAATTTTCTGTAAATTTTCGGGATCCGACATAAATTAATTTAATTTATTTCGTTCTATCTAACCGGGTTAATTTGGGGCTAGGTTAGCATTTGGAGTTGGACGCGGGTTGGGCTCGATCGTACCAAAACAGCTAATTAATTGGGGGTTTGAGAGGTGAGGGTTGGGAACCCCTTCTCAGTCTGCTACCCCTTTGGCACGCACGACCCGAGCGAAGACGGTCGAGGAGAGGGGAGAACGCCGCATCCCCATCACCACCACACCGGACCTACGAGAACGGACGATCCCCTCTTCCCAAACCTTCGTCGTCCTCATCAAGGTGAGACGGGAATTTAGTTTCTTTTTCCTCGTGTTGAGTTCTTGATCATCTTGACCGGAAGGGGTGAGGCACAGGCGGCGGATTTCCCGGAATCCGCCGCACGTGCGAAGAAACCCCCCCCCCCCCATCCGGCGCCCTCATGCGACCCGCACGGGCCAGGCGGCGCCCAGCCCCCCCCCGCGTGCGGGATGACCCGCACGGGGCCGGGCGCACGCCCAGCCGCGTGCGGGATGACCCGCACGGGGCCGGGCGGCGCCCAGCCCCCGCGTGCGGGATGGCCCGCACGGGGCCGGGCGCACGCCCAGCCGCGTGCGGGGTGACCCGCACGGGGCTGGGCGACGCCCAGACCCGCGTGCGGGGTGACCCGCACGGGGCCGGGCGGCACGCCCAGCCCGCGTGCGGGGTAGGCCGCAGGGCTGGGCGGCGCCCAGCCCCGCGTGCGGGGTGACCCGCACGGGGCCGGACGCGCGCTCAACCCCACGTGTGGGGTTGCCCGTACGGAGCTGAGCACGCGCACGGCCCGCGTGCGGACGGGGAGCCGCGAACCCGACGAGCGGTTCGCCCGCCTCTCGTCTTCATCCGCGTCTGAGCGTCGCTTTTCTCCTCGCGGCAGGTGTGCGAAGGAGCCGAGCGGGAGTACCAGGACGCGAGGGAGCGGAGCGTTGACGCCTACTAGCGACAGGTGGGTTGAGTGTGATATTTGGCATCGAACCACATTGATTGTTTTAATTTAAATATTATATGTTACCGTTCACTTCAGTAATCATTATTCTAGATGCTACGGATTATTGCTACACATCGATAGTTACGTGGTCTCGTGTTTTGATGCTTCAGCTACCGTCTTTCCTTCGACTATGCTAATAGTAGGGCAACATGAGTTTACACGCCTCTACCTTATTCTGATTCATGCATCATGGTTACTGCTTTACTATTTCATATACATTGCGATTACTGCATTACTATTGCTCATATATTGTGGTTACTGTGCTCGAGGCTGCAACACGTGCACCCGCGGTTTGGCCACCGTGAGGGGTGCACTTTTCCGGAAAAGAGGTCGTAGGACCCGTGTATACCCACGAGGTGACGTAGTGGGGCCCCTTATTAGCTGTGGGGTTGAGGCGCCGAGGTGCGAGCGGAGCGACCCGCCGGTTTAGTTGTCCGGCGCGGTCGCGGTGCTGCAGGTACGGTATGGGCCGTCGGTAGTGGACCGACGCGGCAGAGTATTACAGGATGCAGATATACAGGTTACCATTTCCCCCCCCCCCCCCAAAAGGGTGGTTGCTCCGGTTGTCGCCACGGTTTGTTTTTATTATTCCCCCTGCACGGCATTTATTAGTCACTGACTTCCCACTTCGTGACAGGGCCCAGGCGAGGGGAGAGGTAGGAGGCGGTGAGGACGGGGCGGACACAGCGGGACCGTTGGAGACCCTGAACTTTATACTTTCCTTTTCTTTTCAGCTTTTCATTTATATTGTGGGCATGTGTGAGGTTCCCGATACCCTTGTGGGGTCGACGTAGATGTCGGTATTTGATTATCTGTTTATGCACTACCTTTCCCTTTATTTCCTACTGGCCATTTGAAAAGCGAAACAAAAACAAAGAAAAGATTGCGAAAACCGTTTTCAAAGTCTAAGTGTCGTGTGGGCACTGATTTCAAAACCTTGTGGATTTATGGATTGCGAAATGAGCTTTCAAAACTTGGGTGTCGTGTGGGCACCGTTTTCAAAACCCTGGGGTTTATGCTGATTTCGAAACTCGTTTTCAAAACTTAAGTGCCGGGTGGGCACTCTTTAAAAACCGTGGATTTATCCTTTCAAGTTGAAGTGGCCATGCGCTTAAATATTTAGAATACTGGTTGTATGTAATTGAATGTTGTGATTGAATGGTTATGTTTGCTTGGGAGATGTATTCAACCACACGCCGTGCACGTACAGGGGAGACTCTGTCCGTTTGCAGAGAGATCCTGTATGTGCGGCGGGTCTGGGCACGCACCGGGGAAGAAAGAGACCTTTCAAAAAAAAAAAAAATGCCGTTTCCGCTAAAACAAACCCCCGGGGCGTGACAAGGCAGGCAAAGCAGGCAGGCATGGCAGGCATAGCACGCATAGCAGGCAGGCATAGCAGGCATGGCAGGCATAGCAGGCATAGCAGGCATGGCTGGCATAGCAAGCATGGCAGGCATAGCAGGCATAGCAGGTAGTGCCAGTGATTACTGGTCTATCGATTGGGTCGATTGTGCACTTCATGTGCTAGTGGTTGCATACCATTCTTTGGTTCTCCTATCTTGGGCATTTAGATAGAGGCTTGATAGCTGTTGAGAGTCTCCAGCTCCCTTATTTCAGTCTTTACGGCTTTGATTATTTTATGTCTCTTGAGGACTTAGTAGGCAGACCGTCGGGTCTGGCGGTGGTACCCACTGAGAACTCCCTTTTTGGTGTAGTTCTCACACCCTTTGGGGGTTTTCCCCCTCCTTTTTCCTTTCTCTCCTTTGTTTTGCAGAGTCTTAGCGGGTGTTGCTGATTCTGCGTTTGTTGATCGAGGCGTGGGAGTCGCGTGCAAGACCCCTACCCGTCGTTGGAGAGTAGCGGTACCCCCTTCAGAGGAGATCTTCATTAGATTAGTTATTTTATTTCCTCTTTTGAGAGACTGTTGTAGTGAGGATATGATATGTATTGGGAGCCTGTACACTGATGTATTTATTGGAGGTATCTCCCGGTTGAGTCTCGACCTTTGTATATGAGGATATTGTATGATTATCATTTTGGGAGATGGACATTGTTGTATTATTTCCAGTTGTACAGTGGTTGATTTTAGTTATACAACGGATTTTCATTTATAGCTCTGATATCTGTTAGCTGTAATACTTTTCTTGCAGGTAGGACGCTTCACCTATGCGGGGTTTGGCATAGGTGGCGGATATGTTGGCGAGCCCGGGTTGCAGTTTCGACCCCGGGGCGCGACAATACCTTTCAGTTTATTCAGTCCCTCCATTACAGGTTTTGACGCCTCGTTGAAGTAGGCATTGTGTATGGAGCGCGGCGCTACAGTTCCTTTGGATAGGGATCTCCTGCCAGAGGCGAGTTTTGGATATTGGTGCTTGGCGCCGGGTGATGGAGGACAGATCGGCCGACAGAGGCATTTCTGATTTCTTTTGTCCAAGGTATTGGATTTCTAAGATATCTGAGATCAGGTGGACCCCGATGGCAGTATCAGCGTCTTTATCAGAGTGGCGCAGCGGTAGCGTGGATTTGTTATCTGCGGAGGACCATATTCGTCGCCTCAATGTGAGCAGTGGCAGAGGTCGGGCTCCCTATGTGGTTAATCAAGATATGTTATGACAGACTGAGCGACGACCACTTGCATCGAGCGGATGAATCTGTGCCGCCCGGTTGGAGGGCGCCACGATAGTGGATCGAGTGTCGCAGGTGTGATTTCATCACAGCAGTCAGAGTTAGAGCATGTTGCATTCCTGCATGGACTAGGGGCAGATTTGTTACCACACGTACTAGAGGTATAGGTTCTTGTTGGTGTGGTGCATGTGGAGGAGGCTTTTGGATCATGTCCAATGCAGTTGAGGCCACGAGTTACCGGCAGATTTATTGGTAATTGTGGCAGTTCGGTATTTTGACCCTGTGCTTGAGATTGATTGGCACAATGCCACAGGATGTTTGACTGCGGATAGAGAGGACTTTGACCTTCTGCGAGGCAGACGAGAGAAGGCTTGGTTGTTGAGACAGTTAGAGCACACAGGTTTTTAGCGATAGTGTGAGAGGTGCTTGCGGCGACACCGGGACTCAAGGATATCTCTGTTGCCCACGAGATCCCGGGTGTGATTTCACCCGAGCTGTTGACGATGCCGCCGGTTAGGGAGATAGAGATTGCGTTTGACGTGGTTCGGGGAACCGCGCCACCCTCGACAGCACCTCATTGGATATCGCCGGTAGAGCTGAGAGAGCTGATGGCGCAGTTGCAGGATCTGATGGATCGAGGGGTCTGTTTGACCTAGTGCCACGCCGTTGATATACGGTGGTGATGCCACGCCGTTGGTATACGGTGGTGATGCCACGTCGTTGATACACGACGGTGAGGGTCCTTTTATGGTTCGAGTGTAGACAGGTCCGGGTGGTATTTAGGACCTTTTGATGGAGATATACTCCGGCAGTTGCTCGTCTGGGATACCTGTACTTATGTGGAATTGTATAGTTGTGTATTCTGCCATGATGGCATTCAGGATCAGGTAAGGGCATTATGAGCTCATAGTAAGGCCAAATGGAATGATTAATGCCCTGTTGTCTTCAAGATTTGAGGAATGGTGTGTTCCAGTTGTACTTGGACAAATTGGGAGTGGTGTTCCCCAAGGATATTATAATTTACTCACTGAGTGACCAGGAATAAGAGGAGCACTTATGGATGTGCTATAATGCTTGGGTGGAAGAAGTTGTATGCCGTGTTATTGGAGTACAAGTTTTAGCTTCTGAAGCATACCTTCTTGGGTCACTTTGTGCTAGCCGTAGGGGGCGGCGGTGGAAATCCGGCCAATATGGATACTATTTGGGAGTTGGCCGAGATCAATATTTATGGTCAAGGTAAGGAGTTTCTTGGACTGGGCAGTGCCAGGAGAGCTTGGCAATCGGATGATGAGACTGATACCAGCGCCAATGCTACAATTTCCAGTGTTGGGAGAGTGATTTGCGAGTTTTAGTGATGCCTCCTGTAGCGACTGTGGAATTACCGTTGGGTTATTGTTGAGCATTCTGGAATACCCCGACAGGGCCACTGTGATTGTCACGCCCCGGGGTCGAAACTGCGACCCGGGCTCACTAACAGATCCGCCATCTGTACGGAAACTGCCGTACAGACGAAGCGTCTAACCTGCAGAAAGAATCAACTACAGAGATACAGATATCAGAGCTGAAAGTAAACGACTAAAACTGAAGTCCAAACACTGTACAACTGAAAATAATACAATATCCATCTCCCCAAATACTATCATATACAAAGTCCTCTGATACAAAAACTCAAAAGGGAGGTATCTCCAATGAATACATCAGTGTACAGACTCTCGATACAAGAATATCCTCACTACAACAGTCTCACAAACTGTAAAATAAAGTACAACTCTATACCTCACAACAAAGGTCTCTCAACGGAGGAAAAAGAAGAAAACTAATCTACTGAAGCTCTCCTCTGAAGGGGTACCGCTACACTCCAATGACGGGTAGGGAACTAGCTCGCGACTCCCTCGCCTCGGTCAGAAGGATCAGCAACTGGAGCAACAGGAACAGGAGGAGAAGTTCCTGGGGAAAAAGACACCACGACGGGTGTGAGAACTACTTCCCACAGTAGTTCTCAGTGGGTGCCGTCAACAAGCCCAACGGTCTGCCCACCAAGTCTACTAGAGGCCAAAGATAACAACGCAATGCAAACTGAAACAAGAAAAGCTGGAGCTACTCTACAGCTACCATGCCTCTATCTAGATACTCCAAAAAGTGGAGCAGATGAAAGTAAATGAGACCACTCGCACCCAAGGTGCTCAATCGACCCAAACGAACTGACTACCTCAAAGGTCCAGTCAAGCCTGCGCCCGTCGACTAGGAACGCTCCTGCCCACTACCACACATCCCCATGAGGACGGGATTTACGTGGGGCGTCCTGTCCTACTAACTCATCCCTCGCGCAAAACTGCCTCAACAGGCCCATCGTTGCCTCAACTGCGGAAAACTGCCTCAACAGGCCAACCATCGTATCCACAGCGGCATCTCAGGACGCGACTCCAACTGAGTAGAACGACGCGGCATAGAGTATCAAACATTGGCATATGCAAGCTAGTCAAAATCCACGCTCACTCTCAGAACGGTAGGGCTCAAGATCCCCAAATACCTCGCACAACAGTCGGAGCACTCTCGACGACTCGGCTGCTCGGCTAACTCGAAACACGAGACACTAGCCACTCCAACGACTCGCAGCACAAGGCTCACTGGCTGGAGATACTCCACAGCCAGGGACGACCCACAACTCAGGGTAACAAAACAGGTCGGACAACACTCAACGACCTGGGACCACCGTCAACCCCAACGGTTCCCAACAAGACGGACCGGAAGATACTCGACGACCCGGGACTGCCGTCTGCGCACCTGCTCCCTCCACGACGGCACAACAGGGAAACAAGACCTCCCGGGACTACCGTTTACCCAAACGGCTCCCGGCACAGATAAGCAACCCAGTACAACTACCAGACTCCACTCTGCTCCCAGGCAAGAGTGTAAAAGCATCCCACACTAAAAGCAAGTCCCGACCTCTCGGCCCACTACCCGGGCGAGAAAACACTATGTCCAGGGATGAAGGAACAGTGTGGATGTCTAAGCATAAATAACCGTAGCCCAAGTGAGGGTTTTCTACTAGTCTGGTTACACATACAACATATGACGGGGGTGCTAGGTCAAGTTCCAAGATAACTACTTTAACAGATAATAAAGGGATAGCCATTCCAACAATCTAGCATGCTACACAAGGAAATAAACTATCATGCATAGTCCTACATCAATAGAATTAATGTACATTCCATAAAACTTGGAGATAAGGTCACCCACCTCGATTTGCCACCAATTGCTCGTAGACACTTGCAATTGGCCTCCACGCGATCCGCACGCAAAACGATGTCCGCTGCCGGAGTCCGCACGCAAAACGGAGCACGGTGCCGGAATCCGCACGCCAAACGGAGTCCGCACGCAAAACGATGTCCGCTGCCGGAGTCCGCATGCAAAACGGTGCACGGTGCCAGGATCCGCACACAAAACGGAGTCTGCACGCAGAACGGTGCACGGTGCCGGAGTCCGCACGCAAAACGGTGCACGGTGCCAGGATCTGCACGCAAAACGGAGTCCGCACGCAAAATAGTGCACGGTGCCGGAGTCCGCACGCAAAACGGTGCACGGTGCCGGAGTCCGCACGCAAAACGGTGTACGGTGCCGGAGTCCGCACGCAAAACGGTGCACGGTGCCAGGATCCGCACGCCAAACGGAGTCCGCACGCAAAACGGTGCACGGTGCCGGAGTCCGCACGCAAAACGGTGCACGGTGCCCAACACAGAAAGGAGCAAGAGGGTCAGTTACAGTCTAAAAGAACGCTCCAAAAACTGTACAAAAATACAGAAAAACCAACGCACGGGACCCACCCGTTAGCGCTGCCGTCGCCGAAACGCTCCTTTGGAACACCTTGCGTGTTCCGCGAGGTCCACGGCGCGCCGCCGCACATCCCACAACCTCCCTCCTCACTCTCTCTCGCTCTCGGATGAAGAAGGAACCGAAGAAGGAGAAGAAGTGGCTTGCGGGGAGGAAGAAGAAGAAGAAAAAGAGGAAAAGGGGAGGGGGCGGTCCACGGTGCACGGTGCACCGTGCACCGGCCGGTGCACCACACCCACCCAGGTGCACCCGGCCCACGCAAGAGGAAGGGCGGCCACGTGGCCGCGTCCCTGCGCGCCACGCGGCCGCGCAGCTCACGCGCCACACGGGCGCGTGACACCGGGCCACCCACAGGCGCGGGACACGCGCCCGTGACACGGGCGGGCGCCCCAGCGCCCGCGCGGGCGCCAACTGGGGTCCGCCACGTGGCGGCCCCCACGTGGCCCGCGCATGGGTGCGCCTGTGCCCCGACGCGCGCAGAGGCGCGCCCTGTCGCGTCAGCCGCGCCTCGCCTGACGCGCCGCAGCCTCCTCGAGATCCGCGCCACGCGTGTCTCGATCCGCGTGCCGCGACGCCTCGAATTGCGTGCCGCTTTGCCTCGAAAAGCACGCACGCCTACCGGACTCCAAATCCAACAAATAAATAGTCCATCCTTAGCGATTTCGCGCGCTGAGTCCAGAAATGATGTCCGCTTCTCCAAATTCTCACCCGAAAATTTGCCGAATGCCCACTCGATCCAATTTTCGCGCCGGGTCCATTTTTAAAGTCCGATTTGCCCAATTCCAACTCTAAAAATTCCCGAAGGCGACCGGAGAGGTAAACTTTTATCCGGACTTCACCCGGAGTCTAATTTTGACATCTGAATCGCGCGAAAACACTTCTAAACACCCGACGGGTCCTCCAACTTCCCACGGGGTCTCAATTTAAGCCCGAAGTCCACCACTTGTGTCCAAATTGCGCGCAACCCACGCAGGCCTCCAGTGATGCAAGCAAATCCCAAATTGCATCACAAATCCATTTCTGGGCCCCCAACACGCGCACCAACACCCCCAACGGCGACCGAAAGCTGCCCAACAACCAGCAACCCTACGTGGGGGATTCCAGGACCTCACAGTGATGGCGGATACCTGGAGCAGGAAAGCTGTCTGGGGTTGAGTTGGATGATTCCACTGCTGGCGCTATGTGGACTGTTGAGGCAAACATGGCTTGTGGTTGTGTCCCTGAGGGTTCCTTTGGATGATAGACCGTGGCTGAGAAGTCCACTCGGATGGTCAGGATTCGGGAGTGACCGAGTGAGAACCCTTGTTTGTGAGGGCTTCTTTCTTTCTTGGATGATTGCGGAGATGTGTTTCGGATTGCCTTGGTTGAGTTGACACAGGTTGTGGTTTGGTGCGTGTTGCACTGGCGGTTATCTTGTTTCCCCCAACTTTTGATGGAACCCGTGTTGTGTTTCTTGTCTCAGCTCAAGAAGGTTATGATTTTGGATCCCTCGCCCGTGATTGACTCGCCCCATTTGAGATCTAGGAATATTTGGAGTACGAGGGACGCCCGTTGCGAATTCTGGCTCGTGAGATTAGTGGTTGCGCAATCGGGCTATGCCGTACTAGTTGTCGCTGTTGTTGTTGTTGAGGAGTGATCACGGGGAGTGAGTGGTGACTTAGGAGCTGGAGATGGTGATGCTGAGTACTTACCCTTGATTTTGAGACTCCTGTTTGAGTGGTGTTAGTTTTGAGGACGAAACTTTCTTTTAGTGGGGGAGGATGTGGTGACCTGGATCTCTGCAGGGCTACTACAGTATGACCAGCAGCTTCTGGAGGCTTACATGGTGTGTCGGTTGTGTTTGTGCACAATTTGGACACAAGTGATGGACTTCGGGCTTAAAATGGATCACGTGAGTGATCGGAGGACCCCGTCGGATGTTTAGAAGTGGTTTCGCGCGAAACGAATATTAAAATTGGACTCAACGCGAAGTTTGGACCAAGGAACACCTTTCCGGATGCCTTTGGCAATTTTTAGGGTTGGAATTGGGCAAAACGGACAGCGGATTTAGATTCAGCGCGCGAAAACGATCGAAATGGGCCATTTACTTGTATTTTTCGGAGCCCGGATGACCCGGCACGGATTTCGAGGCAAGGGGGCACTGTTCCGGCGCCGGCGGGCGGCAGCGGCGCCGGCGGGCAGCGGCGGCGTGGGCTCGGGCAGGCGGCGGGCGACCGCGGGTAGGCGCGCGGGCGCGGGCAGGCGCTCAGGCAGGCGCGCGGGCGCGGGCAGGCGCTCGGGCAGGCGTGCGGGCGCACGGGCAGGCGCGCGGACCACGGGCCGGCGTGCACCGGAGGCTTGCCACGTGGCATGACACGAGTGGTCGATGTTGTGGACCGGGTCCACGGAGCATGTGGGGCCAGCCTCGGGGCGTGTGTGTGCAGAGGTGCAGGCGGCGTTGTAGTAGCGCACGTGGGCGCGCTGACCGCAGTTTCCCGCGCGTTGGGCACGCCACGTGTCGGCAGCGGGTTGGACCACGTGGCGCGCGGCTGGTGGTCACGTCGGCTGTTCCCTATTCTGGGGCGACGTGGCGCGATCTGGCGCTTTCGGGCGCGCGTTGAACGGTGGATCCGGGCGGCACTGTTTGAGCCTGGAAATTCCGGGCGCCCGAAAATGCACTAGGAAGTGTGTTTTTTCCTTTTTTCTTCAGCCTATAAATAGGCAGTTTCGGCCTTTGGTGCGGGTTTTTCGACTGTTCTGGAGCTCCCCGTTTGCACAGAAGCTTTCTACACTGTACCCTCCCCACTCCGACGAATTTTAGGGATTTTTAGAGACTGCGGCTTCGGTGTTATCTGCGACGCGCCGCATAACGACGCACTTTGGATTTTTGGCTATTACCGTCGCTTTTCAGTCCGCGAGGTACACCTAATCACCCCGATGGAGTTTTGAGCCGATTTTTGCGGCAGCGCGTTCAAGAGAGGTAAGGCTTCGTTTTTCATGTTGTTCACTTCTCCTCGTTTCGAGTTTTCGGCACTGTTCCCGAGGTGTTTCTATGACCCCTTTTCCTGCTGTGAGATTTTGGACAGCAGAGGCTTGTCAATTTTCTATCTCCGCGATTGGACATCGGATGGAGACGTGCCTATACACTTTTTGCATCTACACATCGCAAGGAACATCCTCGAATTTTCCTGGATTTTTCTGAGTTTTTCCCGAAGGTGAAAATCCCCTTTTTCCCAGAGATTTGTGCTACAGTTTTTGTACAGGATTCTTTCGAGAGGGTCAATTTGTCAGATTTTTATCTTGATGTACAAGACTCGGATTGGGACATGCAGGTACTCGTTTCGAAGGGCTCGACACGACGCTCGCGGCAGAATTTTTATTGGATTTTTTTGTGGACTCTATGAAGGTGGGAATTAAGCTTTTTCGGGGTTGTATCCCGCAGTTTTTGCAGTGTAGTGGATTGTCGGCGCCCCGCAGTGTATAATTTATATCATGGCCTACAGGTGTCGGAACGGGGCGTGTAAATACTCGATTTGGGGCTACTCGTCGCGAGGATCGCAACTGTGAATCTTCTGGAGTTTTTGGAGCGCTGAATGGAGGTGAGAATGCTCTTCTTTGTGCTATTTTGGAAAAATAGCAAGTGTATGTTTGGGGGTATTGATTAGTGAGTTGTATTGTTTGTTGTTTGTTGTGGTGTTGCATGTTGGGATGATGTTGTTTGGAGCTGAGACTTGCGCACATGTACCGAGGATGCGGGTTCAGCAGATTATGTTAGCAAGCGGCCACGCTCTACACCGACTTCAGTTTTATGTGGTTTACCTTCTTATATTCTTCTTGAGAACAAATGCATGCTTGTATGGACATGTAGTTAGACCACCTTTTACTGCTACACTACTTATTGGAACTTGATTTAGGAGAAACCATGATTTTCCTTTCTCCTTCTTTGTTAGTCGGGCGGTCAGTGTTGCTCGGGTTCGAGCAGGGGTCTGGGTAGTGTAGTCGGGACTTTGTGTCTGGGACAGGTTGGATTAGTTTGTGGGGTTTTACGGCGACCACGGATATTGGGCGGTTGACCGGATATTTACTTATGCATCAGATTGGGGATCTGTATTCTTTTAGTGGAGGGGTGTGTTCCACTGGGGCTTTATAGTTGTGATCCAGTCCTGCTTTGATACTTATCACACCGGCACGGTTATTGCCCGGTGATGCTTTCCTCGTGTGGGTCGCTCCCCTCGAGTTCCCCTCCGGAGGCCGGGGCCAGACAGTTATTGACAGTTTTGCTATCACATCGGCGCAGTTATTGCCCGATGATGAGGGCGACAGCAGGCAATGCCAGTTTTACTGGTGGCATTAGATTGGGTTTATTACAGATATTTGCTTTATTGTTGCACTCGTGTCAGGGGGACCGAGTGGAGTCTAGTAGCTATGTTTAGACTAGTGCCAGTGTTGTTGGGAACCGTTGGGGGATTGACGGTGGTCCCGAGGTCGTTGTGAGTTAGTCGACCGTTGTGCGAGAGGTTTGGTGATCTTGAGGCTATCCGTTCTGAAAGAGAGAGTGGATTTTGACTATAGCCTGCATGAGCCACTACTGGATAGCGAGTTAGCCCGTTTGGACGCCCTACGTAATTCCTGCCTGTCAGCGGGAGGTGGTTGTAGGTCGGCGCAGGTTTGACTGGACCCGATGTGGCAGTCAGCTCGATTGGGTCGATTGAGCATCTCGTGTGCGAGTGTTACATATCTTTATCAGAGTTTCCCCATTTGAGCATTTAGATAGAGGCATGGTAGCTGTTGAGGATCTCCAGCTGTCTTATTTTAGTCTTTACTGCTTTGGTTACTTCATGCCTGTAGTGGACTTAGTGGACAGATCGTCGGGCCTGGTGGCGGTACCCACTAGGGACTCCCTTTTTAGGTGTAGTTCTTACACCCGTTGGGAGTTTTCCCCCTCCTCTTCTTTTCTCTCCTTTGTTTTGCAGAGTCTTAGCGGGTGTTGCTGATTCTGCGGTTGTTGATCGAGGCGAGGGAGTCGCGAGCTAGATCCCTACCCATCGTTGGAGAGTAGCGGTACCCTTCTGAGGAGATCTTCAGTAGCTTAGTCATTTTATTTCCTCTTTTGAGAGACTGATGTAGTGAGGATATGATTTGTATTGAGAGCCTGTACACTGATGTATTTATTGGAGATACCTCCCTGTTGAGTTCTGAGCTTTTTATATGAGGATATTGTATGATTATCATTTTTGGGAGATGGACATTGTTATATTATTTTCCAGTTGTACAGTGATTGATTTTGGTTTACAGCAGATTTTTTTATTTATAGCTCTGATATCTGTCTAGCTGTAGTACTTTTCTTGCAGGTAGGACGCTTCGCCTATGCGGGAGTGGCATAGGTGGTGGATCTGTTGGCGAGCCCAGGTCGCAGTTTCGACCCCGGGGTGTGACATATAACTTGTCCAGTTTTTTATTTTTATGCGATTAAAAATCCATCCAAGTGTTTCTACACTATAAGAAGTATTCAGATCACCAAACTTATTTAGTTAAACGTACCTGATCCTTTTGAATTCTTCTTTCTTGAGATTGAGGTATATGATCTAACCATCTTCATCTTCAATCTTCAGGACTTAACTATTTCACGAAATACGCCAAGACAAATTCCTTAACAATCTCTCCCTTTGGCAGTTTCGTGACAAAATATAGATCCACTTAAGAAAATTCAAAAAGATATTTTTGTTGCTATCACCATACAACAAAAATTTACATTTGAGATCCAAATAAAAATGAATACACGAGATAAACTCCTAAAACAAACTCTAGACTTAGACATCTGTACTCTCTGCAAAAAGAAGTAATTCTTGACAAGAGAAATCGTTAGATACCTCAAGAATTTAACAATAAAAAAACCAACCAGAGAGATGAAGTTTATACTCATATGACATTTATAAAATCAGATCAGATATGTATTAAGATAGCAATCAGAGATAGACATATCTTCTAAGCATTAAAAATCCAAATGTCATAAGATAGTTAGTCAACAACAACTTGTTAGTTATATTACATGCCCAAATAATTAGTCAAATAGTTAGTCGAGGCATGCATTCAAACACAATACAAAACCAAAGTTGAGTTGTACTTACCTCCAAAGTTCAAAGTTCTAGTTCACAGTTCTCACAAACCAACCATTGTTCATTGTTCTCTCTCCCCCTTTTTGTCACTAAATTAAGCCAAAATTACAAAACGAAGGTAGAGTTAAAAGTTCTAAAGGTAAATGTAAGAACTAAAACTAAAAACCTGCAAAAATAGATAATTAAAAAAGAAACAACAAAGAAAACCAAGATTAGATCATTAAAGTAAATGATCATTCCAGATCAGACCTGTCTGAACTGCTACAATCCAATTTGTTCAAAATTCCTTTAAGCATTCTTGATATTTTGGAACATTTTCTTTTCATCTTGTGAATGTTAGTGGACATTCTTTCTTGTTCTTCAGACATTTTCCTCTGTTCTCGTTGGAGAGAGGATAATATATCAGCTTCTGCGGTGTTTCTCCTGGAGGTCGAAGGAGGTTGTGTGGACGCTGACGGTGCATTTTGACCTTCATTCTATGGAGATTCTCTAGGCAGAGAGTGTCACGCCCCGGGGTCGAAACTACGACCCGGGCTCGCTAACAGATCTGCCGCCCATACGGTGAACCCCGTATAGACGAAGCGTCAAACCTGCAAAAGAAAGATGCTACGCTAAACAGATATCAGAGCTGGAAGTAAACTGCTATAAATAAAATAAATACAACTCCAAGTCCCCACCACAAGTACAAAAGTCGCTCAACTCTGAAATAAAAGTACAACTCTATACCTCACTACAAGGTCTCTCAACAAGTAACTCTCAAAATATAAAAAGGGGTACATCTACTCTCTGGATGACGACTGGTAGGGATCTAGCTCGCGACTCCCTTACCTCAGTCTGAAGAAGCAACAACTGGAGCAGCAGGAACAGGAGTAGAAGTCCCTAGGGAAAAAGACACCACGACGGGTGTGAGAACTACATCCCACAGTAGTCCTCAGTGGGTGCCGTCGACAAGCCCAACGGTCTGCCTACTAAGTCTACTAGAGGCATAAGGTAATAAATGAAATACTGAAGGAAAGAGCTGGAAATGAATAACTCTACAACTACTATGCCCCTATCTAGATGCTCAAAAAGTGGAACAGATGATAGCATGGTGCATCTACTAACATATCAGTATAGCCACCCAATCTGAACTGACTGTGTCACCCCCCGAATCCGCCAATTTGTACGGTTCGGGCACGCCAACAGACCCGCCAATCGGGTAAGACCTTTTCCTACCCGAAAGGAACGGTAACATCCATAATAACACAACAAGTGTATGCGGAAGCTCAATATCAGAGTACCAAAAATCACTACAAATTAAAACTTTCATTCAACAACAACAGTTAAAGCAGAAATGAAAGCATACAAGAGTGAACCATGCATTACTTTATTACACTTTACATCTTTGAACTTGCCAATAAAATTATTACAATTCTTTTACATCCTTTCCTCACCATACAAGGTTCACTCAGGAAATATAAAAATGGGATACCTCTGCTAGACCCTCTAGGTCTCTATGCTGCTGGGCCCTTGCCCCTGTCGTATACCTCGCCGTCTGCCTCTGAACCGTCGCGATCGCTGCATCCATGCCTGAACCTGTGGGGGGGAGTCACCCAAGGGGTGTGAGAACTACGACATAGTTCCCAGTGGGTTCAACCACTGAGATAAAGTGTCCTACACTACTTGGTCCAATGGAAGCAATAATAATAGTGCTGGGAAATTAAAATCCTCAATATCATAATGCTACTGTGTATATACTGGCCACTACACTATCTGTGTATACTCACCAATCCATCACTACTCTGTCTAGCCACACTAGGCAACTAACCACCAACTCGGCCACTAAGCCGCTGTATACTGGGTTACCCTAACCCGGCCACCTTGGCCACTCTCTGTTCTTCTTATTCTTTACCCTGTGGTGGTTTAATTTAAGTTAACCCTTTGAAATTCTTATCCAACGGGCCCCAGCCCGGTAGTCCTGCTACCATCAGATAAGATTTCTAAGGTTGCCGATAACACTCGCAAGTGTTACCCCGTCCTGCCGGGGGGACTTGTCATACGAGACACTGCCCGATAGGGTCACTGCCCAACTCTGACAAGAGTACTCTAGAACCTGTCATACGGGTCGCTGCCCGGGAGAGGGACCCTGTCCAACTCCGACAGTTGTACGTTCGCCCCCGGAGGTACGCCCATTTTATCTTTTTCTTTTCTTTTCTTTCTCTTTTCTTTCTCTTTTCTTTCTCTTTTCTTTAGCACTTGGCCTCTTTGCTCTTAACACTTGCTTTTCTGTCTTATACGAGCTTGTAGCTCCCTTTTTGCCACTGGCAATCTCTTTCTTTAAGCATTTAGCTCTTTACTTTCACTTTTAGCCTTTCGAAAGTACCTTGTCCGACGGGTCGCTGCCCAGGGAGTCCTGCTCCACAATGACGAGTCTCAAATTCGAAGGCGCCATTTACATTCTCGATATGCTCTTTTAGCCGCTTTTAGCTTGCTATTAAACTTTACCTTTTGCATTTATTACCTCTTATCCTAGGTCTTGCCATAAGGATAATTAGAGAGTCTCCTGGACTCTTAAACATTTCACCTTTATTTATTTAACTCAAATTGAAGTTAAAGTTATTGTCCATTTGCCCAGACACCCTATGACTTTCTAGGGTTATATTGGATCAACTCTTTAACCTTGGGATCTTATCCCACTTTCCTGATTCCTCATTGAATCCTAGAGTTAACTTAACTCTATTTTCCTGTTCCACTATTAACTTAGAGTTACATCGACTCTAATTTCCTGTTTTCCCTTTCATGTCTCCACACTTGATCCATTTTTCCTTTCTCTTGATTCCTTACTGAATCCTAGAGTCAACTTGACTCTATTTTTCTGTCTGTGAGTTTAAACTCTTCTAGCTCAACTTAGGTTCCCTTTACCTAAATTCCATGTCATACTTGTCCTAGAGTTCCTTGACTCTATGCTGACCACTAGTTCACCTTAGGTTTTCCTTACCTAAGTTCCATGTCATACTTGTCCTAGAGTTCCTTGACACTATGCTGATCACTAGTTCGCCTTAGGTTCTCTTTACCTAAGTTCCATGTCATACTTGTCCTAGAGTTCCTTGACTCTATGCTGATCACTAGTTCGCCTTAGGTTCTCTTTACCTAAGTTCCAGGTCATATACATCCTAGAGTTCCCTGACTCTATGTTGATCACTAGTTCTCCTTAGGTTTCCTTTACCTAAGTTCGATGTCATATACATCCTGGAGTTCTCTGACTCTATGTTGATCACGCTATCCAGTGTCCTTAGGTTGTCACCTAAGACCATGCCACTCGTCCTCCCTAGGATAACTCCTAAGTTGATGTCACTCGTCAAACCCCTATACTAGGTTTTCTCCTAGTCTTACTACCAACAACTGTTGTTCCCTTATGTCACGTGATTCCTAGGGTTATACCCTAACATACTCATAATCATGAATAGCTAATCATTTTCATGCATGCAATTATTTTCACCTCATTCATAAAATAATAATTATCTCTACGCATGCATATTCATCATATATGTTTGGCAACCAACAGTTACACTTTTCCTCTGTGTCTCTTTGCACATGCACAACTATTCCCCTATCTCTGGCAACCAACAGTTGCTCTTTTTCATCTGAATCCATCTATACAGGCAATCAATATCATAATTACCTAACGCCTCTAACAGGCTACTATCATGCTTCGAATCGGAAAGCAAGGGAGCAAGTGGAGAGATCACCCAATTTCGGCAGAATTCCCCACCTTGTGATGCACCCAATTGCTTGTAGACACTTGCAATTGGTCTCCGCGCGATTCCACTTGTCTCCTCGAGCTTGCACGCAAAACGGTGCACGTCCTCCAATCCTGCACGCAAAACAGTGCATGTCATTAAAAACCCATATGTAAAATGGTGCGCGCCACTTCAGCCGGCACGCAAAACGATGCGCGGCAACACGATCTGCACGCGAAACGGTGCACGTACCTCAAATCTGCACGCAAAACGATGCACGTCTGACTATAGGGTAGCACGCAAAATGATGCACATTTTTCCAACCCTACATGCAAAACAGTGCATAACATTAGCGATGGCACGCAAAACGGTGCGCGACAACACGATCTGCATGCAAAACAGTGCACGTACCTCAAATCGGCACGCAAAACGATGCACACCTCACTATGGGGTTGCATGCAAAACGGTGTACATTTTTCTCGTCCTGCACGCAAAACAATGCAAACATCAGAGTCTGCACGCAAAACGGTTCCCGTTAGTCCAACCTGCACGCAAAACGGAGCACATACCTTGTATTGGCATGCAAAACGGTGCACGTTCCTTTTTCAACGTTGCACGCAAAACGGTGCACGTTTTACGAGTTCGCGTCCAAAATTGCGCGCATTTGCCGAATCCGCACGCAAAACGGTGCAAGTCTCCCACGAACGGCACGCAAAATGAGGCGCATCCAAAACGCACGCGAAACTCGCGCAGTAAAACGGCACAGAAAAGTTGGGTCCCTAACATGCCCGTGGGCAAAGGGGTCAAATCCAAAATCCAAAAAGGAAACCTTAAATGTCACGCCCCGGGTGTAAACCAGAACCCGGGCTTGTCCACAGATCCGCCGTGCACACGGTATTTTCCGTGTACACGAAGCGCTGGTAACCTGCTCAGATATAAATGAAGTAATAATGGAGCATAAAAACAGAGCTAAACTAAAACTAGTACATCTTAGACAAATGCTGGAAATAAAAGTACAATAAACTCTCAAAAATATACATGTGTCTCTCCCAGCTCACGAAATAAATACAACCAGCTGGCCGCAGCCAGACCCAAAATAAAGAAAATACAACTGTCTGAGTGTACAGGGGATACATCAAAACTACAAAACTCGAGTTCGGGGTAGTAGCTATCTAATCGGCGATCCTCTTACCTCGATCCTGGGCAGGGGGTCCTGCAGCTCCAACAGAAGACTCTGCAAAACAAAGGGGAAAGGAAAAAGGGAAAAACAGTGGGGGTGAGAACTACTATAAAGACAGTAGCCTCCCCTAGTGGGTAGACCTCAAACTCAGACATGCCCACTAGGACTACCAGAGGCGAAAATAAAATAAAGGTGGAAAGCTATAAGTAAATCTACTGATGATAAAGCTACCACTAATATGCCTCTAAAATGCCCAGCTAAAAGAATAGCTAAATGTATGCATCAGAATGTCAAAGCCTGACAGACCAAACACAATCAATACACCAGTCAACACCTGTCACGCCCCGGGGTCGAACTGCGACCCGGGCTCGCCAACAGATCCGCCGTCTGTGCGGAAACTGCCGCACAGACGAAGCGTCTACCCTGCAAAAGATCTATAGCTAAACATGTATCAGAGCTGAAAATAAACTAATAGCTACAGAAATCCACTGAACATCTGATATAAGTAAAATCTCAGTACAAAGTCTCTCAGGTATAAAAGTGAATGAAATCCTCACTAGTCTCTCAGAATGTCCAGTACAAAAGTGAAAACATAAAAAATACCGGGTACATCTACCACGGACTCTCAATGCTGGTAAGGAACTGGTCGGCCACGTCCTCACCTCGATCAGCTGTCTCCGCGCGAGCTAAGCCGGAACGGCAACCTCGGTACACCTGTCACCGCAGCGGGTGTGAGATCTACTGCAGAAGGTAGATCCCAGTGGGTACCGTCACCAATATCCACGGTATGCCCACTAAGTCTACCGGAGGCAAAACAGATAGATATGCAGATAGATAGATAATGGGTAAGCTGAAAGAAAACTACAGCTAACATGTCTTAATCATAAAGCTCAAGAAACTCTACCAATAATATGATATGCATACACCACTCACACACGAGGTGCTCAATCGACCCAATCGAGCTGACTGCCACATCGGGTCCAGTCAAGCCTGCGCCTCCCTAGTATATCAACATAGGGTGTCCAATCGGACTAACTCGCTATCGAAAAGTGGCACATGCAGGCTATAGTCGAAATCCACGCTCTCTCTCAGAACGGGATGGACTCAAGCTCCTCACATCTCGCACAACGGTCAAAGTACTCTCAATGATCCAGGACCACCGTCAACCCCACGGTTCCCAACAACACTAGCACTGGTCTAACACAGCTATAAGACACCCCTCAGCCCCCAGGCATGAGTGCAATAATAAAAATACCTGACCAAAGATAACCCAATCAATCCACCAGTAAAAACCGGTACTACCTGCTCTGTCATCAATCTCCCGAACTCAGTATCTCCACTGTCCAAATGACCGGAACCCAACACGGTCTGACCGGAACCCAACACGGTCTGACCGGAACCCAACACGGTCTGACCGGAACCCAACACGGTCTAAAGCCTACTCCGGAGCGGCGCTCGAGGGGAGCGACCCACACGAGCAAAGTATCTCAGTAACAAATATCTCTGTCAAGTATCTCAATAGCAGGCTATAATCCACGATCAAATAGATCGGAAACTCAAACGCTCAAACGACACAACTCAGTCGGGAAAACCCACCACGACTCGATCAGGAAGTGCCCACCACTCTCACAGCTATGTCGGAGAACCACCTCCCCGACTAGATCTGATATGTACGACCCATAATCTAGAAAACCTCATCGATCCCAACAAAAGCTCACACTCACATGACACTAGAAACTCATCTCACAAATCTCTAAAATCCCCTCGGCTCCCTGGCACGAGTATACAAGCATAACGGGCCACCTGGACCTATGTCATACCCCTGGCGAACTCATAATTTAAAAATCACTTTGAAAATGCTGATTTTCCTTAAAACGAGCTTTCTCGATTTTTAAAACGATCCAGGTGCAAATATGATGCCAACAAAATATGAAATCTAGTGTCATATAGTATCAGGAGTATGCTAAAAATGATCCGGGGTTCCAATGAATTTTACAAAAAATTCCAGGCAACTATCAGATTTAGTAATAGTGAAAAATAGCACTCTAGACATGAACAAACTGCATTCAGAAGCATTAAAGGGCATTTCACAAATTTTGAAAGAAATTCCCACCCACCTGGAACGCTCTCCGCAGGCAATTGCTGAAGTCGGTGAAGTGCCGGATCCTCAAACAGACAAAAATTCCGAAAACGCACCGCGCGATAAAATACCAAACCTCACGGCCAAGCAACACATGCACAAGCAACCAACGACTCTCATTAATCCATCAAAACCATGCAAAGAAAACTAAAAAGTCCATTAAAACTTGGAATCCCAAATACTCACCCTTGGAGAAAGTCCACTTGTACTTTGGCTCACTATCAGCCAATTCAAAGTGCAAACAAAGGCCCAATTGCACCACAATCCGCCAACAGCATGCTCACTTTAACACAAGAACACATATCCACTCATACACTCTAATTACATCATCCTGCACACACCACACATTCACATTTATACAACATCTGCTACACTCAAAAATCCACAGCACACTCTAAAACACACATTTCACAAAACCTCAGCTCACCTTGGGCCAACTAGAAAAAACTGCACACTAGGCTTCAGCACACTAAAAATATTTGCTTCCATATACCTCAACCATAGTATACAAAATCCAACAGCGCAAAACCAATACTCCTCTGTACACACAAAACCCTCTACAAGTCCCTCAGCACACACACAAATTTCCCCACATTCACAAAGCCATCCAACTCCACCTACACATTCACACACACACTACATTCCCAAATTCCCCTCTCCTGTACACTCTTCACACCTTCAGCACTCCCACAGCCAGCAAGCAGCGCCAAGTCAAGCCTCTAAGCTCCCGCGTGTACCAAAGTTGCTACACCAAGCACAAGGAGAGAAAAGGAAACCAAAGTCAGCGAAGCAAACACACTAACACACAACACACATTGGGCAAATTAGCCCAGTCCCAGCCGACGACGACGTCGCGCGTCCACGTGAGGAACTCGCTGCGCTCGCGTCGCCGCGCGCGGAGCTGCCGCTGCCAGCGCGGCATCCGCGCCAGCCGCGCGGCACCTGGCCTGCCGTGCATGGCGCCCAGGTGCGCACGGCGCAGCGCCCAAGGGCGCACTGCGCGGCGCCCTGGCGCCCGCTGCGCAGCGCCCAGGCGCGCCCTGCGCAGCGCCCAGGCACGCGCTGCGCAGCGCCCCTGCTGCACGCCTGCAGTGGGGCGCCCGCCCGCGCAGCGCCCAGGCGCGCTGCGCGGTGCCCGCGGTGCCCCTTCGCGCGCCCAGCTCTGCGCCCACCTCCAGCGCGCGCGCAGCGCCGCTGCCTGCTGCGCGCGCCCATGGGCGCCCGCGCAGCCCACAGTTGCTGCCTCCCCCGACTCACGCATGGACAAAAGTCCACCAACAGCACCACCAAGCTCAAACCCCCACTAAACCGAGCTCACCCACTCTCACTCTAAAAACACAAAAACTGCACTTACCTCGATGGGGGCTCGGCGCGTGCGCTCCGCTCGCTCCACAAGGCTTCTAGGAGGAGGTCCAACATCAACCACACCCAAAAGGAAACTCTTATCTCTTCCATCTTCTTCTTCCTTCATCTTCTTTCATCTTCTTCTTTCCTCTGTTTTTTCTCCACTTCTCTGCTTGCTTGGAGAAGAAGAAGGCCAGGTGGCACTTAATTGGGGAAGGCCTAATTAAATAGGGTGGTTGGTAGCATTTAATGCCCACGAAATATCTCACTCACCCTTACATCCAATCTCATCCCTTATTCTTTCTTTCTTTAATTCCATATCTCACAGACCCAAGCCCCTAATTAAATAATTTAATTAAATTAATTAAATACTCCATCAAAAGCCCCGTCAACTCACTTTTTGCCCTCGGGGCCTCCGCACGGGTCCGAAATCTCCCGAACTCCGCTGTAAACTGAAAATACACATGCTCACAGCTTTTCCCCCTCAAAAAGCTCAAATGCAGAGTCGGTGTGCTCAATCCAAAAACCGGCTCCCAAAACTGCCGACTCCAACTCACTTTTTGCCTTCGGGTCCTCTGCATCAGTCCGGAACCTCCCGAACTCCGCTGTAAACACAAAGTATACCTGTTCCAAGCATTTTTTTCCAATTTTCTGTGCCCCACTGCGGAGCCGAAGCTCTAACAAACCAGTCCTCTAACGGCGCACCGGCCCGGAAAACTCCGATTCAAGCTGGGGCTTCCGCGTTGATCCGAATCAACCCGAACTCATCTGTAGATACATATGGAACACGCCCGAGGCAATTTCCTCCGCACCACGCCATCTTGCGAGGTCGGTGCGCCATCCGAAATCCCGGTATTCTACACTCTCCCCTCCTTAAAAGGGTTTCGTCCCCGAAACCTGAATAAATCCATACACAGGAGGGTAACTCAAACAAATGGGGATAGGAGATTCCCAACTCATCCTCAGGCTCTTAGGTGGTCGTCTTAACTCAATATACTGGCACCACTGAACCTTCACCGGGTATAATCCAATTGCACAATTCCTCAGTTCCACGAGCAAGAATTGCACCGGTTGCTTCCGACAGCTCAATTCCTTGTCCAACTCCAAAGAAGCAAAACCCAAACATGCGGTGATCAAATAAACTTCTTCCGGCCAGATAAAAGCTCGCGGACCAAGTTCCCCGCGTAAACTCAAATCTACAAATCCCTGCGGATTGTGGCTTCCACAAATCAAGATCTCCAAAACCAAAGTCTAAGCCTCCAATTGGCATAACCCCTCCGTTGCTCCTTAGCAACTAAAAACTCAAGTCCCACCATACATCTCTCACATCCCTTGACAGGGGAAGACTTTCAACCTCTGGAACATTTCCCCAATTTTCGAGTCTCAAATTCCAAGTTCCAAAAGTGGCACCCACTAATCGATCGCCTCATTCCAAGGTTACACTGCTCGTCTAGACAAGGCGTAACTGACCATAAAGTCCTTGCCGGGATAATGATATACTAAATCAATCATATAGCTCCAATAACTCTGTCCACCGGCGTTGCCTCAACCAAAATCCTCCTGAGTAACCAAGTACTTCAGGTTTAAGGGTCTAGGGATAACTCCATGCTCTCTCTATCACTGGAAGAATCTATAACCATGCTGGTATCCTCCTCAACTTTATCTCCATGAAGCTATACTGGCCTTGCTTGGTCTAAAAGCCTCTGTCCTTTGCCACAATCGTAGGCTTAGGCTAATTTCCAACGGCATCACTCTTCGTTGGGTCCACAGTCACTCTTGAAGCTGAAATCGCATAGCCTAACCACAAAACCTTCCAAAGTCAAGGTGCAAATTCTCCCAACTTGGCAAAAACTTCTTTCCTCTTAGAAGTTGCCGCACTATTCTCAAGTCCTCCTCAAGCTCTAAGCCACCTCGGAAATAAATCCAATTATCCTCGACGGGTCTGGCTGCCAACCCGTCCAAACACAGTTGGAACACTCAATTCCTCAAGTCCTACAGGCGGCAGGGCCTTAGTCAATCCATTTGACCGCATTGTAAGCTCACAATGCCCCTACTGGATCCTGTACACTAACGGGGCACAACCCTCGGCTGTAAGGTTCCACAAAGCTATCTATCTCACAAAGGCGCATCTGCCGAAAGGCAATCCAACCCTGTCTGGGCTCGAACCATCATAGAACCCTCACCGTCGTGTACCCACAACGTGGTATCATTGCCGCGTACCAACGGCATGGCAACAACACCGTGAATCTACAGTGTGACAACCTACACAAGTATCAATCTCTCAGATCTTCACTGTCGTATTCCCACGACGTGGTACTGGGTCACATAGACCCCTCTATCCAACAGAAACCACAAGTGCGCTATCACCTCTTACTCTCTGTCTCGCAGGTGATACTCCAATAGGTGCTACCATAGTCGGCGTAGTTTCCAAAACCATGTCAATCACTATCTCGATCTCAATTCCCCTAAGAGGCGGCTTCGAAAATCAGCTCAGGTAGACTTACACCCGGGGTCATACGGCGATAAGAATATCCTTCAATCCCGGTGTCACCGTAAGCACCTTTTCTACAGTCGCCAGCAACGCGATACGACCATGACTCAACTTGTCGTGGTCTAGCATCCCCTAAAACACACTCCTCCTGACCAGGTCCACGGAGGGTCATTGTCCTCTCTCGACAATCCATAATAGCACGACAATGGGATAACCAATCCCTTTCCAACCTCATATCAACATCTTGAAGCTGAGGTAGGACTAACAACTCGATGGATCCAATCCAAGGTCCAACTGCACTGTGCAGGACTGGCACACTCATCCATGTGCTTTACGTGATCTGTAACCTGATCCTCACGTGCACAAGCGGTGACGGCATCAACATGCTCTAACTCCGATGACCACAAGGAAAACCATACCTGGTGAGACGCGATCCACTATTCTTGTCACGCCCCGGGGTGGAAACTGCCACCCGGGCTCGCCAACAGATCCGCCATCTGTACGGAAACTGCCGTACAGATGAAGCGTCTAACCTGCAGAAAGAATCAACTACAGTATACAGATATCAGAGAGCTGAAAGTAGACTACTAAAACTGGAGTCCAAACACTGTACAGCTGAAAGTAATACAATAACCATCTCCCCAAATACTATCATATACAAAGTCCTCTGATACAAAACTCAAAAGGGAGGTATCTCCAATGAATACATCAGTGTACAGACTCTCGATACAAGAATATCCTCACTACAACAGTCTCTCAAACTGTAAAATAAAGTACAACTCTATACCTCACAACAAAGGTCTCTCAACAGAGGAAAAAGAAGAAAACTAATCTACTGAAGCTCTCCTCTGAAGGGGTACCGCTACACTCCAATGACAGGTAGGGAACTAGCTCGCGACTCCCTCGCCTCGGTCAGAAGGATCAGCAACTGGAGCAACAGGAACAGGAGGAGAAGTTCCTGGGGAAAAAGACACCACGACGGGTGTGAGAACTACTTCCCACAGTAGTTCTCAGTGGGTACCGTCAACAAGCCCAACGGTCTGCCCACCAAGTCTACAAGAGGCAAAAGATAACAGGCCAAGAAATCTGAAAGAAAGGCTGGAAACTACTCTACAGCTACCATGCCTATATCTAGACACTCAAAAGTGGAACAGAAGAAAGTAAAAGAGACCACTCGCACCCAAGGTGCTCAAACGACCCAAACGAACTGACTACCTCAAAGGTCCAGTCAAGCCTACGCCCGACGACTAGGAACGCTCCTGCCCACTACCACACATCCACATGAGGACGGGATTTATGTGGGGCGTCCTGTCCTACTAACTCATCCCTCGCGCAAAACTGCCTCAACAGGCCCATCGCTGCCTCAACTGCGGAAGACTGCCTCAACAGGCCAACCATCGTATCCACAGCGGCATCTCAGGACGCGACTCCAACTGAGTAGAACGGCGCGGCATAGAGTATCAAACATAGGCATATGCAGGCTAGTCAAAATCCACGCTCACTCTCAGAACGGTAGGGCTCAAGATCCCCAATACCTCGCACAACAGTCGGAGCACTCTCGATGACTCAGCTGCTCGGCTAACTCGAAACACGAGACGCTAGCCTCCCCAACGGCTCGCAGCACAAGGCTCACTGGCTGGAGATACTCCACAGCCAGGAACGACCCACAACTCAGGGTAACAAAACAGGTCGGACAACACTCAACGACCTGGGACCACCGTCAACCCCAACGGTTCCCAACAAGACGGACCGGAAGATACTCGACTGCCCGGGACTACCGTCTACTCAACGGCTCTCTCCCACGACTGTGCAACAGGGGAAACAAGACCTCTCGGGTCTACCGTTTACCCAAACGGCTCCCGGCACAGATAAGCAACCCAGCTACAACTACCAGACTCCACTCTGCTCCCAAGCAAGAGTGCAAAAGCATCCCACACTAAAAGCAAGTCCCGACCTCTCGGCCCACTACCCGGGCGAGGAAAACACTATGTCAGGGATGAAGGAACAGTGTGGATGTCTAAGCATAAATAACCCTAGCCCAAGTGAGGGTTTTCTACTAGTCTGGTTACACATACAACATATGATGGGGGTGCTAGGTCAAGTTCCAAGATAGCTGTATCAACAGATAATAAAAGGAATAACAATTCCTACAATCTAGCATACTACACAATGAAATAAACTATCATGCATAGTCCTACATCAGTAGAAATACTGTACAGTCCATAAAACTTGGAGATAAGGCCACCCACCTCGATTTGCCACCAATTGCTCGTAGACACTTGCAATTGGCCTCCACGCGATCCGCACGCAAAATGGGACACGCCGTCGGAGTCCGCACGCAAAACGGAGCACGCCGCCGGAGTCCGCACGCAAAACGGAGCACGCTGCCGGAGTCCGCACCAAAAACGGAGTCTGCACGCGAAGCGGTGCACGGCGCCGAAATCCGCACGCAAAACGGTGCACGGTGCCGGAAACCGCACGCAAAACGGAGTCCGCACGCAAAACGGTGCACGGTGCCGGAGTCCGCACGCAAAACGGTGCACGGTGCCGGAGTCCGCACGCAAAACGGAGTCCGCACGCAAAACGGTGCATGGTGCCGGAAACCGCACGCAAAACGGAGTCCGCACGCAAAACGGTGCACGGTGCCGGAGTCCGCACGCAAAACGGTGCACGGTGCCGGAGTCCGCACGCAAAACGGTGCACGGTGCCCAACACAGAAAAGAGCAAGAGGGTTAATTACAGTCCAAAAGGTCGCCCCGAAAACTGTACAAAAATACAGTAAAACCAACACACGGGACCTACCCGACTGCGCCGCCGTCGCCGAAACGCTCCCCACGAAAAAACTCGCGCGCTCCACGAGGCCCACGACGCCACGCCGCACCTCCCACCATCTCCCTCACTCTCCCTCTCGCTCGGGTGGAGAAGAAAGAAAGAAAAGAGAAGAAAGAAGGCGCGGGGGAGAAAGAAGAAGAAGAAGAAAAAGGGGAGAAAGAGGGCGGTCCACGGATCCGGTCCACCGCGCCGGTCCACCGCGCGGGCCAATGGGGAAGCCCCATCCGCGGTCCACAGCACACGGGCGCGCGCGCCCGGTCCACGCGCGCGCCCACAGGGCCACGCGGCGCGCAGCAACTCGCCCGCCACACGGGCGCGTTGCACGCACCGCGCAGCCCAGGCGCGGGACACGCGCCCGTTACACGGGCGCGCGTGCCCCCGCGCCCGCGCGGGCGCCAACGGGGGCCCGCCACGTGGCGGCCCCCGCGCGTCCCGCGCCTGCGCCCCGTCCTATCACGCGGCCGCCTCGACCCGCGAGCCTTGACCCGCGCGCCGCGCTCGCCTCGGGATCCGTGCCACGCGCACACCTCGATAAACGTGCCGTTTTGCCTCGAAAAACGCGCACTTCATCCGGGCTCCAAATCCAACAAATAAATAGTCCATTCTTAGCGATTTCGCGCGCTGAATCCAAAAACGATGTCCAATTCTCCAAATTCTCACCCGAAAATTTGCCGAATGCCCACTCGATCCGATTTTCGCGCCGGGTCCATTTTTAAAGTCCGATTTGCCCAATTCCAACTCTAAAAATTCCCGAAGGCGACCGGAGAGGTAAACTTTTATCCGGACTTCACCCGGAGTCTAATTTTGACATCTGAATCGCGCGAAATCACTTCTAAACACCCGACGGGTCCACCAACTTCCCACGGGGTCTCAATTTAAGCCCGAAGTCCACCACTTGTGTCCAAATTGCGCGCAACCCACGCAGGCCTCCAGTGATGCAAGCAAATCCCAATTTGCATCACAAATCCATTTCTGGGTCCCCAACACGCGCACCAACACCCCCAACGGCGACCGAAAGCTGCCCAACAACCAGCAACCCTACGCGGGGATTCCGGGACCTCACATCCTCTCCCACTAAAAGAAAGTTTCGTCCTCGAAACTAGATCAAGCCCATCAGGAGTCAAGAATACCACGGCTAGGTATCTAACAATACGCCTCCAGCTCCCCCACTCGCTCCTCGTGATTACTCCGCGACAACAACAACAAGTACGGTATGACCCGATGTGCAATTCTCTCATCTCTCGAGCTAGAAATTGCAACGGGCGTCCCTCGTACTCCAATAATCACAGATCTCAAAGGGGCAAGTAAATCACGGGCGAGGAAAAACACATCACTACTGAGCTGAGACGTGAAAACCAAGGGCTCCATTAAAAGGCTGGGGGAAAACTGAAATAACCACAAGTGTAATACGCACCAAACCACATCATGGTGCCACCCTCAACAAGACGACCCGAAGCATACCTGCAGACTCGTCCAATAAGGAAGGGAAATCCAATAAGTTGGGGTCTTCACTCGGTCACTTCCCGATCCAAAACCACCTGAGTGGACTACTCAACTGCAGGCTACCCTCAAAAGGGATCCTCAAGAGACACAATCTCGTGCCACAATTGGTCGCTCAACATGCTATCATAACCCCAACGGACCCACGGGTCGAAGTCGATCCCTCAACTCATAAAGAACACCCTGACGGGGACCAAACCGTCGGTGAACGGGACTGAAAACTGGCTCACAAGGCGATCATAAAGCTGATGCCCAACTCGCGGTCAAAAGTCCGAAACATCCAAAAGGCTCTCACCGTTGTGTACCTACAATGTGGCATCACTGCCGTGCACCCACGGCGTGGCATTACTGCCGTGTACCAACGGCGTGGCCTCACTGCCGTGCGCCAACGGCGTGGCATCACCACCGTGTATCAACGGTGTGGCATCACTGCCGTGTATCAACGGCGTGGCATCACCACCGTGTATCAACGGCGTGGCATCACCACCGTGTATCAACGGTGTGGCATCACCTCCGTGTATCAACGGTGTGGTATCTAAAGCATCAAGGCCTCAGATCTTCACAGCCCTATACCCAACACTACCTCGAAAACCCGGAGCTGAGGAAGGGCCAAAAGATCAACAGGCAAAAACCAGGGCCCCAACTGCACTGGGCAGGACCAATAACTCCCATCTATGTGCAACACGTGATCGGGTATCTGAACCTCACGAGCACAAGCTAAAGGTCCTATCTCTAGCCCATACATCAATGCAAATGCCCTAGCACTCTCACAGCTATGTCGGAGAACCCTCAACGACTCAACTCACAGCAACACCCCACTCATAGGCGAGAAGAACCGACTGACGCGGCAAAGATCCAAAAATTCTGATAGACCGGTGCCTAGAACCCTAACCAAACAAGAACAGACCCTAGGCTCAGTCTATCGAAGTTTTCGCTCCTTTACCGTTCAGGGATTCGGTCCCTCTCGTTCAAAGCGGGAAACTATGTCAACAAGCAGCTCACGGCTGGAGACGCTCCCGGTAGTTCATCAGGACGAACTCGACGCCATCAAATCTCGGCGTCCTGTCGGGTCATCTCAATCTCACTAAAATAACCACCTGGTAACTCGGCCGGAGGTGAAAATTGCCTCAACAGGCCGAACCTTCGCCACTCATTGGGCGGCATCGCCACTCACTGGGCGGCATCGCCCCTCACTGGGCGGCCTCGCCTCTCGCTGGGCGGCATCGCCACTCACTGGGCGGCATCGCCCCTCACTGGGCGGCATCGCCCCTCGCTGGGCGGCCTCGCCTCTCGCTGGGCGGCATCGCCACTCACTGGGCGGCATCGCCCCTCACTGGGCGGCCTCGCCTCTCGCTGGGCGGCATCGCCACTCACTGGGCGGCATCGCCCCTCACTGGGCGGCATCGCCTCTGGTAGCTCGGCCAGGGGAAAGTATCCATCTGGTAACTCAGCCAGTGATAATTATCATCTGGTAACTCGGCCAGTGATAATTATCATCTGGTAACTCGGCCAGCGATAATTATCCATCTGGTAACTCGGCCAGCGATAATTATCCATCTGGTAACTCGGCCAGTGATAATTATCCATCTGGTAACTCGGCCAGCGATAATTATCCATCTGGTAACTCGGCCAGCGATAATTATCCATCTGGTAACTCGGCCAGTGATAATTATCATCTGGTAACTCGGCCAGCGATAATTATCCATCTGGTAACTCGGCCAGCGATAATTATCCATCTGGTAACTCGGCCAGTGATAATTATCCATCTGGTAACTCGGCCAGCGATAATTATCCATCTGGTAACTCGGCCAGCGATAATTATCCATCTGGTAACTCGGCCAGTGATAATTATCATCTGGTAACTCGGCCAGTGATAATTATCCATCTGGTAACTCGGCCAGCGATAATTATCCATCTGGTAACTCGGCCAGCGATAATTATCCATCTGGTAACTCGGCCAGTGATAATTATCATCTGGTAACTCGGCCAGCGATAATTATCCATCTGGTAACTCGGCCAGCGATAATTATCCATCTGGTAACTCGGCCAGTGATAATTATCCATCTGGTAACTCGGCCAGTGATAATTATCCATCTGGTAACTCGGCCAGTGATAATTATCATCTGGTAACTCGGCCAGTGATAATTATCCATCTGGTAACTCGGCCAGCGATAATTATCCATCTGGTAACTCGGCCAGCGATAATTATCCATCTGGTAACTCGGCCAGTGATAATTATCATCTGGTAACTCGGCCAGCGATAATTATCCATCTGGTAACTCGGCCAGCGATAATTATCCATCTGGTAACTCGGCCAGTGATAATTATCCATCTGGTAACTCGGCCAGTGATAATTATCCATCTGGTAACTCGGCCAGTGATAATTATCATCTGGTAACTCGGCCAGGGATAATTATCCATCTGGTAACTCGGCCAGCGATAATTATCCATCTGGTAACTCGGCCAGTGATAATTATCCATCTGGTAACTCGGCCAGTGATAATTATCCATCTGGTAACTCGGCCAGTGATAATTATCATCTGGTAACTCGGCCAGTGATAATTATCCATCTGGTAACTCGGCCAGCGATAATTATCCATCTGGTAACTCGGCCAGCGATAATTATCCATCTGGTAACTCGGCCAGTGATAATTATCATCTGGTAACTCGGCCAGCGATAATTATCCATCTGGTAACTCGGCCAGCGATAATTATCCATCTGGTAACTCGGCCAGCGATAATTATCCATCTGGTAACTCGGCCAGTGATAATTATCATCTGGTAACTCGGCCAGCGATAATTATCCATCTGGTAACTCGGCCAGCGATAATTATCCATCTGGTAACTCGGCCAGTGATAATTATCCATCTGGTAACTCGGCCAGCGATAATTATCCATCTGGTAACTCGGCCAGTGATAATTATCATCTGGTAACTCGGCCAGTGATAATTATCCGTCTGGTAACTCGGCCAGCGATAATTATCCATCTGGTAACTCGGCCAGCGATAATTATCCCTCTGGTAACTCGGCCAGTGATAATTATCATCTGGTAACTCGGCCAGCGATAATTATCCATCTGGTAACTCGGCCAGCGATAATTATCCATCTGGTAACTCGGCCAGTGATAATTATCCATCTGGTAACTCGGCCAGTGATAATTATCCATCTGGTAACTCGGCCAGTGATAATTATCATCTGGTAACTCGGCCAGTGATAATTATCCATCTGGTAACTCGGCCAGCGATAATTATCCATCTGGTAACTCGGCCAGCGATAATTATCCATCTGGTAACTCGGCCAGTGATAATTATCATCTGGTAACTCGGCCAGCGATAATTATCCATCTGGTAACTCGGCCAGCGATAATTATCCATCTGGTAACTCGGCCAGTGATAATTATCCATCTGGTAACTCGGCCAGTGATAATTATCCATCTGGTAACTCGGCCAGTGATAATTATCATCTGGTAACTCGGCCAGCGATAATTATCCATCTGGTAACTCGGCCAGCGATAATTATCCATCTGGTAACTCGGCCAGTGATAATTATCCATCTGGTAACTCGGCCAGTGATAATTATCCATCTGGTAACTCGGCCAGTGATAACGCGTGTCCTTTTCACAACACGACGTCTCAGGAGTATCGCAACCCACTGCACAACTACAAACGTCAGGACACAACAACCATACGACCCAATCCAGCGAAAGTCTAAGACATGTCATCCATTCCATAGCATTATTTTGTCTGCAACCAACATAATCGATTAGGAGAATAAACATGCCAAACTCTCATCCCGTCTCTTGGGAGAGGTAAAAGTCAATCAGGACTCTCGCTAAAAGTCACGACTCTCACGTAGTCATCCTAATATCCAAGCACAAGCCTAGGGTTTCTAAGTCCACCACGACCTACAACCTAGGCTCTGATACCACTCTAATCTGTCACGCCCCGGGGTGGAAACTGCCACCCGGGCTCGCCAACAGATCCGCCATCTGTACGGAAACTGCCGTACAGATGAAGCGTCTAACCTGCAGAAAGAATCAACTACAGTATACAGATATCAGAGAGCTGAAAGTAGACTACTAAAACTGGAGTCCAAACACTGTACAGCTGAAAGTAATACAATAACCATCTCCCCAAATACTATCATATACAAAGTCCTCTGATACAAAACTCAAAAGGGAGGTATCTCCAATGAATACATCAGTGTACAGACTCTCGATACAAGAATATCCTCACTACAACAGTCTCTCAAACTGTAAAATAAAGTACAACTCTATACCTCACAACAAAGGTCTCTCAACAGAGGAAAAAGAAGAAAACTAATCTACTGAAGCTCTCCTCTGAAGGGGTACCGCTACACTCCAATGACGGGTAGGGAACTAGCTCGCGACTCCCTCGCCTCGGTCAGAAGGATCAGCAACTGGAGCAACAGGAACAGGAGGAGAAGTCCCTGGGGAAAAAGACACCACGACGGGTGTGAGAACTACTTCCCACAGTAGTTCTCAGTGGGTACCGTCAACAAGCCCAACGGTCTGCCCACCAAGTCTACAAGAGGCAAAAGATAACAGGCCAAGAAATCTGAAAGAAAGGCTGGAAACTACTCTACAGCTACCATGCCTCTATCTAGACACTCAAAAGTGGAACAGAAGAAAGTAAAAGAGACCACTCGCACCCAAGGTGCTCAAACGACCCAAACGAACTGACTACCTCAAAGGTCCAGTCAAGCCTGCGCCCGACGACTAGGAACGCTCCTGCCCACTACCACACATCCACATGAGGACGGGATTTATGTGGGGCGTCCTGTCCTACTAACTCATCCCTCGCGCAAAACTGCCTCAACAGGCCCATCGCTGCCTCAACTGCGGAAGACTGCCTCAACAGGCCAACCATCGTATCCACAGCGGCATCTCAGGACGCGACTCCAACTGAGTAGAACGGCGCGGCATAGAGTATCAAACATAGGCATATGCAGGCTAGTCAAAATCCACGCTCACTCTCAGAACGGTAGGGCTCAAGATCCCCAATACCTCGCACAACAGTCGGAGCACTCTCGACGACTCAGCTGCTCGGCTAACTCGAAACACGAGACGCTAGCCTCCCCAACGGCTCGCAGCACAAGGCTCACTGGCTGGAGATACTCCACAGCCAGGAACGACCCACAACTCAGGGTAACAAAACAGGTCGGACAACACTCAACGACCTGGGACCACCGTCAACCCCAACGGTTCCCAACAAGACGGACCGGAAGATACTCGACGGCCCGGGACTACCGTCTACTCAACGGCTCTCTCCCACGACTGTGCAACAGGGGAAACAAGACCTCTCGGGTCTACCGTTTACCCAAACGGCTCCCGGCACAGATAAGCAACCCAGCTACAACTACCAGACTCCACTCTGCTCCCAAGCAAGAGTGCAAAAGCATCCCACACTAAAAGCAAGTCCCGACCTCTCGGCCCACTACCCGGGCGAGAAAACACTATGTCAGGGATGAAGGAACAGTGTGGATGTCTAAGCATAAATAACCCTAGCCCAAGTGAGGGTTTTCTACTAGTCTGGTTACACATACAACATATGACGGGGGTGCTAGGTCAAGTTCCAAGATAGCTGTATCAACAGATAATAAAAGGAATAACAATTCCTACAATCTAGCATACTACACAATGAAATAAACTATCATGCATAGTCCTACATCAGTAGAAATACTGTACAGTCCATAAAACTTGGAGATAAGGCCACCCACCTCGATTTGCCACCAATTGCTCGTAGACACTTGCAATTGGCCTCCACGCGATCCGCACGCAAAATGGGACACGCCGTCGGAGTCCGCACGCAAAACGGAGCACGCCGCCGGAGTCCGCACGCAAAACGGAGCACGCTGCCGGAGTCCGCACCAAAAACGGAGTCTGCACGCGAAGCGGTGCGCGGCGCCGAAATCCGCACGCAAAACGGTGCACGGTGCCAGAAACCGCACGCAAAACGGAGTCCGCACGCAAAACGGTGCACGGTGCCGGAGTCCGCACGCAAAACGGTGCACGGTGCCGGAGTCCGCACGCAAAACGGAGTCCGCACGCAAAACGGTGCACGGTGCCGGAAACCGCACGCAAAACGGAGTCCGCACGCAAAACGGTGCACGGTGCCGGAGTCCGCACGCAAAACGGTGCACGGTGCTGGAGTCCGCACGCAAAACGGTGCACGGTGCCCAACACAGAAAAGAGCAAGAGGGTTAATTACAGTCCAAAAGGTCGCCCCGAAAACTGTACAAAAATACAGTAAAACCAACACACGGGACCTACCCGACTGCGCCGCCGTCGCCGAAACGCTCCCCACGAAAAAACTCGCGCGCTCCACGAGGCCCACGACGCCACGCCGCACCTCCCACCATCTCCCTCACTCTCCCTCTCGCTCGGGTGGAGAAGAAAGAAAGAAAAGAGAAGAAAGAAGGCGCGGGGGAGAAAGAAGAAGAAGAAGAAAAAGGGGAGAAAGAGGGCGGTCCACGGATCCGGTCCACCGCGCCGGTCCACCGCGCGGGCCAATGGGGAAGCCCCATCCGCGGTCCACAGCACACGGGCGCGCGCGCCCGGTCCACGCGCGCGCCCACAGGGCCACGCGGCGCGCAGCAACTCGCCCGCCACACGGGCGCGTTGCACGCACCGCGCAGCCCAGGCGCGGGACACGCGCCCGTTACACGGGCGCGCGTGCCCCCGCGCCCGCGCGGGCGCCAACGGGGGCCCGCCACGTGGCGGCCCCCGCGCGTCCCGCGCCTGCGCCCCGTCCTATCACGCGGCCGCCTCGACCCGAGCGCCTTGACCCGCGCGCCGCGCTCGCCTCGGGATCCGTGCCACACGCACACCTCGATAAACGTGCCGTTTTGCCTCGAAAAACGCGCACTTCATCCGGGCTCCAAATCCAACAAATAAATAGTCCATTCTTAGCGATTTCGCGCGCTGAATCCAAAAACGATGTCCAATTCTCCAAATTCTCACCCGAAAATTTGCCGAATGCCCACTCGATCCGATTTTCGCGCCGGGTCCATTTTTAAAGTCCGATTTGCCCAATTCCAACTCTAAAAATTCCCGAAGGCGACCGGAGAGGTAAACTTTTATCCGGACTTCACCCGGAGTCTAATTTTGACATCTGAATCGCGCGAAATCACTTCTAAACACCCGACGGGTCCACCAACTTCCCACGGGGTCTCAATTTAAGCCCGAAGTCCACCACTTGTGTCCAAATTGCGCGCAACCCACGCAGGCCTCCAGTGATGCAAGCAAATCCCAATTTGCATCACAAATCCATTTCTGGGTCCCCAACACGCGCACCAACACCCCCAACGGCGACCGAAAGCTGCCCAACAACCAGCAACCCTACGCGGGGGATTCCGGGACCTCACAATTCTGGCGTCCTCTAACCGATTGCACAAACTCTCCCACTAAAAGCTGGTGGCCATCGCTCAATCTGCCCCGGCGTCACGGCTCTATCAGCCTATCAGCAAGTCGGATGAACATCTTCATCCGGAAGGGGTAGTGGGGGTGCCGTCGCAAGCGGCAATTCCATGAGCGCTACACGGGGACACTCTGCCTAAAATGTCCTGACTATCCTCATGAAAAGCATCGCCCCTGCCAGAGGTCACACTATGGCGATGAGTGCGGCCCATCATAAACGACATACTCATCCTGACACTGCTGCTGGTGCCTCTAGTATCGAGAACCTCCTGGTCTCTGTCTTCTCTGAGACTCATGACCCAGAGGCTGGAATCATGGCAACCTCGATGCACTCGACCGTCCCAAAATTTGATGATGCTGGACGTCTCTCACTGGAGCGGGTCCCTCGCTCCTCGTCCCTCCTGGACGTGATTAGTGATCCTCGGTCAATCTATCGAACATGCCCAATCGTTGCATCCACAGTCGGCACTCGCCGAGAATACACAAAGAGATAGATATCCAGATGCAGTCCCCTCTAAAACATAAACAACCTCTAAGCCTCATCCTGGGCGACAAGGGGTACACGGCTCAACAATCATAGAAACCCGCTCCAAGTCATCAACTGCGCTCCCGGTGGTCCAACAGGACGAACTCGACGCTACCATCTTTCGGCGTCCTTATCCAAAAGTGCACAACCAAGTGCACCATATGCTTCTCCTGGATGAACAATTCTTCCAATAACTTTTCCATAGCAGCTATCCAGTTCTCGGCCGCCCCAGGCTCCAAACTCTATCCCGAAAACTGCAGGGGATGGAACTGGATGAAGTAAACAACCGGTCAGCAACCTCTCGCTGCTTCTGCACCATCCGTGGTGCGATCAGGGTCGAAATCGACGATGTCGCGGCCGGAAGTACTATTGGCGATGTCCCGGGAGATGCTCTCAGCTCAAGCACGCGCATCACGCGCTCCATGTTCTCGTCCTGGCGCCGCATCGCCTCAAATGTCTGGGCTACTTAGGCCTGTAACTCACAGACCTCACTCTGCACTATCCATTTAGCCTTCCGCCGTTTGACTCCTCATCCAAGGTCAAACACGCCCTTGCCGCTGCACGGCGTCTCGGAAGCATCAAAACCACTGCAACAAAACAAACATTAGGACCAAGAACTCTCTCGACCCAATCAAGCGAAAGTCTAAAACATGTTACCCATACTAAAGAATTATGTTGTCTGCAGCCAACATAATCGTCTTTAGAGAAATAACATGTAAACTCACTCACCCCAATCCTCTGGGGGAGGTACAACTCAATCAGGACTCTCGCTGAAGTCACGTCTCTCACGACAGTCATCCTAGTGTCCAACCAATAGCCTAGGGTCTCTAAGTCCTCAACGACCTATATTCCTAGGCTCTGATACCACCCTAATCTGTCACGCCCCGGGGTCGAACTGCGACCCGGGCTCGCCAACAGATCCGCCGTCTGTGCGGAAACTGCCGCACAGACGAAGCGTCTACCCTGCAAAAGATCTATAGCTAAACATGTATCAGAGCTGAAAATAAACTAATAGCTACAGAAATCCACTGAACATCTGATATAAGTAAAATCTCATTACAAAGTCTCTCAGGTATAAAAGTGAATGAAATCCTCACTAGTCTCTCAGAATGTCCAGTACAAAAGTGAAAACATAAAAAATACCGGGTACATCTACCACGGACTCTCAATGCTGGTAAGGAACTGGTCGGCCACGTCCTCACCTCGATCAGCTGTCTCCGCGCGAGCTAAGCCGGAACGCCAACCTCGGTACACCTGTCACCGCAGCGGGTGTGAGATCTACTGCAGAAGGTAGATCCCAGTGGGTACCGTCACCAATATCCACGGTATGCCTACTAAGTCTACCGGAGGCAAAACAGATAGATATGCAGATAGATAGATAATGGGTAAGCTGAAAGAAAACTACAGCTAACATGTCTTAATCATAAAGCTCAAGAAACTCTACCAATAATATGATATGCATACACCACTCACACACGAGGTGCTCAATCGACCCAATCGAGCTGACTGCCACATCGGGTCCAGTCAAGCCTGCGCCTCCCTAGTATATCAACATAGGGTGTCCAATCGGACTAACTCGCTATCGAAAAGTGGCACATGCAGGCTATAGTCGAAATCCACGCTCTCTCTCAGAACGGGATGGACTCAAGCTCCTCACATCTCGCACAACGGTCAAAGTACTCTCAATGATCCAGGACCACCGTCAACCCCACGGTTCCCAACAACACTAGCACTGGTCTAACACAGCTATAAGACACCCCTCAGCCCCCAGGCATGAGTGCAATAATAAAAATACCTGACCAAAGATAACCCAATCAATCCACCAGTAAAAACCGGTACTACCTGCTCTGTCATCAATCTCCCGAACTCAGTATCTCCACTGTCCAAATGACCGGAACCCAACACGGTCTGACCGGAACCCAACACGGTCTGACCGGAACCCAACACGGTCTGACCGGAACCCAACACGGTCTGACCGGAACCCAACACGGTCTGACCGGAACCCAACACGGTCTAAAGCCTACTCCGGAGCGGCGCTCGAGGGGAGCGACCCACACGAGCAAAGTATCTCAGTAACAAATATCTCTGTCAAGTATCTCAATAGCAGGCTATAATCCACGATCAAATAGATCGGAAACTCAAACGCTCAAACGACACAACTCAGTCGGGAAAACCCACCACGACTCGATCAGGAAGTGCCCACCACTCTCACAGCTATGTCGGAGAACCACCTCCCCGACTAGATCTGATATGTACGACCCATAATCTAGAAAACCTCATCGATCCCAACAAAAGCTCACACTCACATGACACTAGAAACTCATCTCACAAATCTCTAAAATCCCCTCGGCTCCCTGGCACGAGTATACAAGCATAACGGGCCACCTGGACCTATGTCATACCCCTGGCGAACTCATAATTTAAAAATCACTTTGAAAATGCTGATTTTCCTTAAAACGAGCTTTCTCGATTTTTAAAACGATCCAGGTGCAAATATGATGGCAACAAAATATGAAATCTAGTGTCATATAGTATCAGGAGTATGCTAAAAATGATCCGGGGTTCCAATGAATTTTACAAAAAATTCCAGGCAACTATCAGATTTAGTAATAGTGAAAAATAGCACTCTAGACATGAACAAACTGCATTCAGAAGCATTAAAGGGCATTTCACAAATTTTGAAAGAAATTCCCACCCACCTGGAACGCTCTCCGCAGGCAATTGCTGAAGTCGGTGAAGTGCCGGATCCTCAAACAGACAAAAATTCCGAAAACGCACCGCGCGATAAAATACCAAACCTCACGGCCAAGCAACACATGCACAAGCAACCAACGACTCTCATTAATCCATCAAAACCATGCAAAGAAAACTAAAAAGTCCATTAAAACTTGGAATCCCAAATACTCACCCTTGGAGAAAGTCCACTTGTACTTTGGCTCACTATCAGCCAATTCAAAGTGCAAACAAAGGCCCAATTGCACCACAATCCGCCAACAGCATGCTCACTTTAACACAAGAACACATATCCACTCATACACTCTAATTACATCATCCTGCACACACCACACATTCACATTTATACAACATCTGCTACACTCAAAAATCCACAGCACACTCTAAAACACACATTTCACAAAACCTCAGCTCACCTTGGGCCAACTAGAAAAAACTGCACACTAGGCTTCAGCACACTAAAAATATTTGCTTCCATATACCTCAACCACAGTATACAAAATCCAACAGCGCAAAACCAATACTCCTCTGTACACACAAAACCCTCTACAAGTCCCTCAGCACACACACAAATTTCCCCACATTCACAAAGCCATCCAACTCCACCTACACATTCACACACACACTACATTCCCAAATTCCCCTCTCCTGTACACTCTTCACACCTTCAGCACTCCCACAGCCAGCAAGCAGCGCCAAGTCAAGCCTCTAAGCTCCCGCGTGTACCAAAGTTGCTACACCAAGCACAAGGAGAGAAAAGGAAACCAAAGTCAGCGAAGCCAACACACTAACACACAACACACATTGGGCAAATTAGCCCAGTCCCAGCCGACGACGACGTCGCGCGTCCACGTGAGGAACTCGCTGCGCTCGCGTCGCCGCGCGCGGAGCTGCCGCTGCCAGCGCGGCATCCGCGCCAGCCGCGCGGCACCTGGCCTGCCGTGCATGGCGCCCAGGTGCGCACGGCGCAGCGCCCAAGGGCGCACTGCGCGGCGCCCTGGCGCCCGCTGCGCAGCGCCCAGGCGCGCCCTGCGCAGCGCCCAGGCACGCGCTGCGCAGCGCCCCTGCTGCACGCCTGCAGTGGGGCGCCCGCCCGCGCAGCGCCCAGGCGCGCTGCGCGGTGCCCGCGGTGCCCCTTCGCGCGCCCAGCTCTGCGCCCACCTCCAGCGCGCGCGCAGCGCCGCTGCCTGCTGCGCGCGCCCATGGGCGCCCGCGCAGCCCACAGTTGCTGCCTCCCCCGACTCACGCATGGACAAAAGTCCACCAACAGCACCACCAAGCTCAAACCCCCACTAAACCGAGCTCACCCACTCTCACTCTAAAAACACAAAAACTGCACTTACCTCGATGGGGGCTCGGCGCGTGCGCTCCGCTCGCTCCACAAGGCTTCTAGGAGGAGGTCCAACATCAACCACACCCAAAAGGAAACTCTTATCTCTTCCATCTTCTTCTTCCTTCATCTTCTTTCATCTTCTTCTTTCCTCTGTTTTTTCTCCACTTCTCTGCTTGCTTGGAGAAGAAGAAGGCCAGGTGGCACTTAATTGGGGAAGGCCTAATTAAATAGGGTGGTTGGTAGCATTTAATGCCCACGAAATATCTCACTCACCCTTACATCCAATCTCATCCCTTATTCTTTCTTTCTTTAATTCCATATCTCACAGACCCAAGCCCCTAATTAAATAATTTAATTAAATTAATTAAATACTCCATCAAAAGCCCCGTCAACTCACTTTTTGCCCTCGGGGCCTCCGCACGGGTCCGAAATCTCCCGAACTCCGCTGTAAACTGAAAATACACATGCTCACAGCTTTTCCCCCTCAAAAAGCTCAAATGCAGAGTCGGTGTGCTCAATCCAAAAACCGGCTCCCAAAACTGCCGACTCCAACTCACTTTTTGCCTTCGGGTCCTCTGCATCAGTCCGGAACCTCCCGAACTCCGCTGTAAACACAAAGTATACCTGTTCCAAGCATTTTTTTCCAATTTTCTGTGCCCCACTGCGGAGCCGAAGCTCTAACAAACCAGTCCTCTAACGGCGCACCGGCCCGGAAAACTCCGATTCAAGCTGGGGCTTCCGCGTTGATCCGAATCAACCCGAACTCATCTGTAGATACATATGGAACACGCCCGAGGCAATTTCCTCCGCACCACGCCATCTTGCGAGGTCGGTGCGCCATCCGAAATCCCGGTATTCTACAACACCGGTACTGCCTGCTCTGCTGTCAACTCAAGAACCCAGTATCTGATCGGCACACGGCACGATCCTCAAAGTATCCAATCGACCGGCACACGGCTCGGCCCTAAGCCTACTCCGGAGTGGCACTCGAGGGGAGCGACCCACACGAGTAAAGTATGTAACCATAAGTATCTGATATAGCAGGACTGGATCAAGACTCTAAGTAAGTGGGTAAGACCATCCACTAAAGAAGCCCGATCCCTCTCCTCCAATCTGATGCAATAACAATAATAATAATAATCCGGTCAACCGCCCACAGTCCGCGGTTGCCGCGATACCCAACCATCGATCCCCAACTGTCCCAAACTATGAATATCTGACTACACTATCCCCTAAGACCAGACAACAGGAGAAAGAATAAAAAGCATGGTTTCTCCTAAGTTAATTCCAGCATGTTTGTGTAGCAGAAAAAGGTGGCCTAGCTAGATGACCATACAAGCATGCAAAGTCCTTTACTTGATAAAACCATTTTAAGTACTCTAACCTTTTACAAAATTAAGAGCATAGAACCTCCAATGTACATGTTGCGTAAATAGAAACTTACTAACATTTAGCTCTCTAACAATGCGAATAGTAACAATGAATCCACAAACTCATTCAAGCTTGCTAAGTCCACTTCCCAATTCTAGCTAGCAACATGATCAAGCAACACTCTAATATACCTAGTGACGCATCACAAGTAGGAGGTTTACAACAACACCCACCTCGAGCACTAAATCCCTGTCCAAAAGCGAATCCCATGCTCGGTCCAAACGGTCTCCACAGTACTGCACCACAATCCCCAAAGAAAGAATACATAAATTAATATAATATTCCAACCAAATCTGTCCAATTTTACAACAGTCCACTATTTGTCTGTTTTCACCTGTGAAAAATGCCCAGAAAAATTCATGATAAATACTGTCGCGATCCTCGCGACGAACCCGTCGAAACGAGTACCTGCACGTTCAAATCCGAGTTTTCTACGCTGAGTTACAAATTCTACAAGGGAAACACCCCGAACCAAACTGTCCAGAAAATCTGTGTCAAAGAACTATAGTGGAAGGAGAGTTTCACCTTCGGAAAATATTCCAAAAATTCAGGGAAAAATCCAGGAGATTCCTTGCGAAGTGTAGATGAAAATTGCCTTTTGAATCGCCTCGATCCGTTGCCTGTGCGCAAAGATACAGCTAGAACACCGCGGTGCTGTCCAAAAATCCGCGAAGAAAAATGGGTCAAATGGGTGCTCAGAAAACTCCAAGGTTAGCACGGAAAACGAGGAACCTCAAAACACAGGAGTTGAAGTCCTACCTGTCGTGAGTCCAACGGCGCGAGAATCGGCGAAATCGGAAGTCGGGGTGAGTGGGGGAAGCCCGAACACTGAAAAGGGACGAAGCGGGTCGAAGATGAACAAGCGTCGCGCCGCGCCGTAAAATTGCGAACCTCGGGATGCGTGCCTCCGAAAAATCCCCGGGATCCACCAAAGTGTAGGGCACTGGGAGAGGAAAAACTCTTCTGAAGGGGCCACTGCGAAAAGAGGTCTAAAAAGACCAAAAGAAATGCAAGGAAGCCTATTTATAGGCCCAGCCCAAAGCAGCATTGGGCCGGATTCGGGCGCAGGATTCGGGCGCATTGCGCCCGAAAACCCGGTCGGAGGGTTCCCGTCCGACGCGCCAGGAAGTCTGAGGTGATGCCACGTGGCCCTGCAATAGGGAACAGCGGTGCAAAGGCCCCGCTGCGCGCCACGCGTCCCCCCGCGGTCAGCGGGGGTAGGTACGGCCCGCCAATGGCGGGCCGACGCGTGGCCCGCACTCGAGTGGCCCGACAGCGGCGCCTAGCGCCACAGTGCGCTCCGTACCGAGGCGCCCCCACCGTGGACCGCAATGTTGGGTTATGTATAAATTGGATCTAAATAGGGGAAAAAACACCTAGAGGGGGGGTGAATAGGTGTAAACAATAAACACTCAAAAATCTTTGCGATATAAAACCCAATGCGGAAAAATAAATAACACGCAGAGATTTTTACGTGGAAAACTCCAAACCGGAGTAAAAAACCACGGGACCGATAACACGATGAAATCCACTAGAATTAACACACGTACAAGGTGATTTACCGTACACACTTACGACTCAACCTTTTCCATACGCTCCTAGTAGATCTTCTCCGCTCGCTCCGCAACGCTGCTCGAATCCACGATTAGCGTCCAACGCCGAATCCACGGCGTCCAACGTCGAGTCCACGACGTCCGACCGAATCCACGGTCTTCACCCAGTAGCACGTCTCGAATCCACAAACGTACCTCGCTCCGAATCCACGAGAGCGGTAGCACCTTGAATCCACAAGGCCACGCGAGTCCACGCGCCGATTTGGGATAAATCGTTGTTTTTGGGTGGTGATCATCCGCCGAATACTTAGATTAGAAATAGATCGGAAATACCATCTAAGTATTCATTAATTTGATTCTACTCAAAATCTGAGTTTGGAAAACCTAGAATCAAATTAATAATATAGATGAAGAAACATAGAATTAAATCAGGTATTTCCTTTCTTCTCTATATGTGGAATATTTATGAATTGAATGGATTCCTTCCACTTTGCGTCGTACCCTTAAAAGATGAATAAAAGGGTCTATTTATAGGTTAGAAAACTTGTGGGAGAAGATAAGAATAAAAAACTAACCATTTCTGGAATTTTCCAGGACGACAGTCCGGACTGGAGTTGGCGGTCCGGACTGTCTCAGCGAAACAGACAATTTCCAGAAAAGACGACATTCGGGGTCCGGACTGAAATCCACGGTCCGGACTATTCATGCTTTTCTTGCAAATTCCACGTTCGGGGTCCAGACTGAAATTCCCAGGGTCCGGACTGGAATTATGCACGAACTAACCTATGTTTGGGGTCCGGACTGTAAAGCCCGATCCGGACTCTGAACATATGGAATGTCTAGTTTTTGATTTTTATGCAATAAAAAATTCATCCAAGTGTTTCTACACTATAAGAAGTATTCGGATCATCAAACTTATTTAATTAAACGTACCTGATCCTTTTGAATTCTTCTTACTTGAGATTGAGGTATACGATCCAACTTTTTCATCTTCAATCTTCAAGACTAAACCGATTTCACAAAATACGCCAACTCAAATTCCGTAACAATCTCCCCCTTTGGCGGTTTCGTGATAAAACACAAATCCACTCAAGAAAATTCAACAAGATATTTTTGTTGATATCACCATACAACAAAAATTTACATTGAAGATCCAAATAAAGATAAATACATGAGTTAAACTCCTAAAACAGACTCTAGACTTAGACATCTGTAATCTCTGCAAAAGAAATCATTCTTGACACAAAAGATCGTTAGTAACCTCAAGAATTTTCAACAATCAAAACCAAACACAGAGATAGAGTTTATACTCATCATGACATTTGCAAATTCAGATATGTATGAAAATCACAATCAAAAATCGACATATCTTCCAAGCAATACAAATCCAAATGTCATAGAAAGGTTAGTCAACAAGCAACTTGTTAGTTATATTACATGCCCAAATAGTTAGTCGAATAGTTAGTTGAGGCATGCATCAAAAACACAAGATAAAACCCAAAAGTTGAAGTTATACTTACCTTAGTTTCTGCATTGTTCTCACACAAGTATAGTCATGGTCAATCACAGAGCATTGTGCATTGTTCAAAGTTCTCCTAAACTCTCTCCCCCTTTTTGTCACAAAACTTAGCCAAAATTACAAAATGGAGAGAAAAGTTAACAAGTTCAAGATCCAAAAGTTTGAGACCTAAAACTAAATGTAACAAGCCTGCAAGAATACAGAAGGTTAGTACAAAAATAAACTGAACGAAAGTGAGAAAAAAGGAGATTACTCTGAATCGTCAGAGCTGATCCATCCGAGCTTCTGAAAGATTTTCTTGATGCGCTTGTTCATTGAAACTTGTTCTTTCTTTACCTCTCTAAGATCCTCTTTCATCTCAACGAACTCGTTGGACATGCGTTCTTGTTCGTTGGAGAGGCGCTGTTGTTCTTTGTAGATTGAGGTAACGGAGGCATCATCATCGGAGGTTGGGGGAACTGATGTGGAGCCGGAGATTGTATTCTTCGTCGACGAGGAGGTGATGGAGGCCCATCTTGCTTTGTGGAGAGGGATTTGACGATAGTCGAGTCGTTGATAGTCCCCAAACTATACATATAAGTCGATGAAGAAGTATCGACTTTGAATCTTTTCAATATACGCATAATTATCATTGGATAGGGAAGTCTCTTGGTGGGATGCGCATGTTCGACATACCGAGCCATCCTAGACCAGATAAGGAACGGGATGTTGAAGTTAGAACCCATAGCAGTTGCCGGGTGTCCAATAAGATAGAGAAAAAGCATCCTGTCCCATCGAAGAACTTTAGTTTGCATATTCAGAAGGATATTGTAGCAAACAATGAAGTTTAGATATCGATATTCCGGTCTAAGCTCTCTTGAGAGAACCGAGTTCCCTGTTGACATCGTATCGGGCATACAAATCCCATTTACAACCACTCTCCAAGAGTCAGTGGAGTAGACATGACCTTTCAAGTAATGTCGGCCTTCAGCCCTAGCCTTCATCCCCACAACTTCTCCAATCAATTGTGGAGTGACCTTGATTTGAATATTTCTAACCTTTGTTAGAAATTCGCGCTTTCCGTCCTCCTGATCAACCAATCCTGAACCATTCTGATAGAACATCCTCACCGAATGGAGACAATATCCGGTGGTCTCAGGAAAATTGCATATGGGGCCAAGACCTGCATGGTCAAACAAGGTCCCAAACAGTTCCTTCCGTTCCTTCAGAGCATTGACATTGACGTGTCTTTCGCCAATGCATTCTCTTTTCTCGAAATCCTTTATCTTTGTTGAGCTTATAAAGTCTTGTGGAGGGGGCTGGCTTGCCAGTGGTTCCTCAATTGAGATACCCCGAGCACTTCCACGTTTCCTTGCAACATTCTTTCTCTTGGTTTTAGGTAGAGTTGCTTCCATCGGTGCTTTCCCTTTCTCAGCGGCAGTAGGTGGAGTTTTTGCCTTGGACGTTTCTGCTGGGGCTTTCCCTTTTGAAGCAGTAGGAACTGTCGCTTCAACCAACAACTCATCCCAATCGATTGATTCAGTTTCTGATTCCGTCTCGGAGTCATCTCGAGTTTTCTTTGCTTTCTTAGCCCTCTTAGGCTTGGTCGTTGCTTTCGCGTGAACCATGGCAGAAAGAAGAAATATGATCCAAGTGATTACCATTTCTACTGTCCGTTGGGAGAGACAAGTCCTGTGAACAACAACTCAAGAACACGACAAAAATTGTTTATTTTCAAAAATTTGAAAAATTGTACCTAAACAATCATTATCATGTAGAGAGACTAGGAATCAAATTAGTTTTGCAAAAAGAATTTTAAAAATAGATCAATTCCATGATTTTCGAAAATTCCTATTATATGCCCTAAAATCGAATTTTTAGAAATTGAAGCTTAAAAATCTGTTAATCAAGAGAAAACCTAGCATATAATCAAAACTAATCTACCCTGAGTTCTTATTTCAAAAGAAGTTTGACCAAAAACAAATCACAAACGAAAAAGATATGAGATTTGCATCACGTTTTGAGAAAAATATAGAAAACCTGTGAAAAACCGAGATTTTGATCAAGAAAACTCACTTGGATTTGGAGAAAACGAGTTGGGAAGGCTCCATGTCACGCCCCAGGGTCGAAACTGCGACCCGGGCCCGCCAACAGATCCGCCACCTATGCATACCTGCATAGGCGAAGCGTCCTACCTGCAAGAAAAGTACTATAACTAAACAGATATCAGAGCTATAAATAAAAATCTGCTGTAACTAAAATCAATCACTGTACAACTGGAAATAAACAACACTGTCTGCCTCCCAAAATAATAATAATACAATCCTCGAGTACAAGCTCTAAACCCAACCGGGAGGTAACTCCAATATATATATACAACAGTGTACAGTCTCTCAATACAAAATATCCTCACTACAAGTCTCTCAAAAGAGGAAAAGAAACCGCTAATCTACTGATGATCTCCTCAGAAGGGTACCGCTACTCTCCAACGCCGGGTAGGGATCTAGCTCGCGACTCCCTCGCCACGATCAACAACCGCAGAGTCGGCAACACCTGCTAAGACTCTGCAAAACAAAGAAGAGGAGAGAAAAAGGGGGGAAAACCCCCAAAGGGTGTGAGAACTACTCCAAAAAGGGAGTTCTCAGTGGGTACCACCGCCAGACCCGACGGTCTGCCCACCAAGTCCTCAAGAGACAAAAACTAACCCAAGTCATAAGACTGAAATGAGTACGCTGGAAACTCTCAACAGCTATCCTGCCCCTAACTAAAGGCTAAAAGGGGGAGAACCAAACAGTGGTATGCAACCACTAGCACATGAAGTGCACCACCGACCCAATCGAACTGACTGCCACATCTGGTCCAGTCAAACCTGCGCCCACCTACAACCACCTCCCGCTGACGGGCAGGAATTACGTAGGGCGTCCAAACGGACAAGCTCGCTATCGAGGAGAGAAACATGCAGGCTATGGTCAAAATCCGCTCTCTCTCTCAGAACGGATAGAATCAAGATGCTCAACCTCTCACACAGCGGTCAAAGTACTCGCAACAACACGGGACCACCGTCAACCAGACGGCTCTCGACAATACTAGCACTGATCTAAACTCAACTACCAGTCTGCACTCGGCCCCCAGGCACGAGTGTAACAATAAAAGTATCTGACCGAAATAAACCCAATCAAATGAACCGGTATGACACCCGGTACTGCCTGCTCTGTTGTCGAACTCAGTAACTGATCGGCACACGGCTCGATCTCAAGATAGGTAACGGACCGGCACACGGCTCGGTCAAAATATAAGTAACAGACCGGCACACGGCTCGGTCAAGCCTACCTCCGGAGTGGCACTCGAGGGGAGCGACCCACACGAGTAAAGTACATCTCAGTAACAAGTATCTCTGTCAAGTGTCTCAATGTAGCAGGACTAGATCACGACTCTGATCAAAGTGGGAAAGCTCAACCACTAAGGAAAGACCCGACCTCAATCGGATGCACTAAACGATAAGTGGGAAACTCCATCCACTAAAGAAACTGATACCCAATCAGGTGCATAGAGAAACACCCGGTCAACCGCCCAATATCCGCGGTTGCCGCAAAGCCCCACAACTAAACCAACCTGCCCAGACACGATGTCCCGACTACACTACCCAGACCCCCTGCTCGAACCCGAGCAACACTGACCACCTGACTAACAAGAAGGAGAAAGGAAAAGCATGGTTTCTCCTAAGTCAAGTTCCAATAAGTAGTGCAGCAGTAAAAGATGGCCTAACTACATGACCATACAAGCATGCAAATGTCCTCAAGGAAATAAAGGGGGTAAAGCATAATAATAGTTCCTCTAGGAATAATCAACATGCCGGAATCTCAAAACTAAAACTGTCCACAACTCAGGGTTCATTAATAGAATGATCATAATAACTCCTCGGAGTACAAATCCGCACATAGCTACGAAATCCTGTCCCAAATCATAATCCAACCACAAGAAAGGCTATGTGCTAACATGGCATGTTATATAATTTCATAGGGTAACATTATCCTAGGTAAGCTTACACTAGTCATCACACAGATGTCCAAGTCATGCAAGTCCTCAGTATACTTCATAAATACTATTCTTGCAATCACTTATACCAATATCAATAACAAGCTTACCTACTTAGCAATATAAACTATGTACCCTACACATGCATGCATCAGTCATAGAGGGGTGACATCCCCACAAGTGGACTTATACTTGCCACAACATAAACATTGCCTTAAACAATTACTAATAATAAGCTCACCCACCTGAAGCGCTTAACCCAAGGCAAACCTGAAGTCGGTGAAGTGGGTAGACGCCCGCGGTCCAAAACCTGCCAACAAAACACCCTCGGTACAAGTCGCGCAAGCCTTGGCTCCAAACAGCTGAAAACACCCCTGAGTACAACAATAAGGCTTAACATTACACTTTTATTCCAAAATCAACCAAACATACACAATCTGAAAATCAGTCCCAAAGCCGCGCATATTTCACCTGCTGCAAGTGCCCAGAAAAATCCAATAAAAATACCACAGTAATCCTCGCGTCGATACCTTCGAAACGAGTACCTGCACGTCCAATTCCGAGCTTCCTACACTGAGAAACAATTCCGACAAGGGAACCACCCCGAATCAAACTACACTCAAAAACTGTAGCAACAATTACTGTTCACAGATAATCTTCACCTTCGAGAAATATTCAGAAAATTCCAAGAAAATTTGGGCATATTCCTCGTGATGTGTAGATGCAAATCGCCTCTTGAATCGCCCCAATCCGATGCCTGTGCGTGAAGATATCGCCAAAACACCGCGCCGCTGTCCCAGAACTCCGCCCAGAAAAAGGGGTTACAAGATGATCCGAAAGACCCATGAAAAGCTCGGAATGGGAAAAACCAGTAAACATGGGAAACATAGCCCTACCTGTCGTGAAGCCAACGGCGCAAGAATCACTGAAAAAGGTGCTCGGGGTAAGCCGGGGGAGTCCTCGCACCAAAACGCGACGAAGAAGACCACAAACGAACGAGCGTCGCGCCGCGCCGTAAAAATAGAAACCTCGATAAGCGTGCCACCAAAAATCCCAAAACTTTGCAGAAAGATGCAGCCAAACACGAGGATCAACTTTGCTGAAGACACTCCGGCGAGAGGAGGCTTGGAAATGGCGGAAAAAGGAGAAGAAGAAGGCTCGGATCGCCTTTTATAGGCTGCAGAAACAAATGACGAAATACCGGATAAGTCCCGATTTCCGGGCGCTGGGAATTTTCGGGCGCGCACTGTAGCAGCCCGAAATCCCTGCGCCCGAACACTGTAGCCGCCCGAATCCCTCCTGGGCCGCCACGTCGCCCGCCAAACAGCGGACAGCAACCCCAGCCGCTCCCCGCGCGACACGTCGCGCCCCCCAGACGCCGACACGTGTCCTCCCCAAGCGCGGGAATCCGCCCGACCGCGCCCACGTGCGCCTGACGCCGCCGCCTGCCACCCTGCCGCGCACAGTAGACCCACCAATCGGAGAACGCCACGTGTCATGCCACTGCCTAGTGAACCCGGTGCACGAAATCGTGTGGACCGAACCAATGCAAACCTGCCACGTGTCACACCCGGTGCACCGTAAACCACAAGCCATCCCGAAAACTGCGTAGACCAACCGCCGTGAACCCACCTCTAGGATGATGCCACGTGTCAACCCCGGTCCACCGTGCGCCCCGCACTCCCCCGTAGACCGCGCCCCGCGGACCGGCCCACTCCCGAGCCGCCACGCGTCCAGCCCCCGGCGCACGCCTGCCGCGTGGACCGGGCGGCCCGCGCCTCCGTCCGCCGCGCCGCCTGCGGCCGCTCCGCCGCTGCCGCCGCCGCCGGAAACACTGTTCCGGCGTGAACAGTGTCCAGAGCCCAAAAATAACAAGTGGGTAGTCCGTTTTAACCGTTTTCCGCGCGCTGAATCCGAATTTGATGTCCATTTCGCCAAATTCCAACTCCAAAATTTGCCGAAGGCATCCGGAAAGGTAATCCTTGGTCCAAACTTCGCACTGAGTCCAATTTAAATATCCTTGGCGCGCGAAACCACTTTTGGAGCTCCGACGGAGTCCAATGATCACCCACGTGATCCAAAAACACACTGAGCCCAACACTAATGTCCAAATGGGGCACAAATCTCACCAACACGCCACATAGGCCTCCGGGAGCTGTAGATGATCCAGTAATCTCGTCGTGGGGATCCAGGTCCTCACATCCTCCCCCACTAAGAAAAGTTTCGTCCTCGAAACTAGCTCAAATCCCCCAAGGGTCCCACATACCACGGGTAGGTATTCATCAATAAAGCCTCCAGCTCCCGAAACATCACTCACTCCCCGTGATTACTTCCCAACAACAACAACAACAAGTACGGCATGGACCGACATGCGATTTTCTCATCTCACGAGCCAGAAATCGCAACGGGCGTCCTTCGTACTCCAACAATCACATATCTCACAAGGGGCAAGTCGATCACGGGCGAGGGATCCAAAAGCAACACACTCCAGAGCTGAGACATGAAACAACACAGAGGCCCCATCAAGAGCCGGGGGAAACAGAATAATCAACAGCGCAACACGCCCCAAACCACCTCCTGGTGTCTACTCAACCAGGATCACCCGAAGTATACCCACAAATTCATCCTATGAGGAAAAAGATCCAATAAGCTGGGGTCTTCACTCGGTTACTTCCGATCCAAGATCACCCGAGTGGCCTACTCGACCACGAGCTACCCTCAAAAGGGATCCTCAAGAGGCACGATCTCAAGCCACGGTTGGACACTCAACAAGCCAACATAACTCCAACAGACCCCCGGGTCGAAAAGATGTCCTGACGGGGACCAAACCGTCAGTGAACGGGAGGGAAAACTGGCTCGAAAGGCGATCATAATGCGGAGGCTCAAACTCGCGGTCAAAAATCCCAAATCAGCAACAACAATCCGCGAAAATCCCACTCAAGATGCTGAGTAATCAAAGCTGATAGCCAAGCAGGCATGGCCTACGCCCAGGTATACAATCCAAGCTGGGAATAAAGGACGTACTGAAGGCTCAACCGTGGAATCTAAGCTGCCTGCAAAACAGCGGTTCATCCTGCCACAACACTCATAGGGTTGGACTCATGAAGCGTGGACCGAAGATCCACCCACGGTAACTCTACCGCCACAAAGGGGAGGCATCACTAACTCATACAATTCCATCTCCCAACACAGGAAACACTAGCATTGGCGCTAATATCAGACACATTATCCATTGGCCATGCTCTCTCGGCACCGCCAAGTCTAGAAGCTCCTCACCTCAAAAACGAAAGTTGGTCTCAGTCAACTTGAATAACATCCATTAGGTCGGGTTCCACCGCCGCCCCTACGGCTCGAACAAAGCGACCCAAGAAGGTATGCTTCTGCAGCTACAACTTGTACTTCAATAACTTGGCATACCGCTTCATCCCCACGGGCATGATAGCACATCCACAAAGCGCTCCTCGTACTCCAAGTCACTCTGGGAGCAAATCAAAATATCACCGGGAAAATACCACTCCCAGTCCGTCCAAGTACAACCGGGACCTACTATTCCTCAGATCTTGAAATCCACAGGGCAATCGTCATTCCATTGGCCTCACTAACAACTCATAATGCCCCCACCGCGTCCAAAACGCCACCTAGGCGAAGTCCTCAGCTGTCTAACACCAAGTGGGTACTCGCATCATACACCAACTGCCGGAGTATAATTCCATCATAAGGTCCTGGATACCACAAAAGGACCCTCACATCCGTGTATCAACGATGTGGCATCACCACCGTATACCAACGGCGTGGCACTAGGTCAAACAGACCCCTCGATCCATCGGACCCTGCAACAGTGCCAAGTCTCTCTCTCAGCTCTACCGGCGATATCCAATGAGGTGCCGTCCCGGGTGGCGCGTTCCTCGAACCACGTCAAACGCAATCTCTATCACCCTAACCGGCGGCATTACCAACAACTAAGGTGAATCACACACGGGATCTCGCAGGCAACAGAGATATCTCTGCGTCCCGGTGCCGCCGTAAGCACCTCTCACCCTGTCGCTAAAACCTGAGTGTTCTAACAACCTCAACGAGTAAGCCTCCATTGCCTGTCTTGCCGAAGATCAAGTCCTCTCTTGCCGCAGTCGAACATCCTGTGGCATAGTGCCCAACAACTCAAGCATAAGGTCAAAACACCTAAGTGCTATAATTTCCAATAATTCTGCCGGCATCTCGCGGTCTCGGCCGCACTGGACATGATCCAAAAGCCTCCTCCACGTGCACAACAACAACAGGAACCTGTACCTCTAGTGCACGTGGTAACAAATCTACCTCTAACCCATGTAAGAGTGGAACATGCTCTAACTCCGACTACCGTGGTGAAATCCCGCCTGCGACACTCAATCCACTACCGTGGCGCCCTCCAACCGGGCGGCACAGATTCATCCGCTCAAAGCAAGTGGTTGTCGCTCAATCTGCCTGAAAATCAGGGCTATCACTAGGAAGCACGACCTCTGTCTCTGACCACAATGAGGCGACGAATAAGGTCCTCCGCAGATAACAAATCCATGCTATCGCTGCGCCACTCTGATAAATACTGATGTCGCCTTCGGGGTCCACTCGACCTCTGACATCTCGGGAATTCGTCATCCAAGAAAGAAAATTAGTCATGCCCCTGCCGGCCGATCTGTCCTCCTCATCCGGCGCCAAACACCAAAATCCAGAACTCACCTCTGGCGGCAGATCCCTATCCAAAGGAACTGCAATGCCGCGCTCCATACACTGTGCCTGCTCCATCGAGGCGTCTAAATCTACAATGGAGGGACTGAATAACAGAAAGGTGCCCTGGCGCAATCCACTCCCAATCTCATATATCCTATGCGCCTCGTCCCTCGAATCTGGAGCGCGCGGTTCAACAACTGCATACACTCACAAGCACAGGGAGGCTCTCAATTAATCACTCCATCACCACCAGCCGCGACTCTGCCTCCAAGGCTCTAAACTCAATCTTACGAGTCGGGGTGGTTCATCTGCCAATTATGGCTCAGTAGGTCGATCATGTCCCACAGCTCACCAGCTGTCAACCATCAACCCTGCCTCGGGGCCTCGACACTAACATTGGCACAGAGGGGGCTACTCAGTGCTCCGACAACTGTGTCCACCAAGACCAGCTGCTCCCACAGCCGCTGATAAGCCTCTGACAATCCTGTCATCTGGGTCCGGGGTTCTCTGACCTCAATCCAGGTATCCGGCCCAAAACCAACTGCTCAAGCTCAACTGCCATGACAGGATGCACACGGGTCAAAACCCAACGTCGTGGAGACACCGCTCGCCACGACGAAACAACAAAACAGCACACAACAACACTCGACCCAATCCAGCGAAAGTCTAAAGCATTGTCACCCGTTCCACCGCATTATGTTGTCTGCAGCCAACATAATTACTTAGGAGAATAAACATGCCATCACTCCTCCCGTCCCTTGGGAGAGGTATAAAACTCAATCAGGACTCTCGCAAAATCACGACTCTCACGAAGTCAGTCAAGGGTCAAACCAAAAGCCTAGGGTTTCTAAGTCCACCATGACCTACAACCTAGGCTCTGATACCACTCTAATCTGTCACGCCCCAGGGTCGAACTGCGACCCGGGCCCGCCAACAGATCCGCCACCTATGCATACCTGCATAGCGAAGCGTCCTACCTGCAAGAAAAGTACTATAACAAACGATATCAGAGCTATAAATAAAAATCTGCTGTAACTAAAATCAATCACTGTACAACTGGAAATAACCACACTGTCTGCCTCCCAAATAATAAAATACAATCCGCGAGTACAAGCTCTAAACCCAACCGGGAGGTAACCCAATATATATACAACAGTGTACAGTCTCTCAATACAAAATATCCTCACTACAAGTCTCTCAAAAGAGGAAAAGAACCGCTAATCTACTGATATCCCAGAAGGGTACCGCTACTCTCCAACGCCGGGTAGGGATCTACTCGCGACTCCTC
>CM055063.1:13290832-13350225 GCA_029204045.2 Tillandsia leiboldiana
GGCAGGCGGCCACAAAACTGGTCGCCTCCAGTCCCCTCCGCCGTTTGCACCGTCAAGGAGGCTTGGAGGGGTGTCTCCTCGAGGTTATGCATGAAAACGAAATCACGAGAAATGAACGAGTGCGTTTGCTACGGTATCGAAAAGAGTTCTAGCACGGAATTCAAAACGGAATAGTACCTGCAAGGCGTCCTCCGGTGGATCAGTCCCTGGCGGGTCATTGAGAAAACCCTCCCGCCTGGTGTGGTTGCCGGTCCTCCTCACGCCGGTGGTGCGGGGGGTCTGGAAGCCGACGCCATAGGAGCTTTTCCGCCGCCCTGAGTGCTGTGGCCTGGCGTAGTGCTCCCATGGGCGCCCGTCCCCCCGCCTAAGGGGCTTTGCGCGGAAGTGCCCCGTTGCCGCACCTGAAACAATGGTCTTCTCTTTGGGGGCACTCTCCCGTCAGGTGTCCTCCCCCGCATATGACACAAGGCCTATTCCACGGCCTCGGCCCTCCTGTTGGCGCGCCCCGGGGTCCTGTCGGCGGTCTCCATCTTTTGGGGGGTCGGCTCCCGCTGGAAGAACCCTCCCCCCAGCCTTGCTGGTGTCGCTTCTGATCCCTTAGCCGCGCCGCGTTCTCCCTTCTGGCACGGGTCACAGCGAAACCCCGCTCCACCGTGGTGGCCTTGTCGACCACTCCCTGAAAGGTATGCAGGCCAGCCGCGTTCACCACCTCGAAGATGTCGCTTCGCAGGCCATCGACGAAGAGTTGTGCCTTGTGAGCCTCGTCCCGTGCGACGAACGGGACGCAATTTACTAGTCGGACGAATTCCCGTTGATATTCCATGACCGTCCGGTCCCCTTGTTGAATGTGGTTTAGGTCATCCTCCAACTTTTTCTTGACGCTGCTGGTGAAGAAGGCCTCGAACAGCTCCTTCTTGAAAGTTGTCCAGGATGGAAGAGCGGTACCCTTAGCAGGATCGGGGCGTATCGTCTTCCACCACAAGCGGGCATTCCCTTCCAAGCAATGGACGGCTAGGGGAACCCGCTCGTGATCCTCCATAAGTAAGTCTTCAAAGAGTTTCTCCATTGACCCCACCCAGTTCTCCACGACCCACGGATCTGTCGTGTCCCCTTCGAACGTGGGCGGGTCGTGCTTCTTAAAGTCCTTCAAGTTGGCCCGCACTCGATCCCGTTCGGTCATCACAACCCCCACCTCCACTCGTGGCGGCGGCAGCCGCGATAGGGGTAGGCGTGACCACCGTTTCCTCCAGAATAACCCGGCTAGTTGTCCCTGGCGCCGGCCCCGTAGTCGCCGCTGGTGGTGGTGCTGTCGGCGGTGCCGCGGCCGGTGCTGTCGGCCCCGGCGGAGGGACCGGGGCGGCCGTCACAGGTGCGGCCTGCTGCTGCGTCATCTGGCGTACGTGATCGGTGAGGGTAGCCAATTGCCCCGCCATTTCCCGCAATTGTTGCCGCAGGAGTTGGTTCTCCGCGGCCGTCGACGTTGTCGCATCCGCCTCGGCGTCCCCCGCCGATGACCTTGTACGGGCCATATCTGTCACTCACAAGAAGGTCAAAATTAGACAGTAACTACAACCAGTGTACCCTTTTATGCGAGGAAAGATTCAAACTCCCGCCCCCCGTTCACTCACGTTCTAAAATCCTATGCCCCACCCATTTCATTTATTCGTAGGTATGTGAGGCATTCCCACGGATGTCGGCACTAGCTGTTGTGATTGAATGAAGTCTCTGATACCATCTTAATCTGTCACGCCCCGGGGGTTTGTTTTAGCGGAAACGGCATTTTTTTTTTTTTTTTTTTTTTGAAAGGTCTCTTTCTTCCCCGGTGCGTGCCCAGACCCGCCGCACATACAGGATCTCTCTGCAAACGGACAGAGTCTCCCCTGTACGTGCACGGCGTGTGGTTGAATACATCTCCCAAGCAAACATAACCATTCAATCACAACATTCAATTACATACAACCAGTATTCTAAATATTTAAGCGCATGGCCACTTCAACTTGAAAGGATAAATCCACGGTTTTTAAAGAGTGCCCACCCGGCACTTAAGTTTTGAAAACGAGTTTCGAAATCAGCATAAACCCCAGGGTTTTGAAAACGGTGCCCACACGACACCCAAGTTTTGAAAGCTCATTTCGCAATCCATAAATCCACAAGGTTTTGAAATCAGTGCCCACACGACACTTAGACTTTGAAAACGGTTTTCGCAATCTTTTCTTTGTTTTTGTTTCGCTTTTCAAATGGCCAGTAGGAAATAAAGGGAAAGGTAGTGCATAAACAGATAATCAAATACCGACATCTACGTCGACCCCACAAGGGTATCGGGAACCTCACACATGCCCACAATATAAATGAAAAGCTGAAAAGAAAAGGAAAGTATAAAGTTCAGGGTCTCCAACGGTCCCGCTGTGTCCGCCCCGTCCTCACCGCCACCTACCTCTCCCCTCGCCTGGGCCCTGTCACGAAGTGGGAAGTCAGTGACTAATAAATGCCGTGCAGGGGGAATAATAAAAACAAACCGTGGCGACAACCGGAGCAACCACCCTTTTGGGGGGGGGGGGGGGGAAATGGTAACCTGTATATCTGCATCCTGTAATACTCTGCCGCGTCGGTCCACTACCGACGGCCCCATACCGTACCTGCAGCACCGCGACCGCGCCGGACAACTAAACCGGCGGGTCGCTCCGCTCGCACCTCGGCGCCTCAACCCCACAGCTAATAAGGGGCCCCACTACGTCACCTCGTGGGTATACACGGGTCCTACGACCTCTTTTCCGGAAAAGTGCACCCCTCACGGTGGCCAAACCGCGGGTGCACGTGTTGCAGCCTCGAGCACAGTAACCACAATATATGAGCAATAGTAATGCAGTAATCGCAATGTATATGAAATAGTAAAGCAGTAACCATGATGCATGAATCAGAATAAGGTAGAGGCGTGTAAACTCATGTTGCCCTACTATTAGCATAGTCGAAGGAAAGACGGTAGCTGAAGCATCAAAACACGAGACCACGTAACTATCGATGTGTAGCAATAATCCGTAGCATCTAGAATAATGATTACTGAAGTGAACGGTAACATATAATATTTAAATTAAAACAATCAATGTGGTTCGATGCCAAATATCACACTCAACCCACCTGTCGCTAGTAGGCGTCAACGCTCCGCTCCCTCGCGTCCTGGTACTCCCGCTCGGCTCCTTCGCACACCTGCCGCGAGGAGAAAAGCGACGCTCAGACGCGGATGAAGACGAGAGGCGGGCGAACCGCTCGTCGGGTTCGCGGCTCCCCGTCCGCACGCGGGCCGTGCGCGTGCTCAGCTCCGTACGGGCAACCCCACACGTGGGGTTGAGCGCGCGTCCGGCCCCGTGCGGGTCACCCCGCACGCGGGGCTGGGCGCCGCCCAGCCCTGCGGCCTACCCCGCACGCGGGCTGGGCGTGCCGCCCGGCCCGTGCGGGTCACCCCGCACGCGGGTCTGGGCGTCGCCCAGCCCCGTGCGGGTCACCCCGCACGCGGCTGGGCGTGCGCCCGGCCCCGTGCGGGCCATCCCGCACGCGGGGGCTGGGCGCCGCCCGGCCCCGTGCGGGTCATCCCGCACGCGGCTGGGCGTGCGCCCGGCCCCGTGCGGGTCATCCCGCACGCGGGGGGGGGGCTGGGCGCCGCCTGGCCCGTGCGGGTCGCATGAGGGCGCCGGATGGGGGGGGGGTTTCTTCGCACGTGCGGCGGATTCCGGGAAATCCGCCGCCTGTGCCTCACCCCTTCCGGTCAAGATGATCAAGAACTCAACACGAGGAAAAAGAAACTAATTCCCGTCTCACCTTGATGAGGACGACGAAGGTTTGGGAAGAGGGGATCGTCCGTTCTCGTAGGTCCGGTGTGGTGGTGGTGGGGATGCGGCGTTCTCCCCTCTCCTCGACCGTCTTCGCTCGGGTCGTGCGTGCCAAAGGGGTAGCAGACTGAGAAGGGGTTCCCAACCCTCACCTCTCAAACCCCCAATTAATTAGCTGTTTTGGTACGATCGAGCCCAACCCGCGTCCAACTCCAAATGCTAACCTAGCCCCAAATTAACCCGGATAGATAGAACGAAATAAATTAAATTAATTTATGTCGGATCCCGAAAATTTACAGAAAATTAGACTGAGCCGGTGCGAAAGAATTAACTAGCTTGAATCAAAAAATATCGTTAAATCCGGGTCTGGTTTACCTCAAAAGGGACGTGCCGGACACCCGAACCGCAGCAACTTCGAAAATTTATTCCGGGAGCTTCCGGGGTCGGAAATCCGATCCGATCGCGCCGCCGGCCTCCGCTTCGCGAGCTTTATTCTCAAAAAAAATGCCCGCGAGCCCCCGACGGCCTGCCCAGAATGACAAAAGAAAATCAAACCCCCGGACCCCTTTGCCTAAAAGCGGTTCGAAAACCCGCGGCTATTACAGGATCTCGAGGGGAGCGACCCACACGAGGAAAGCATCACCGGGCAATAACCGCGCCGGTGTAAAAGTATCAAAAGCAGGACTGGATCAATATAAAACCCCAGTGGAACACACCCCTCCACTAAAAGAAAACTGATCCCCAATCTGATGCATAAGTGATCATCTGGTCAATCGCCCAAAATCCGCGATCGCCGCAATACCTCACAATCCACAACCAAGTCTCACCACCGACCTCCGGTCAACCGCCCAATATCCGCGGTCGTCGGAATAACCCACAATCACAATCATGTCCCACATCCGACATCTGGTCAACCGCCTACTATCCGCGGTTGCCACAAAACACTCTAGTCCATAATCATGCCCTATCACCGATGTGCTATAACCGACATCCGGTCAACCGCCCAATATCCGCGGTCGCCGCCAAAACCCATAATCCATAATCCAGGCCCCGGCTACACTATCCATAACCCCTGCTCAAACCCGAGCAACAAATACCACCTGACTAACCAAAGGAGAAAAGAAACAAACAAGGTTTCTCCTAAGTCAAGTTCCAGCATGAAAGTGTAGCGATAAAAGATGGCCTATCTAGATGTCCATACTAGCATGCAAGTGTTCTCAAGGAAATATAATTTAAGTCATTGATCATTAACAATATCCACCTATGCATGTCACCTACCCTCAAATAGAACCACTAACAGGAAAATCATATAGTCCAAAATAAATTCCATTCCACATGCAAGGTTAAACACTATCAAAGCAACCCAATCCCCACACAGGCATGCATAAACCCAACCCCGATCATGATTAATCAAGATGTCCAAGTAAAGGGGGTCACTCTAATATTCCTAGTGAGCATGTCAAAATAGAGGTAAGCAATAACCACCCACCTTGAGCGCTAAGTCCTGGTCCCAACGGTGAAGTCCACGCCCGGTCTAAGCAATCACCACAACACTGCACAAAGCACCCCAAAAGGACAAACACAATTAACATACAATGCTCACACAAAATCTGTCCCAAACACAACAGTCCACAGTTTTGCCTTTTTCACCTGCGAGATTTGCTAGAAAAATTCCAGGAAAAATACTGTCACGATCCTCGCGACGAACCGGTCGAAATGAGTACATGCACGTTCAAATCCGAGTTTCCTACGCTGAGATACAAATTCGACAAGGGAACCACCCTGAAATAAACCAATCACAAAATCTGAATCACAAGGTTCTGTCAACAGGAACTTTTCACCTTCGGGGAAAATTCAGAAAATTCCAAGAAAATTTGGAGATACTCCTCGCGATGTGTAGATGCAAAACGCCTCATGAATCACCCCAATCTGACGCCTGTGCGCGAAGATATCGTCAAAATACAGCAGCGCTGTCCAAAACTCCGCCCCAGAAAATAAGGTCACAAGATAATCCGAAAAACCCATGAAAAGCTCGGAATGGGAAAAACCAGTAAACACGGGAAACGTAGCCCTACCTGTCCTGAAGCCAACGGCGCAAGAATCGCCACAATCGGAGGTCGGAGTAAGCCGGGGGAGTCCTCGCCCTGAAACCGCGACGAAGAAGACCACAAACGAACGAGCGTCGCGCCGCGCCGTAAAAATGGGAACCTTGGGATGCGTGCCACAGAAAAATCCTGGAGTCTGCAGATGGATCCGGCTCTGTGAGAGGAGGAAATCTCCAGAAGGTTGCACTGCAAAAATCCGCGCAGAGAAAAAGTTCTTCAGTGCTGAACAGGGGCCTATTTATAGGCCCAAAACGACAAATCCAGAAATACCGGATTTGTCCCAACTTTCGGGCGCATGCCCATTTCCGGGCGCCCGAAAGCTCCACGGGCTGCCCTGCGACGAGCGCCCGGATTCCCCTGGTGGCACCACGTCACCCCGAAACACGGGACAGCGTCCCCAGCCGCTCTGCGCCCGCCACGTCGCCCGCGCCCGGTCAAAGCGGTAGGTGGCGCCCACCAATGGCAGGGCGCCACGTGGCCCGCCCTGACAGGTCGCCGACAGTGACCTGTCGCCGCCTGCCACGCCGCCTGGCGCCCTGACGCGCACGCGCCCCGAGGCGCCCCGGTGCGCCTCCGTGGACCCCGCCCCCGTGAGCCCACCAACCGCAAGACGCCACGTGTCCAGACCGGTCCATGCACCACTCCGCGTTGCTCCGTGATCCCAGTCCACTGCACCGACCCTACCGCACGCCGCCATGTGTCCAACGCGCTCCCGTGCACCGCACGCCTGCCCGCGCGCACGCGCGCCTGCCCGCACGCTACCCACGCCCGCGCGCTGTCCACGGCCGCTCCGCCGCCTGCCCGAGCCCGTCCGCCGCGCTCCGCCGCTGCCCGCCGACGCCAGAGTTACTGTTCCGGCATGAACAGTAACCAGTTTCGCAAAATATCAAGTAGATAGTCTATTTTTACCGTTTTCGCGCGCTGAATCCGAATTTGATGTCCATTTTGCCAAATTCCAACTCCAAAATTTGCCGAAGGCATCCGGAAAGGTGTTCTTTTGTCCAAACTTCGCGCTGAGCTCAATTTTAATATCCGTTTCGCGCGAAACCACTTCTAAAGATCCGACGGAGTCAATCGATCACCCACGTGATCCATTTAAGCCCGAAGTCCGCCACTTGTGTCCAATTGGTGCACAAACACCTCCAACACACAGTACAGGCTCCCAGAAGCGACTAATCACTCTTCAACAGCTCTGTGGAGATCCAGGTCATCACATCCTCCCCCACTAAAGAAAGTTTTGTTACGGAATTTGAGTTGGCGTATTTCGTGAAATTGTTTAAGTCTTGAAGATTGAAGTTTAGAAGCTTGGATCATATACCTCAATCTCAAGAAGGAAGAATTCAAAAGGATCAGGTACGTTTAACTAAATGCTTTTGGTGATCCGAATACTTATTATAGTGTAGAAACACTTGGATGAATTTTTAATTGCATAAAAATAAAAAACTAGACATTTTACATGTTCAGAGTCAGGACCGGGCATTACAGTCCGAACCCCGAACATAGGTTTGTTCATGCGCGGTTTCAGTCCGGACCCTGGTAAATTCAGTCCAGACCCCGAACGTGAATTTGTTGAAATTGCATGAACAGTCCGGACCGTGGATTGCAGTCCGGACCCCGAATGTCGTCTTTTCTGGAAAAAGTCTGTTTCGCTGAGACAGTCCGGACCGTCAATTCCAGTCCGGACTGTCGTCCTGTAAAATTCCAGAATTGGTTAGTTTTTTATGCTTATCTTCTTCCAACGGTTTCTAACCTATAAATAGACCCTACGATTCATTTTTTAGGGTAATCCAAATACGGTCAAAAATAGAAAAATCCACCTATAGAGAAGAAAGGAAATCAATAGATTTAATCCTATGTTTCTTCATCTATATTGATTGATTTGATTCTAGGTTTTCATACTCAGATTTTGAGTAGAATCAAATCAATGAATACTTAGATGGTATTTTCGATCTATTTCTAATCTAAGTATTCGGCGGATCATCACCACCCAAAAAACAACGATTTCCCCAAAATCGGCGCGTGGACTTGCGTGGCCTTGTGGATTAAAGGTGCTACCGCTCTCGTGGATTCGGAGCGAGGTACGTTCGTGGATTCGAGACGTGCTACTAGGTGAAGACCGTGGATTCGGTCAGACGTCGTTGATTTGGCGTTGGACGCAGATCGTGGATTCGAGAAGCGTTGCGGAGCGAGCGGAGAAGATCAACTAGGAGCGTATGGAAAAAGGTTAAGTCGTCTGTGAGTACGGTATATCACCTTTGTACGTGTTATAATTCTAGTGGATTTCACCGTGTTATCGGTCCCGTGGTTTTTTACTCCAGTTTGGAGTTTTTCCACGTAAAAATCTTGCGTGTTATTTTCATTTCCGCATTGGGTTTAATTGCGCAATGATTTTTTGAGTGTTTATGGTTTACACCTATTCACCCCCCACTAGGTGTTTTTTTCCCTATTTAGATCCATATTATACTTAACCCAACAAGTGGTATCAGAGCGGGAATAGGGTTGTAAACAATGGCTGAAGGTGGAAACATCAACATACCTCCGTTCTTCGATGGAACAAATTATGCGTACTGGAAAGTACGAATGAAAGCATTTCTTATTTCCATCGACGAACGGGTGTGGCAATCAATTGAGTGAGGATGGTTTAATCCAACTGAAATTATTGTTGATGTTCTCACCATCAAACCTAGGTCGAAATGGACCAAGGAATTAACGCTTTATTTAATGCCTTATCACAAACAGAATTCTCTCGCGTCTCGGCATGTGAGACTGCGAAAGAAATCTGGGATGTTCTTCAAGTTACACATGAGGGAACTAACCTTGTGAAGATTCAAAAGCTGCAAATGCTTACGAGCAGATTTGACTCTATTTTCATGGCAGAAAATGAATCATTCACAGACTACTATACACGATTGCAAGACATCGTAAACACATGTGCTAACTTGGGAGAGAAGATTCCAGAATTTAAAATTGTAAGAAAGATCTTAAGAACTCTTCCTGAAAGATTTCGTTCCAAGGTTACGGCCATTGAAACTATTAAACACCCGGACGAAATCCGTGTAGAGGTATTAGTTGGTTCATTACAAACTTATGAAATGACATTTCCTACTAACTATTCTTCTGGAAAAGCATCTACTTCTAAGTCTTCAGGTTTTGCTTTGAAAACTACAAAAGAAGAAGACGCGGATTCATCCTCCTCAGGCGATGACGAGAACTTATCTATGGAGGACTTTGAGAAACAGCTTGCTCTCTTGACGAGAAATTTTCGCCGAAACTTTCGAAGGGGTAATTCAAGTAAAACTTCATCCTCCGGAAAGTGGAAGAAAGGCAAAGGATTTTCAAGCCAAAAGTCAAGAAAGCAAGAAAGTTTTTCAAAGGATAAGAAAAGCTCAGAAGGACAAGTCCAATGCTTCAAGTGCCGAGGTGTCACTCCCCGGGAGGTCTTAGTATAAGCGGAAAAACGTGTATTATATTTTTTTTTCTTCACACGTGAAGATCAACCTCGCCCCCGGTGCGCGACAGACCGCCACATATACAAATTCACTCTGCAATCGGACAGAGTCTCCTTTGTATATGCACGGCGTCCCATTTACAATACCAACCATCAACCATACAGTCGTCATCAAACATAGAGCAGGAGAAGTAATTACCCACGGTTTTGCAAACGGTGTCCACCCGACACTCAATTTTTAAAATAATTACACATCCAACAAGAGAGCGGCGACATCGTTTGGAAAGGATAAATCCAGAGGTTTACAAATCTGTGCCCACACGGCACTCTGCTTTTGAAAACGTTTTCGCAATCATTTTTATGATGATAAAAACATGCCGCGCCCGAAATCACGAAAGTATGTCTAAACCGTAATAGTACATCCAATCCACAGTGCTAACTATAACTAATATGATCCACAGATGCAAATTAAACTAACAGTAGTTAAGAAAGAACTGAGATAAAGCCAAGGAGCAACGAGTAGAAAGCCTTCTACGACGATGGTCCTCTTGACGCAGTCTCACCACCATCCCGACTAATGTCCCTAGTCAAACCTGTCACGGAGTGGGTAAAGTCAGTGACAAATAAAGTAGATGTCTTAACAATTAACGTTTAATCAAAAACAAACCGATTATACCGGAACCTTTCGCTAAAACCCTGTTACAAAATAAGCTGGGCCCCATCCCCAGAGTACCTGTCGGGGAGACGGAAGTCTCCCCTCGTGCACAGTCACCTTACCCCCATGATGCTTTTAACCCCTTCACGGATCTAGTGCGGCTCCTTAGCTGTCGTGAAGAGGTCCCCACCCCATACACGTGGGGCACATGGGTCACTCGGACTACTTCTCCGGAAAAGTACACCCATGCGGAGGCCAATCCGCCTGTGTACGTGCAGCATCCAAAACCGAAATTGCTGATGTCGGCGTGTAATGAGCCCCGCGACCGCAGCCGCCACAATTATTAAATAAAAGTATTCATGCGAAGGTATAATAGTCCATCTACTTTATTAGACAAGTTAATGAGCCTTTTACGATGATATGGTGCACTCACTGCACTTGTTGCACTTATAGCAAGGGTACCCACCTGGTTGCAAGGGGATCGGAGCACCCGGATCTTTCGCACACTCCCGTTGCGTATCTGGACCTAAGAAGAGTCCATAAGGGTAACCAAAATCAGAACCACGCACTAACTCTACAAAACGAAAGCCCGACATTACCCGTCCGACGGAAACCCAAGGAAACCGTCAAACCCGTTGATCAACAGATTTCCCCCGCGCAGCCGTCGCCGCCTCCCGGAGCCCCGCGCCGCCCGAACCCATGCGGCGGCCCACCGCGGGCAGCGCCCGCGCGGGTGTGGTCCGCGCGGCGCCCGCGCGGCGCCAACACGGGTGCGGCCCGCGCGGCCCCCGTAAGGCACCCGCGCGGGTGCGGGCCCTCGCGGGTGAGGGCCCGCGCGGCGTCCGCTCGATGCCCCGCGCGGGTGCAATCCCGCGCGGTGCCCGCGGGGTGCCCGCGCGGTGCCCGCTCGGGTGTGACCCGCGCGGCGCCCGCGCGGTGCCAAGTGCGGGTGCGACCCGCGCGGTGCCCGCGCGGCGCCCCCACGGTGCCCGCTCGGGTACGATCCGCGCGGTGCCCGCGCGGGTACGATCCGCGCGGCGCCCGCACGGTGCCCGCGCCGGTACGATCCGCGCGGCGCCCGCGCGGTGCCCGCGCGGCTCCCGCGGTTGCCGCCCGCGCGATGCCCTAGCGGCATCGCGCGTCTCCGCCGCCCGTGTCGTGCCCTAACTTGCGTAACGACGGCGGCGGTGGCGGAGATGACGGAGACGACCGAAACCCTAAACAAAAACGTAAAAGAAGATCCCGAAAAACCACAACGAGGATTCACTCACAGGATTAATCCATGGGGATGTCGTCCGATCGCGCTCTTGTCTCCGACTCGTTGTTCGGGGTGATCGGACTCCTTCGTTTCCTTCCTTTTCTCCTTTCTTTCCTTCAGCTAGGGTTCCGTCTTTTTCTTTTCTTTCTCTTTCGTGTTCTTTCTTTTCGGCTAGGGTTTCTTTTTTTTTTGTACGTATTAATTCAACCCCTTTTAAATCCTAGTCGCCGATTAATTAATTTTTCAAATTAATTAATCATAGGAAATAAAAACCCAAAATTTAATTTCACGTAACCGATTAATTAATTCCTTAATTAATTAATCACATGGAATATCCAAATTCCCCCAAAAAGCATGCCGGATATTTTATGCGGATTTCGATGCACGCCTTAAGTCATTGCGATCTTGGAAACCCCATTCCGGGAGATCCGTACATCGGATTCCCGATCCGATCGCACCATCGGTCTTCATTTTCCGAGCCCTTCAACAGAAAAATACCCGCACCGCACACTGACCGAGTTTCAAACATTAAATAATTTTTTTCACTTAAGGGCATAAATAATTAACATGTGAGTCACAATTAGTCGTAAAAGCCGAAACACTACACCACTCACACTTTATAAAAAGTTTCGTCCCCGAAACTTAAGTACAAACCTCACCAAACAACCCGGGAAAGCATTCCCTCATTCTTGATTCCAGTTCCCATGTCACTTCGCGTTCTTCGTGGTTGCTCCACTGGACCTTTACGTAGGGAATAGTTCGATTGCGCAACCTCTTGTCCTCTCTTGCCAAAATCCGCACCGGCATCTCCTCGATGCTCAAATCCTCACACAACTCGACGGTGGAAGCATCCAAGGCATGAGAGGGGTCAGCGAGGTACTTCCGGAGCATCGAGACGTGGAACACGTTGTTGACTCGTTCGAGGTTCGGTGGCAAGGCTAACTGGTACGCCACTGGACCCACGCGTTCTAGGATCTCGAATTGTCCCACGTACCTCGGACTTAACTTTCCTTTTAGGCCGAAACGTCGGTTTCCTTTGGATGGTGAAACTCGGAGCAATACATGCTCACCTACCATGAACTCTAAGTCTCGTCGTCTCTTGTCCGCGTAACTTTTCTGTCTGCTCTGGGCGGTCAGTAGTCTTTGTCTGATCAATCGCACCTTCGCCTCGGTCTCCTCCACCAAATCGGGGCCCAAAAACTTACGCTCACCCAAGTCATCCCAGCATATTGGAGACCGACAGCGGCGCCCATACAGAGCCTCGTATGGTGCCATCTGGATACTGGCTTGATAGCTGTTGTTGTAGGCGAACTCCACGAGGGGTAGGTATCACGACCACCCTTCGCCCAAGTCCAAAACGCACGCTCGAAGCATGTCTTCCACAATCTGAATCACCCGCTCTGATTGCCCGTCGGTCTGCGGGTGAAATGCTGTACTAAAATGCAACTTGGTTCCCATCGCTTGTTGCAGGCTCCGCCAAAAATTTGACACGAATCGCGTGTCTCTGTCCGACGTAATAGATGTCGGTACCCCATGCAACCTTACTATCTCATTGATGTACGTTTGTTCCAGTCGTTCCCGAGTCCACGTTGTGTGTATGGCCAGAAAGTGGGCCGATTTCGTCAAGCGGTCCACAATGACCCATATCGCATCGTGTCCTTGTGGCGATCTCGGGAAACCGGTCACAAAATCCATGGTAATCCTTTCCCACTTACATTCGGGCACCGGTAGTGGTTTCAACTTTCCCGCCGGTCGTTGATGCTCGGCCTTCACTCGTTGGCATACCAGGCAGTGTGCCACAAATCGAGTCACATCTTCCTTCATCTTGGGCCACCAGAAGGTCTGTTTAACGTCCTTGTACATATTCGTTCCCCCGGGGTGCGCCACATAAGGAGCGGTATGCGCCTCCCTCAGAATTTCCTCTTTGAGCTCTGGTAGATCCGGCACACAGATTCGTCCTCGAAACCGTATCGTGCCATCGGAGCTTACTGCAAAATCGCCCTCCTGGTCGGCGGTTATCCTGCCTCGCACCAGCTGGAGTTGGTCATCGGTCGATTGCCCTTCAAGAATCCTGTCCAGTAGGGTGGGCCTGACCACTAGAGTCAGAAGTTGTGCGACCGTGCCCGCCGGTACCACTTCCAGTCTTAACCGCGAAAATTCCGCAATCAGACGTTCCTGCTGGGTGATAGCATCTACACCTGCTTCCTCGGCCTGCCCCTTGCGACTCAAGGCGTCGGCTACCACATTCGCTTTTCCCGGATGATAGTGGATCATCATGTCATAGTCTTTCAGTAGCTCGAGCCACCGCCTTTGTCGCAAGTTTAGCTCCTTTTGGGTGAAGAGGTACTTGAGACTCTTATGATCAGAGTACACGTTGCAGTGTGCTCCATACAAGTAATGTCTCCATAGCTTGAGGACGAACACAACCGCTGCGAGCTCCAAATCATGCACGGGGTAATTCCGCTCATAATCCTTGAGTTGCCTCGACGCATAGGCTATAACCCTTCCCCGTTGCATAAGAACTCCTCTCAGTCCGTTCCGCGACGCATCGCAAAATACTTCATAACCCTCCCCCGGTTCTGGTAAGGTGAGAATCGGGGCCCGCGTCAATCTGTCCTTGAGCTCCTTGAAACTCTTCTGGCACTGATCCGTCCAGATAAACTTCTCCCCCTTTCGAGTTAAATGATTCAAGGGGGTGGCTATCTTAGAGAAGCCCTCCATGAAGCGCCGGTAATACCCGGCTAATCCCAGGAAGCTTCGAACCTCCGTCACCGTTGTCGGTCGGGGCCAGTCCGTCACCGAGTCTATCTTCCTTGGGTCCACCGCGACTCCGGACGCCGAGACTACGTGCCCCAAGAAATCCACCTTACGGAGCCAAAACTCACACTTTTTGAGTTTGGCGTAGAGTTTCTGTTCCCGTAAGGTCTGGAGGACTGTGCGCAGATGTTCTTCATGTTCCTCATCTGTACGGGAATAGATGAGGATATCGTCGATGAAGACCACCACGAATAAATCCAGGAAGGGTTTGAACACCCTATTCATCATGTCCATGAATACTGCCGGGGCGTTAGTGAGCCCGAAAGGCATCACTGTAAATTCGTAGTGGCCATAGCGAGTCCGGAAGGCCGTCTTGGGGACGTCCTCCCCTTTAACCCTGAGCTGATGATAGCCTGACTGCAGATCAATCTTTGAAAACACCGTTGCCCCTTGCAGTTGGTCGAATAGGTCGTCGATCCTTGGCAGGGGGTACTTATTCTTAATGGTGGCCTTGTTTATTTCCCGGTAATCTATGCACAACCGGAGGCTTCCGTCATTCTTCCTCACGAACAGGACGGGCGCGCCCTATGGTGACGTGCTTGGTCTGATAAAACCTTTATCCAAAAGGTCCTCCAGCTGTGCCTTGAGTTCTTTCAACTCAGCGAAGGCCATCCTGTACGGTGCCTTGGTGATGGGCTTGGTGCCCGGGAGTAGTTCAATAGGGAAGTCAACTTCTCGTTCGGGCAGCATCCCAGGGAGTTCCGCCGGAAATACCTCCGGAAAATCCCTTACGACTGGGATGTCGTGAAGCGAGGGGACGGGTCGGGTGGCTAAATCTACCGAGGCTAGGTAGGCCACACACCCACCCTCTATTAGTTTCCCGGCTCGTGACGCGGAGATGATAGCTAAAAAGGAGGTGCTTTTACACGCCAAGTATACGTGTTCCAGAAAACCCGGCTTCTGCTGTTCCACCTGACGCTTCTCGCAGTCAATCACCGCCTGATACTCGGTAAGCCAGTCCATGCCCAGCACCACGTCGTATTCCTTTAACGGAATGACCACCAGATCCCAGGGGCACGACAACCTTCCTAGCTTTATTGAGCATGAAGGTACCAGCCCAGTTGCCGCGATTGACCCCCCAGGGGTCTGGACGGTCATCAAAACATCCAGGGGACTACTTTCTAGCTGATGTGTTTGTGCAAAAGTACGGGAGATGAAAGAGCGAGACGCCCCGGTATCAAAAAGAGTTCGAGCTCGAAAATCAGAGACGGAAGTAATACCTGCGACCACCTCCTCTTGAAGTGCCGCTCCATGCTGGCCCATGGAGTAGAGTCTTCCTCCTGGTTGTGGTCGTTGTTCCCCTTCTGCTCTCGACATTGAGGGGCGTGGGGGTACTCCCGTCGGTGCTTTACCCCGTCCTTGTGGTTGCGCCGTTGAGGCGGAAGCCGCAGAAGATGCCGCTCCCGCGTTCATGGGGCAGTTATATCGAAAATGCCCCAATTTACCGCAGCGGTAACAGTGATCTTGTCTCTTAGGGCAATCCGTAACTTGGTGCGTCCCTCCGCAAATAACGCATGGCTTGTCCGCTGGCCGCTGCCTCCCGGTAGGCGCACTCTTGCTCCCTTGTTGCACTTCGGGGTATTTTGGGGGCCGGCTCCCACCGGAAGAGCCCCCTCCCGGGTAGGCCTGTGTCCGCTTCTTTTCCCGGTTATACTCTGATCCCTCACGGCGAGCTCGGGTAATGGCGAAACCCCGCTCCACAATAGTGGCCCTATCCACCACTTCTCGAAACGTGCGCAAGTCCGCCGCCTGGACTATTTCGAAAACGTCGCTCCGTAGCCCGTCCACGAAGAGGCGAGCCTTGTGGGGTTCGTCCCGTATGACAAATGGAACGCAGTTAACTAGTCTCGTGAACTCCCTTTGGTATTCCACGACCGAACGATTTCCTTGCCTAATGTTCCTAAGGTCGTCCTCCAGTTGCCGCTTGACGCTATTGGAAAAGAAGGCGCCAAACAATTCCTCTCTAAAGGCCGACCACGACAGTAGTGGGGCATCGGTGGACGGGTCCGGGCGTACGGTCTTCCACTAGATGCGTGCGTTCCCTTCAAGGAAGTGAACAGCTAGGGGAACCCACTCATGCTCCTCCATCAGTAGATCCTCGAAGAGTTTTTCTATAGTATCCACCCATTTCTCGACGACCCAAGGGTCGGTCGTTTCCCCCCTCGAAGGTGGGCGGGTCATGCTTCTTAAACTCCGTCAAATTTGTCCTGACCCACTCCTGTTCAGTTCGCTGTAATCAAAGAAATCGTGTTAACCCTAACATTATCACCCTAGCACCTTGACTTACAACGCACTTATATTAAACCCCGTTTCCTCGTACTCTCACGTACTACCGCACCTATTCCTTGGTTATCTCGTGTCCCAATTTGCTTGTGGCATCATACACTTTGGATGTGGATCTCCGACTAATGTGGTTATAGTTGTTTTTCTCTGATACCATATAATATGTCACGCCCCGGGAGGTCTTAGTATACGCGGAAAAACGTGTATTATATTTTTTTTTCTTCACACGTGAAGATCAACCTCGCCCCCGGTGCGCGACAGACCGCCACATATACAAATTCACTCTGCAATCGGACAGAGTCTCCTTTGTATATGCACGGCGTCCCATTTACAATACCAACCATCAACCATACAGTCGTCATCAAACATAGAGCAGGAGAAGTAATTACCCACGGTTTTGCAAACAGTGTCCACCCGACACTCAATTTTTAAAACAATTACACATCCAACAAGAGAGCGGCGACATCGTTTGGAAAGGATAAATCCAGAGGTTTACAAATCTATGCCCACACGGCACTCTGCTTTTGAAAACGTTTTCGCAATCATTTTTATGATGATAAAAACATGTCGCGCCCGAAATCACGAAAGTATGTCTAAACCGTAATAGTACATCCAATCCACAGTGCTAACTATAACTAATATGATCCACAGATGCAAATTAAACTAACAGTAGTTAAGAAAGAACTGAGATAAAGCCAAGGAGCAACGAGTAGAAAGCCTCCTACGACGACGGTCCTCTCGACGCAGTCTCACCACCATCCCGACTAATGTCCCTAGTCAAACCTGTCACGGAGTGGGTAAAGTCAGTGACAAATAAAGTAGATGTCTTAACAATTAACGTTGAATCAAAAACAAACCGATTATACCGGAACCTTTCGCTAAAACCCTGTTACAAAATAAGCTGGGCCCCATCCCCAGAGTACCGTCTCCCCTCGTGCACAGTCACCTTACCCCCATGATGCTTTTAACCCCTTCACGGAGCTAGTGCGGCTCCTTAGCTGTCGTGAAGTGGTCCCCACCCCATACACGTGGGGAACACGGGTCACTCGGACCACTTCTTCGGAAAAGTACACCCATGCGGAGGCCAATCCGCCTGTCTACGTGCAGCATCCAAAACCGAAATTGCCGATGTCGGCGTGTAATGACCCCCGCGACCGCAGCCGCCACAATTATTAAATAAAAGTATTCATGCAAAGGTATAATAGTCCATCTACTTTATTAGACAAGTTAACGAGCCTTTTACGATGATATGGTGCACTCACTGCACTTGTTGCACTTATAGCAAGGGTACCCACCTGGTTGCGAGGGGATCGGAGCACCCGGATCTTTCGCACACTCCCGTTGCGTATATGGACCTAAGAAGAGTCCATAAGGGTAACCAAAGTCGGAACCAAACTAACTCTACAAAACGAAAGCCCGACATTACCCGTCCGACGGAAACCCAAGGAAACCGTCAAACCCGTTGATCAACGGATTTCCCCCGCGCAGCCGTCGCCGCCTGCCGGAGCCCCGCGCCGCCCGAACCCATGCGGCGGCCCTCCGCGGGCAGCGCCCGCGTGGGTGTGGTCCGCGCGGCGCCCACACGGGTGCGGCCCGCGCGGCGCCCGTGCGGCGCCCGCGCGGGTGCGGGCCCGCGCGGCGTCCGCTCGATGCCCCGCGCGGGTGCAATCCCGCGCGGTGGCCGCGCGGTGGCCGCGCGGTGCCGGCGCGGGTGTGACCCGCGCGGTGCCCCGCGCGGGTGCGACCCGCGCGGCGCCCGCGCGGTGCCCGCTCGGGTACAATCCGCGCGGCGCCCGCGCGGCTCCCACGGTTGCCGCCCGCGCGATGCCCTAGCGGCATCGCGCGTCTCCGCCGCCCGTGTCGTGCCCTAACTTGCGCAACGACGGCGGCGGTGGCGGAGATGACGGAGACGACCGAAACCATAAACAAAAATGTAAAAGAAGATCCCGAAAAACCACAACGAGGATTCACTCACCGGATTAATCCACGGGGAAGTCGTCCGTCGCGCTCTTGTCTCCGGCTCGTTGTTCGGGGTGATCGGACTCCTTCGTTTCCTTCCTTTTCTCCTTTCTTTCCTTCGGCTAGGGTTCCGTCTTTTTCTTTTCTTTCTCTTTCGCGTTCTTTGTTTTCGGCTAGGGTTTCTTTTTTTTTTTTGTACGTATTAATTCAACCCCTTTTAAATCCTAGTCGCCGATTAATTAATTTTCCAAATTAATTAATCATAGGAAATAAAAACCCCAAATTTAATTTCACGTAATCGATTAATTAATTCCTTAATTAATTAATCACACGGAATATCCAAATTCCCCCAAAAAGCATACCGGATATTTTACGCGGATATCGATGCACGCCTTAAGTCATCGCGATCTTAGAAACCCCATTCCGGGAGATCCGTACATCGGATTCCCGATCCGATCGCACCATCGGTCTTCGTTTTCCGTGCCCTTCAACGGAAAAATACCCGCACCGCACACTGACCGAGTTTCAAACATTAAATAATTTTATTCACTTAAGGGCATAAATAATTAACATGTGAGTCACAATTAGCCGTAAAAGCCGAAACACTACACGAGGATACGGCCATATCTCAACGCAGTGTCCAAATAAGAATCCGTCCAAGAAGAAGGCGATGCAGGCCGTCACTTGGGATGACACCTCAACGACAAATGAGTCATCTTCAAGTGATGAAGAGAACAACGCAATGGCATTCCACGCGTCCACATCTTCACCCTTCATGTGCTTAATGGCAAGTACATCCGACTCACTGTCCAACCCTACTGTTGAAAAGATTGCAACGGACGATGAATCGGATAATTCGGAAGGTGAAGACTTTTCTCTTGCCTATCATAAACTTCTGAGGGATTCAAAGAAACTAGCAAAGCAAAACAAGAGTTTGAGAGGGAGATTGCAGGATCTCGAAGAAGAAGCAAAAAGGGCAACTTCTCTCTCAAACGCTCTTGAAGTGGAAAGGGATAATCTGATTAAAGTAAATGTTTCCCTTCAAGAGTCCAATGAGCATTTCGAGAAGAATTATGTAGATATGGTGAATAAAGCAAACTACTTCTTGAAGCTCTACGGCGAGGCTCGACAGGAAAAAATGGAAATGACGGAGACCATTTTCCAACTCAAGGATGATTTAAAGCAATTTTCTTCTGGAAGGAGTAAGTTGGATAAGATTCTTGGTCTTGGTCAAACAAAGAAATTCGGCCTCGGATACAATCGAACTGAAGACAATTTTAGTTCGGTTGGGACAGTCTTTGTGCCCCAGTCGGTATCTCCTCCTCCGACACCGGAATTGACGACAAACAGCGACAACAAACCTACTTCACCCTCTTCGGGATCGTCAAGCACCAAGGTATGTTTTCGTTGTGGTATTGCAGGGCAGATAAGAAGGAATTGTAAGAATGGAGCGCTAAGATCAAATCAAACACATCTTGCAACTACTACCAATGAGTTCATTTCCCGCAAATCAAAGAAGAATCTTTCAAAAGGAAAGAACATTGGTAGTATATCAAACAAGACGACGACGTCAAGGAAAAGCGATGGATCAATCAAGACGCTTTCACCAAAGGTATCAACTTCACAATCATTTCCGACGTACGCCAAAACTCGAAAGGTTTGGGTACGCAAAGGTGAAATCTTCCCTTGTCTTGTTGTTCATACTTCTTTACACGCTTATGATAATTCGTCTTGGTTTTTGGATAGTGGTTGTTCTCGTCACATGACCGGTGACAAAAACTGTTTCCAAACTTTAGAGAAAATCTCCGGAGGACATGTTGTTTTCGGAGACGGTCGTTCTTCCAAAATTGTTGGAAAGGGAACAATCGCTATTCCTGAAGGCCCGGTTTTGAATAATGTTTTATTTATTGAAGGCCTTAAGACTAACCTCATTAGTATAAGTCAACTTTGTGACAATGGGTTCTCAGTTAATTTTTCTTCTGTAGAATGTGTTGTAACTGATAGGACCAGGTATTCTTTTTAAAAGGGGTTAGATCGGAAAATAATTGCTATGTTGTTTCAAACAAAGTTTCTGAAAAATGTAACCTAGTTTCTTTGGATAATGAAACTATTTGGCATGAAAGACTAGGTCACATGAATTTTAAAGAACTAGCAAGGATTTCAAATAAGAACGTGGTTAAGGGGGTTCCTAAACTTTTATATAAAGAAAATATTATGTGTGGTGGTTGTCAAAAGGGAAAACAATCAAGAGTTGCACACAAGAACTTGAACCACGTCGGTACCAAACGGCCCTTGGAATTACTGCATATGGATTTAATGGGGCCGACTCGTCAACCATCTTTAGGAGGTAAATGGTATATTTTTCTTTTGGTTGATGATTTCTCTAGGTATTCTTGGGTAAATTTTTTAAAAGAGAAAGCGGATACTTTCGACTCTTTTCATGAGGTTTGTCATCGTATTATGAATGAAAGAAATGAAAAGATCGTTCGTGTTCGAAGTGATAGAGGCGGAGAATTCATTAATTCAAAATTTATTGATTTTTGCACTTCCAATGGGATAAAACATGAATTCTCAGCACCCTATACACCTCAGCAGAATGGTGTTGTTGAGCGCAAAAATAGGGTTGTTCAAGAGATGGCGCGTGTGATGCTTCATAGCCGGAATTTACCGTTATATTTTTGGGCTGAAGCTGTGAACACCGCTGTCTATGTTATTAATCAAGTGTTTTTGCGCACAGGAATCTTAAATACACCATATGAGCTGTGGTTTAGTAGAAAACCAAATATCAAATATTTTCGTATCTTTGGGAGTCGATGTTTTATTCTGCGTGATCGCGAAAACCTTGGTAAGTTCGACTCGCGAAGCGACGAAGAGATTTTCATGGGTTATTCTACTAACAGTAGAGCATATCGGGTATTTAACTTGGAATCTAAAACGATGGTAGAATCTATAAATGTTAAAGTAGATGAAGCTTTCCACTTTGCATCTGGTAAATCTACCCTTGATATGTCTCTAGATGATGATACTCCTGTAAGTGCATCTTCTCGTAATAACTCTTTCAATAAAGTTGATGCATCTAATGGTTCTTCAAGTTTATCTAATGTGCAGGAATTATCACATATACCTCCGACTACTCCATTACCGCAAATGCTACGCATCTCCAAGGATCATCCGGAATCTAACATTATTGGAGACACCCACAAGAAGGAGTTAGAACTCGGAGACAGTTGGTTTGTGGAGTCGCATGCTACGTCTCCATGATTGAACCAAAGAACATCGTTGAAGCTCTTCAGGATGACTACTGGATTGAAGCTATGCAGGAAGAGCTCCATCAGTTCGAACGAAACAAAGTCTGGGAATTAACAAAGCCTCCGAAGCAACACAATGTGATTGGTACTAAATGGATTTTCAAGAATAAGAAGAACGAGGATGGTACCATCATCAGGAATAAAGCAGGCTTAGTTGCTCAAGGCTACTCTCAAATAGAAGGTATAGACTTTGATGAAACGTTCGCCCCGGTAGCTAGACTCGAGTCCATTCGTATCTTATTTGAAATTGCTTGTCATTTTAAAATAAAGTTATTTCAAATGGACGTTAAGAGCGCGTTTTTAAATGGATTTTTAAACGAGGAAGTTTATGTGGCTCAACCGAAAGGTTTTGTAGACTATAAATAATCTAACCATGTTTTTCGTTTGAAAAAAGCTCTTTACGGTCTAAAACAAGCACCGCGAGCATGGTACGAAAGGCTAACAAAGCACCTACTGGAAATGGGCTACACTCGAGGGGGAGCAGACCGGACTCTCTTTGTGAAGCATTATCAAGATAATTTCATTGTAGCACAAATCTATGTCGATGACATTGTATTTGGTGCAACTAGAGACAATGATGCTTCTAAATTCGCTGAAACCATGGAAAGCGAATTTGAGATGTTAATGATGGGCGAACTGACATATTTTCTTGGATTGCAAGTGAAACAAAATGATGATGGCATCCATTTGTGTCAATCCAAGTATGCAAGGGAGTTGGTGAAGAAATTTGATTTAGAAAACTCTAAAGATTTTCCGACTCCTATGGGAACTAGCAACAAGCGATTAGGGAGTGAATCTCTTAGTGAAAGTGTAGACGAGAAACTTTATCGCAGCATGATTGGAAGTCTACTTTACCTCACGGCTAGTCGCCCGGATATATCCTTTAGTGTTGGGATTTGCGCGAGATATCAATCAGCACCAAAGGAGGATCACCTGAAAGCGGTGAAAAGGATCATCCGGTACATCAAAGGTACACTGAATTTCGAAATTTGGTATCCTATGGGAACAAGTCTTGATATTATTGGATATTCAGATGCCGATTGGGCAGGATCTGTGGATGATCGGAAAAGCACGAGTGGTGCATGTTTTTACCTTGGCCATTGCCTTGTTGCATGGCATAGTAAAAAGCAAAACTGCATTGCACTCTCGACTGCCGAAGCGGAATATATTTCAGCAGGTAGTTGTTCAACCCAACTCATTTGGATGAAGAGCGTGTTGAGCGACTTCCGAATTTCAGCATCTTCGGTAACAATTCTTTGTGACAACACCAGTGCTATAAACATTACCAAAAACCCTGTGTTGCACTCGAGAACAAAACACATTGAACTTAGATATCATTTTCTAAGAGAGCTAGTTGAATCAAATATTCTTCAAATTTCCTACATTTCAACTGAAAATCTATTGGCTGACATTTTAAGAAAACCTTTGGATCAAAAACGTTTTATTCATTTGCGTAAAGCAATTGGAATGCTTTCCTTGAAATAACCTCTTTTTGAAACTTTTGCTTAGGTTAGGTTTTGTTTTTGTGTTTTTGTTCTTTATCTATGTTTGTACAATAGAACATTAATTGAGCATTAGTTATATTGACTTTAACTGCATCCTTTCACATAATTTGAAATTTATTATGTTTTGGATATCATAATAATTCATTTGATGCAATGATCATTTATGCCAATTAAGTCATCTTTGTTTTGATCAAAGTCAATTTCTCTCTCAATGATCTCTTGGTATAGTTTTTATCTTATTTGACTATTTTGTCGAGTATGAAATCGAGATCAAATTTTGGTTGAATACTTTATATTTTAAATAATTGATAGCCAATTGAGGGGGAGTCAAAGAAAAAGTATTATGCTCAAAAGATGTGGAAAGAGTTACATCCCAATGAGGAGTGTGAAAACTACCACCACATGGAGGAAAGAGCTACCACCTCGGTCGTCCGAGTACTGTGTGCAGCTACCACATGTATACCAAGCATGGTTGTTCGAGTTGATTAAATAAAATGCTTTTTGGAATACTTGACTCTGTCAAATTCCAAGGTTGGTATAAGGTGGGGATTTTATTGAAAGATGCTCAAAGAGCCACTCCTTACAATAAATTGACTAGATATATTATCTGACTTATCTGGGATTTCAAACATCTATTGATCTTGGTATTTCATTTTCTTTACCAAATTGATGATTTGATAAGGGCATTACTCATAAGATCATGTTAGATGTGATTGAAGTTGTTCAACTTTAAGGGATTTAATTTTTATAAATTTTCGTTTCATTTGTTGGATGTTATTGATAGATTTGACATAATCTATTTCTTGTTGTATGAAACGATGATTTTTATCTAAAGTTGATACACAGAGGTGCTTACAATCTTTTTCTAGATTCTCTGGAATTTTTCTGAATTTTTCTGAAGAAAAAGTTTGGAGCCGGTCCGGACTGGACAAGCCGATCCGGACCCCGAACGCAGGAAAATCCTGCGGGTAGTCGATCCGGACTGCATTCTTCGGGCAGTCCGGACCGCGGCTAGGGTTTATATGAAACGAAGTGGTTTTTGATTTTATTTCATCACAAGTTTTCGTTTCTAAATCTCCTGAGTTTCTCTCTCTTGAAAGCAAAGATCTTGGAGCCCTCCAAACTCATTCTCTTCAATTCAATGTAAGTTTTATTGATCAAAATCTCGGTTTTTCACGGTTTTACATATTTTTGCTCAAAACGTGAAGAAAATTTCATATCTTTGTCGTTTGTGGATGGTTTTTGATCAAACTTCTTTTGAAATAAGAACTCCGGGAACATTAGTTTTGATTATATGCTAGGTTTTCTCAGGATAAACGGATTTTTGGCCTTCGATTTCTAAAAATTCGATTTTAGGGCATATTTTCAGAATTTTTGAAAATCATGGAATTGATCTATTTTTAAAATTTCTTTTGCAAAACTAATTTGATCCCTAGTCTCTCTACACGATTATGATTGTTTGGGTACAATTTTTTCAAATTTTTGAAAATTAACAATTTTTCGTGTTCTTGAGTTGGTCTTCACAGGACACCTCTCTCTTAAAGCACTTTCAGCAATGGAGTTTTCATGGATCATCTTTCTGCTAGTCGCAATGGTGCAAACACATGCGACTGTTAAAAAGGAACAAGGTGACTCACCTCGAGACAAGACAAGAACTATTGGTCAAGACAGCTCTGAATCCGAAGAAGAAGACTGGGAAGACTTCCTGAAACAAGTTCAACAAAAAGTTGATAAGGACGACAGATTGTATTTCAAGAACAAAAAGCTCAAGAAGTCTATGTCAACGTCCAAACATTATACTAGACGGGAAAATACCAAGGGAAGTGGAATTCAAATCGCTGAATCCCTTTCTAGAGCACACTCAGTTCCTAGAGAATCCCCATGGGATGAAGGCCAGCATGCATCAGCTGCTTCTCCACCTCGTCCATCGACTTCAAGGAGAAACACTCCAGAAGCTACCGTATTGGCATCCGTTCATCAGGAACAAAGAAGACTATCTGCTGACCAAGAGAGATTAGCGATAGATCTCCAGCAAATTGCCGCTGAACAACAACAAATGAGAAAGAAATGTTCCAAAATATCACGAATGCTGAAAGGAATTTTGAACAAGCTAGATCATACCAGCTCAGACAGTTCGGATTTAGCTTGATCTCATGGCTAATCTTTTCTTTTGCAGGTTTTTAAGTTTTTTTTAAATTCTCAAACTGTTGGTTCTTGAACTTGTTAACTATTCTCTCCATTTTGTAATTTTGGCTGAGTTTTGTGACAAAAAGGGGGAGAGAGTATAGGAGAACTTTGAACAATGCACAATGCTCTGTGATTGACCATGACTATACTTGTGTGAGAACAATGCTGAAACTAAGGTAAGTATAACTTTCAACTTTGGTTTTATATGTGTTTTGATGCATGCCTCAACTAACTATTCGACTAACTATTTGGGCATGTAATATAACTAACAAGTTGCTTGTTGACTAACCTTTCTATGACATTTGGATTTTTATTGCCTAGAAGATATGTCGATATCTGATTGTGTTTCTCATACATATCTGAATTTGCAAATGTCATAATGAGTAAAAACTCTATCTCTGTTTATTGGTTTTGAATGCTAAACTTCTTGAGGTATCTAACGATCTGGTTTGTCAAGAATGCTTCTTTTTGCAGAGAGTACAGATGTCTAAGTCTAGAGTCTGTTTTAGGAGTTTAACTCATGTATTTATCTTTATTTGGATCTCATTGTAAATTTTTGTTGTATGGTGATATCAACAAAAATATCTTTTTGAATTTTCTTGAGTGGATTTTAGTTTTGTCACGAAACCGCCAAAAGGGGAGATTGTTACGGAATTTGAGTTGGCGTATTTCGTGAAATTGTTTAAGTCTTGAAGATTGAAGTTTAGAAGCTTGGATCATATACCTCAATCTCAAGAAAGAAGAATTTAAAAGGATCAGGTACGTTTAACTAAATGCTTTTGGTAGTCCGAATACTTATTATAGTGTAGAAACACTTGGATGAATTTTTAATTGCATAAAAATCAAAAACTGGACATTTTACATGTTCAGAGTCCGGACCGGGCATTACAGTCCGGACCCCGAACATAGGTTTGTTCATGCGCGGTTTCAGTCCGGACCCCGAACGTGAATTTGTTGAAATTGCATGAACAGTCCGGACCGTGGATTGCAGTCCGGACCCCGAATGTCGTCTTTTCTGGAAAAAGTCTGTTTCGCTGAGACAGTCCGGACCGTCAATTCCAGTCCGGACTGTCATCCTGTAAAATTCCAGAATTGGTTAGTTTTTTATGCTTATCTTCTTCCAACGGTTTCTAACCTATAAATAGACCCTACGATTCATTTTTTAGGGTAATCCAAATACGGTCAAAAATAGAAAAATCCACCTATAGAGAAAAAAGGAAATCAATAGATTTAATCCTATGTTTCTTCATCTATATTGATTGATTTGATTCTAGGTTTTCATACTCAGATTTTGAGTAGAATCAAATCAATGAATACTTAGATGGTATTTCCGATCTATTTCTAATCTAAGTATTCGGCGGATCATCACCACCCAAAAAACAACGATTTCCCCAAAATCGGCGCGTGGACTCGCGTGGCCTTGTGGATTCAAGGTGCTACCGCTCTCGTGGATTCGGAGTGAGGTACGTTCGTGGATTCGAGACGTGCTACTGGGTGAAGACCGTGGATTCGGTCAGACGTCGTGGATTCGGCATTGGACGCAGATCGTGGATTCGAGAAGCGTTGCGGAGCGAGCGGAGAAGATCAACTAGGAGCGTATGGAAAAAGGTTGAGTCGTCTGTGAGTACGGTATATCACCTTTGTACGTGTTATAATTCTAGTGGATTTCACCGTGTTATCGGTCCCGTGGTTTTTTACTCCGGTTTGGAGTTTTTCCACGTAAAAATCTTGCGTGTTATTTTCATTTCCGCATTGGGTTTAATTGCGCAATGATTTTTTGAGTGTTTATGGTTTACACCTATTCACCCCTCTCTAGGTGTTTTTTCCCCTATTTAGATCCATATTATACTTAACCCAACAAGTTTCATCCTCGAAACTAAAGTCATTCCTCAACCCAGAACCTCAACCAAGTAGAGGGGGTAAATATCCAATCATCTACCACTCAAGCTCCCAATGCTGTCTAATACCTCCTCCAGAGACGCGATACAATCCTCGGGTCTCTAACTAGAACAAAGTAGAGGCGGGCATTCCAGAAAACCGCACCGCCTCATCGAAGTACAGCTGGGCTAACCGCTCGAGCTACCAAGTAGCCTGTATCGGCAAAAGCATCCGCTCCTCCCAGGGCCTCGAAAATCCAACCACCAAGTCCAAAGGCACAAAAGCTCGATCCGAGTACCTCCGTACTCCCAAGGTATCCAATATAAGTCCCCCAACTGATCACGTAGACTCTGATCTCTAATCTTTTAACCGTCGGGATGTAGAAGCAATTCCCCAACTCTCCGGCATCAACACACCGCCGTATGCAGTCGAAAAAAAACCAGATTACAAATCCACCTTCAGGAAGACCCGGGACCCTTACAGCTGGTAAATCAAATCCTCCATGCTCGACAAGGGTGCTAGCTCCAGATGGTCACTTCATCTAATTCCCGGGGATCCACACAAAGCCGAAGTGAACCAACCTTCCACAACTCGAATAGCACCGGCGCCCCCAAAGGCGACACACTTGGTCTGACAAACTTTCCAAAACATCGAATCCTGGAGTTGTGTCCTCAACTCCCAAACTAGTGACATGCTAGACAACACCGATAGGAGAACAGCCGGGAACTCGCAACCAAAGGGGGTATCCCCGAGTCCCGGCGCCGCCGTAGGCCCCTCAACCATACCAGCCAAAAAGGCTACTCATCCACTGCGAAACATCCGCCTCGCTCACGAAGTCAAAACCATAGAGGGGAAGATAACCCTCAAGCAACTCAAGTACACCAACACCTCCGAGCTTGGCTCCCCAAGAAAACTGTCCTCGCGGCATAATCATCCGCCGCGAAAGGAAACCGAACCAGCCAGCCCAACAAGTACCACAACAACATCCCGCAGCTGAGCCAAGACTATCAGGTCTACTGGCAAAATCCAGGACTCAAGCTGCACCGGGCAGGACCAACAACTCTCCTCCACATGCTAAGCGCGATCGGGAAAATAAGCCTCCCGTGCGCGTGGTTACCATCCTGCCCCCTAACCCAAGCAATGAAGCAAAAGCACTACCCACCAAGAAGGGAATTCTCTCGTATCAAGAAGATACGAACCCAAAACTCCGAAACAACTCAAACCTACCACCACACCGACCGCTGTAACATATGTGCTCCGACAGTCTCAGAAATCCACTATCCTGGAAAAAGAAATCGGGAATGCCTCCTCCGACTGATCTGTCCTCCATCACCCGGCGCCAAGCGCCTCAATCAGAACTCGCCTCAGGCAGTAGATCCCAACCTAAAGGAACTACAATGCCATGCTCCATACCTGGCGCCTACTCCAATAAGGCGTCCCTAATCCGTACTGGAGGGACCCAATGAGTTAAAAGGTATCCTGGCGCAATCCACTCTCAAACACTCATATCCTATGCGCCCCATCCCTCTACACATGGAGCGTGCAGTTCAGCAACTGCGTTAACTCTTGACATAAAAGGCCTCCAAGTACTCTCTATCCCCCCCCACCGAACAAGACCCTGCATCCAAGGGCTCCATACTCAATCCCACAAATCGGGGTGACTCATCCGCCAAAACTGGCTCACTTGATCAAAGCAATCCCACAGCTTACCCGCTGTCAACTGTCCACCCTTCCTTGGTGCCCTAGCACTAAACGTCGGGACGGAGGGGGCTACTTGCTACTCTGACAACTGTGCCACTACGCTGCTCCGACAACTGTGCCACTGCTCCGACAACTGTGCCACTGTGCTGCTCCGACAACTGTGCCGCTGCGCTGATCCGACAACTGTGTCACTGCTCCGACAACTGTGCCACTGCACTGCTCCGACAACTGTGTCACTGCTCCGCTGATCTGCCTCCAACACACCTACCCTTCGGGTCCGGAGCTCTCAGATTCCAATCTGGGTATCCGGCCCGAAACAACCAGCTCAGACCCAACTGCCGCACCAAGGTGCACCCGGGTCAGGGCCCAACGCCGGGGAGACACCGCTCACCACGACAAAACCGCAAATCAGCACACCCCAAACACTCGACCCAATCTAGAGAAAGTCAAAGACATCCCCCTATTTTTGTAACTTTATGTTGTCTGCAGCCAACATAACTGTCCCACAAAAATAGGATATGCCGATCTCTCTTCACTCACAGGAAGAGTCAAACAAATAAATCACCGACTTTCGCAAAATGTCGCGTCTCTCACGCACTAACATCCTAGGGTCCGCCCAAAAGCCTAGGGTTTCCTAAGTCCCAACTGACCTATCCCTAAGCTGTGATACCACCTAATCTGTCACGCCCCGGTGTAAACCAGAACCCGGGCCCGTCTACAGATCCGCCGTGCACACGGTATTTCCCGCGTACACGAAGCGCCAAACCTGCTCAGATATAAGAGATAATAATAAAAGAGAAATAAAAACAGAACTGAACTAAAATCTAATACATCTCAGACCGAAGCTGGAAATAAAATACAATACATCTGTATAAATGATACATCAGTCTCTCCCAGCTCACCAAAATAAATAGAACCTGCTGGCAAAAGCCAGTCCCAAATGTAAAAGTACAACCGTCTAAGGAAACCTGGGTACACCAATAGTCCAGCTAACTCGCTCATCCTGCCTCGAGATCTATCTACTCAGCCGTTCTCTCTCCTCGACCCGCCGCTGAAAGCCCAGCAGCACCCGCAGAAGACACTGCAAAACAAGGGAGAAGAAAAAGAGGAAAGAAGAATGGGGGTGAGAACTACTAGTAAACCAGTAGCCTCCCCTAGTGGGTAAAACCTCAAACTCTGACACACCCACTAGGTCTACCAGAGGCAAAAAGGAAAGAAGAGTGGTAAGAAATGAAACCGCTGAAAAAGGGAAATCTACCACTACTATGCCTCTAAAATACAGTCCTAGACTGGAATAACCGTATGCAACAATAACCAACCGTCCCAGATGAACCCAATCTGTACCGCCCTCATCATCAGGCAAGTGAGCCGCGCCGATGTGATAGCAAAATTCCTGCTGCCGCCCTCATCATCGGGCAAATAAGCCGCGCTGATGTGATAGCAAAACTGTCCATAACTGTCTGGCCCCGGCCTCCGGAGGGGATCTCGAGGGGAGCGACCCACACGAGGAAAGCATCACCGGGCAATAACCGCACCGGTGTAAAAGTATCAAAAGCAGGACTGGATCAATATAAAACCCCAGTGGAACACACCCCTCCACTAAAAGAAAACTGATCCTCAATCTGATGCATAAGCGATCATCCGGTCAATCGCCCAAAATCCGCGATCGCCGCAATACCTCACAATCCACAACCAAGTCTCACCACCGACCTACGGTCAACCGCCCAATATCCGCGGTCGCCGGAATAACCCACAATCACAATCATGCCCCACATCCGACATTTGGTCAACCGCCTACTATCCGCGGTTGCCACAAAACCCTCTAGTCCATAATCATGCCCTATCACCAATGTCCTATAACCAAAATACGGTCAACCGCCCAATATCCGCGGTCGCCGCCAAAACCCATAATCCATAATCTAAGCCCCGGCTACACTATCCCAAACCCCTGCTCAAACCCGAGCAACAAATACCACCTAACTAACCAAAGGAGAAAAGAAACAAACAAGGTTTCTCCTAAGTCAAGTTCCAGCATGAAAGTGTAGCGATAAAAGATGGCCTATCTAGATGTCCATACTAGCATGCAAGTGTTCTCAAGGAAATATAATTTAAGTCATTGATCATTAACAATATCCACCTATGCATGTCACCTACCCTCAAGTAGAACCACTAACAGGAAAATCATATAGTCCAAAATAAATATTCCATTCCACATGCAAGGTTAAACGCTATCAAAGCAACCCAATCCCCACACAGGCATGCATAAACCCAACCCCGATCATGATTAATCAAGATGTCCAAGTAAAGGGGGTCACTCTAATATTCCTAGTGAGCATGTCAAAATAGAGGTAAGCAACAACCACCCACCTCGAGCGCTAAGTCCTGGTCCCAACGGTTAAGTCCACGCCCGGTCTAAGCAATCACCACAACACTGCACAAAGCACCCCAAAAGGACAAACACAATTAACATACAATGCTCACACAAAATCTGTCCCAAACACAACAGTCCATAGTTTTGCCTTTTTCACCTGCGAGATCTGCTAGAAAAATTCCAGGAAAAATACTGTCACGATCCTCGCGACGAACCGGTCGAAATGAGTACCTGCACGTTCAAATCCGAGTTTCCTACGCTGAGATACAAATTCGACAAGGGAACCACCCAGAAATAAACCAATCACAAAATCTGAATCACAAGGTTCTGTCAACAGGAACTTTTCACCTTCGGGGAAAATTCAGAAAATTCCAAGAAAATTTCGAGATATTCCTCGCGATGTGTAGATGCAAAATGACTTTTGAATCACCCCAATCCGATGCCTGTGCGCGAAGATATCGTCAAAATACAACAGCGCTGTCCAAAACTCCGCCCCAGAAAATAAGGTCAAAAGATGATCCGAAAAACCCATGAAAAGCTCGGAATGGGAAAAACCAGTAAACACGGGAAACGTAGCCCTACCTGTCCTGAACCCAACGGCGCAAGAATCGCCTCAATCGGAGGTCGGAGTAAGCCGGGGGAGTCCTCGCACTGAAACCGCGATGAAGAAGACCACAAAAGAATGAGCGTCGCGCCGCGTCGTAAAAATGGGAACCTTGGGATGCGTGCTGCAGAAAAATCCTGGAATCTGTAGATGGATCCGGCTCTGCGAGAGGAGGAAATCTCCAGAAGGTTGCACTGCAAAAATCCGCCCAGAGAAAAAGTCTTCAGTGCTGAACAGGGGCCTATTTATAGGCCCAAAACGACAAATCCAGAAATACCAGATTTGTCCCAACTTTCGGGCGCATGCCCATTTCTGGGCTCCCGAAAACTCCACGGGCTGCCCTGCGACGAGCGCCCGGATTCCCCTGGTGGCGCCACGTCACCCCGGAACACGGGACAGCGTCCACAGCCGCTCTGCGCCCGCCACGTCGTCCGCGCCCGGTCAAAGCGGTAGGTGGCGCCCACCAATGGCAGGGCGCCACGTGGCCCGCCCTGACAGGTCGCCGACAGCGCCCAGTCGCCGCCTGCCACGCCGCCTGGCGCCCTAATGTGCACGCGCCCCGAGGCGCCCCGAGGCGCCCCCGTGAGCCCACCAACCGCAAGACGCCACGTGTCCAGACCGGTCCATGCACCACTCCGCGTTGCTCCGTGATCCCAGTCCACTACACCGACCCTACCGCATGCCGCCACGTGTCCAACGCGCTCCCGTGCACCGCGCGTGTGATGGTCCATGTTTCCAAGCACTGTTTTTCCCGTGAATCCAATTTGTATAACACCTGTTGATGGTGTGTCTGGTCCACAGTGTATCAAAGGGATGGCATAGATGGATCCATAGTGGTATTCATTGTTAGTTTGGCCTTCGGTGGCGTTTGCCGAATTTTAGAAAAGTTTTTAGGCCAAACAGAGGGCGTATTTGGATTCAGCGCGGAAAAACGCTTGAAAACGGCTATTTACTTGTTAAATTCTGAGTCCGGATGCCCAAAAAGGGACTCCCGAAAGTTTTCAGTGGTTTCTGGTGCATGGGGGAAGCCGTGGACCGCCGGATTGCCACGTGGCGGCCTATTATTGGCCGGTCCGCAGCAGTTGGTCCATGGAGCGGCGCGGCAGGGTGCATGAGCCCGGCGCATGGACACGTGGCAGGCGCTTATTGGGCGGTCTTTGGCGCGCGGTCCACGGATTGGGAGCGGCCGGTGCAGGGATTCGAGCGGCGGTGCAGGAAAACGGGCGGGAGCCACGTTTCGGTCCGTGGTTGTCCCGTGCCAGGAGCGCGGTCCACGGAGTCCCCTGCGCGGGTGCATAGGCCCGGTGCAGGGACACGTGGCGGAAGACCGTTGGTTGGCCCACGAGGCGCGGCGCACCGGGAGGTTCGGACTGGCGCCTCGGGGCGCGTGCCTGGCCAGCGATCAGGCTGTGCCTGCCCGCGCGTCTGCCCGCAGCAGTGCGGGGACGCGTGGCGCGTGACCATTCGCGGGCGCCGGTCAAACCGACAACCCGGTCGGGCCACGCGTCGGGATCTGGCGCGCCCCGCACGGCTGTCCGCTGTGCGGGACGCGCGTCCCTCACCCAGTGGGACACGTGTCGGCCCCAGGAGGTTTCGGGCGGTCGGACCGTGTTCCGTCCGACCCTCCTGGCGGATTCGGACGCCCGAAAGTTGGGCCCGAATCCGCCAGGCCCATATTGATGGGTTCAGCCTATAAATAGGGGTCTTGTTGGCCGTTTTCTCTTCTTTCGAAGCAGAATTTCACAGAGCTTCCTTTTAAGCAATTTTTCCTCCTTCAGTGCTACACCTCTTGAAGACTTCTCAGGATCTTTGGAGGCTCGGATCCCAAGGTTCTTGATTTTACGGCGCGGCGCGACAATCGTTTACAGGCAACCCGCTTCGTCGCATTTCAGTGCATAGACTTCCGCAACTTACCCCGACATCGGAATTAGACGATTTTTGCGGCGTTCGATTCATGACTGGTAGGACTCCAATTTCACTGTTTTGAGTTTCACCACATTCCGAGGTTATCTTGGAGTTCTCGGAGCTTTCTTTTGACCCTTTTTCTTTCGCGGCGTTTTGCATCTAGACATCACGAGGAATCTACCCAAATTTTTTTGGAATTTTCTGAGTTTTCCCCAAAGGTGAGAAGCCTCTGTTTACAGTACTTTAAGATTCAGTTTTTGCGATCGACTTGCTTCGGGATGGTTCTCTTGTCGATTTTGGATCTCAGCGTAGAAAACTCGTGTGGGAACGTGCAGGTACTCTTTTCGACCGGTTCGTCGCGAGGATCGCGATAGTATTTTTTCCTGGAATTTCTCGGGCACATTTCACAGGTGAAAATGGTAAAACTGTTAACTTGAAATTTTGGGACAGATTGTGGACTAGAACTTGGAATAACGCTTGCATGTGTTCTTTGGGGTTTGTGGTGCAGTGTTGTGGGGGTTTTCGGATCGGGCGTGGACTTTGCTTTCAGGAACCGGATTTAGCGCTCGAGGTGGGTACCGTTGTTAACCTCCTACTTGTGATGTCCCCACTAGGCCTATTTGAGTTGCTACTATGTTACATTGCTAAATGAATCGGTGAAATGAATATGGCATGCTAATTGAAGAATTGGACTTGTAGCTAGGGCTTGCATCTTCAAGAGGACTAAGTATTAATTAACGGTTAATTCTTGTAAATGATAAGTCACCTAAAACCACGGGAAGAGTTTTGCTACAAATGGATTATGTTGCATATACATATTGGGACCTCTTATACATATACATAAACTGACTTGGGGCAACTTAGTAAAATGGAAGTTTACTTAAATGGCATACCTCTATTTTGTGAGAATTGGAATACTCGAACCATGTTTTAATAAAGGACTTTCCATGCTTGTATGGACATCTAGATAGGCCACTATTTACTGCTACACTATCATGCTGGAACTGACTTAGGAGAAACCATGCTTTTATTTTCCTTCCTCTGGTTATCTAGATTTAGGGGATAGTGCGCTCGGGTTCGAGCAAGGGCTGGGATAGTGTATTCAGACATTGTGGGATTTGGGACAGGTAGGCTGTGAGGGCAGGGCATTGCGGCAACCGCGGATTTTGGGCGGTTGACCGGATAGTGGTTATTGCATCAGATCGGGGGAGAGGACTTGGGTCTTCGGTGGATGGGTTCTTCCACTTAGAGCAGTGTCGTGATCCAGACCTACTATATTAGGCTAAGCATGGCGACTCATTTCACTCGTGAGGGTCGCTCCCCTCGAGTGCCACTCCGAAGTGTGTATTTTGTGACCGTGCCGGTCAGGAGCCGGTCTGTTGCCTTGGGGCAAGACCGTGCCGGTCAGGAGCCGGTCTGTCGCCCTCGTGATTGGACCGTGCCGGTCAGGAGTCGGTCTGCATCCCGTAGCTGAGTTGGGAGTTAGTAGGCATAGTGGGCAGTACCAGTGTTCGCCGGTGACTAGGTTGGGCTACCCAGGCAGGCATTCATATTCTGATACATACAGTTGGCTATACTTTTAGCTGGGCATCTTAGAGGCATATAGTGGTAGCTTCATACATCATCAGTAGTCATAATTACAGCTTACCACCTTTGTTTTATTTTCCCGCCTCTTATAGTCCTAGTGGGCATGTCTGAGTTTGAGGTTTACCCACTAAGGGGAGGCTACTGTTCTATAGTAGTTCTCACTCCCCACTGTTTTCTTTTTCTCTTCCCCATTGTTTTGCAGAGTCGTCTGCGGAGCTGCGGGACCCTCCTCAGCGGACCGAGGTAAGAGGATCGCGGACTAGATAGCGGTCTACCCAGGCACCAGTTTAGTTACTTGATGTACCCCGATACTCTAAGATACTCTACTTTTCATTTCTTTTGGGTCTGGCTTCGGCCAGCTGGTTGTATTTGATTAGTCAGCTGGGAGAGATATTTGTATTATTGAGAGTTTACTTCTGCACTTTTGCTTTCCAGCTTTATCTGAGATGTATTAGTTCTAGTTTAGCTCTGTTTATGCTCTTTTATTATATCATCTATATATTTGAGCAGGTTACTAGCGCTTCGTATACACGGGAAATTCCGTGTATACGGCGGATCTGTAGATGAGCCCGGGTTCTAGTTTACACCCGGGGCGTGATAGATTAAGTTGGTATCAGAGCTTAGGGATAGGTCAGTTGGGACTTAGGAAACCCTAGGCTTTCGGTGGACCCTAGGAAGGCAAGGCGTGAGTGACGCGACATTATGCGAAAGTCGGCAAGTTGGTCATGTGTTTATTTGACTCTTCCAGTGAGTGAACAGGGATTGGCATGTCCTATTTCGGGTGAACTATTATGTTGGCTGCAGACAACATAAGGTTACAGAAATAGGAGGATGCCTTTGACTTTCGCTAGATTGGGTCGAGTGTGGTTTCGTTACTGATCTGTGGTTTCTTGTGCGACAGGATGCCTCCCAGGCGGCGGATTCCTACCCGAGGTACCCCTACACCCCCGGAGGAGCCGGAGCAGTCCGGACCTTCAGAGATTGGCGAGTTGAGGGCCATGGTGGCCCAGCTGGCGGAGGGTCACCGCCGGCAGGAGCAGAGGATCGAGCAGCTGCTTGCTCAGGTTGGGGCCCCTCCCCCTACTACTGTTGAGGCCCCCGTACCACCTGTTGTACCACCGACTATACCGCTGGTGCCTGCGGCACCATCTTCGAGCAGCGGGGCCCCGGGAGCGATCCGACCTTTGACCCCCGCGGAGGAGCAGGAGTTCGCTGATAAACTCACCAAGTTCTGTCAGCGGGGACCGCCTAGGTTTTCGGGGCGGAGCACTCAGCCTTGGGAGGTCGGGATTTGGCTTTCAACAATGGAGAAGTTGTTCCGAGACTTCTTTGTCGACCAGAAGTACCGGGTACACATGGCTGTGCATTGCTTGGACGGGGATGCGGATGCGTGGTGGCGTCGGGTGGAGCCCCTGGAGTTTCAGATCACCCGGCAGTTACCTTGGTCTGAGTTTAAGAGGATGATTCTGGACACGTACTTTTCTACTAGAGTGAAGAAAAAGCTGGAGGATGATCTGAAGAATCTCCAGCAAGGCGACCGGTCGGCATGGGACTACTTCCAGGAGTTTTCGCGGCTGCTCAACTGCGTTCCCTACGTCGCTAGGGACGGACCACATCAGGTGGAGCTCTTCGAGACGGGCCTGCGCCCGGAAATCTATACCTTAGTGCATGCGCAGAGACTACAGACCTTGGAGGAGGCAGCAGAGCATGCACAGTGGGTCGAGAGGGGGGACCACGTCGTCGCCAGACGTGGAGGCCTGGTCGCTCAGGGTTCTGACAGGAAGCGACCAGCGCAGGATGATGGGGGACAGGCCAGTTCCTGGAGGCCGCCCCGACCCCCGCCGCCTCAGTTTTCAGGCCGCGGGCGTTCGAAGCGGCGAGGGCCTGGTGGATCCCAGAGGCCCCCACAGCATCAGCAGCAGCAGCACTCACGACAGCAGCAGCATTCACAGCAGCAGAGGTCGCAGTCGCGACAGCAGGGGTCACAGCGGCAGAGGCAGCAGCAGCAGCAATCGAGGCAGCCCCGGTCTACAGTCGGGTGTGTTTTCTGCAAGGGCCAGCACCCCTCTGATACTTGTGATTTGCGGCATGGCCGTTGTTTTCGGTGTGGACAGTCCGGTCATCTGCGAGCTGCTTGCCTTTTCTCGACATCGCCGACGCCTTCCTCAGCATCAGCCCCTTCGGTGCCTCAGCAGAGGCCCTATGCTCCAGCGAGCAGGGCTCCTTCCTCCCACCCAGTAGACTACCGACCACCGGCACAGAGCGGGCGGGTCTATGCCGCCCATGTTGAGGACTCCCTAGCAGCCGACCACGTGGTGGCAGGTATCATTTTACTTTTTGGTAGTAGAGCTCGCACTTTATTTGATACCGGTGCATCGCATTCTTTTATCAGTAGAGCATTCGCATTATCCCATGGACTAGTGTTAGGTCGGTTGCCACGTGCATTAGAGGTACAGATTTCGGAGCATACCCTGCATGTAGAGGAGTGTTGTTGGTCTTACCCTGTACAGATCGAGTCGTGGATCTTGCCAGCGGACCTGATGGTCCTGAGTCAGTTGCGAGACTTTAATGTAGTACTTGGGATGGTTCACTTCGACTTTGTGTGGATTATCGAGAGCTAAATAAAGTGACCATCAAGAACAAGTACCCTTTGTCGCGCATTGATGACTTATTTGATCAGCTGCAAGGGTCTTGTGTCTTCTCTAAGATCGACTTACAGTCTGGTTACCACCAATTGAAGGTGAAGGCCGAGGACGTTCCAAAGACGGCATTCAGGACACGGTACGGGCATTATGAGTTCACTGTCATGCCTTTTGGATTGACTAATGCCCCTGCCGCATTTATGGATTTGATGAACAGGATCTTTCGACCTTATCTGGACCGGTTTGTGGTAGTGTTCATCGATGACATCCTGGTTTATTCTCGGAGTGATGTGGAGCACGAGGAGCACCTGAGGATTGTGCTGCAACTTCTGAGGGAGAAGAAGTTGTATGCCAAGTTATCTAAGTGCGAGTTTTGGCTTCGAGAGGTTGCCTTTTTGGGCTATGTGATCTCAGCCGCAGGAGTGGCGGTAGACCCGGCGAAGATTGAGGCAGTCCGGGATTGGCCCCGACCGACGACGGTAGCAGAGGTTCGCAGTTTTATGGGCTTGGCTGGATATTACCGTCGGTTTGTGGAAGGTTTTGCGAAACTTTCCGCACCCCTCACTCGTTTGACGCGCAAAGGAATTAAGTTTATCTAGAGTGAGGATTGCCAGAGGAGCTTCGAGGAACTGAAGAACAGATTGATGTCAGCTCCTATCCTTTCCCTCCCTGTTATGGGGAAAGGATATGTGATCTACAGTGACGCATCGCACAGTGGACTTAGTTGCGTGCTGATGCAGGAGGGTAAGGTAATCGCTTATGCTTCACGGCAACTCAAGGATTACGAAAAGAATTACCCTACCCATGACCTGGAGCTAGCTGCTGTGATCTTCGCACTGAAGTTGTGGCGCCATTATCTGTATGGGGAGCACTGCGAGATTTACACCGACCACAAGAGCCTGAAATATCTGTTCACACAGAAGGAACTCAATTTGAGGCAGCGCAGATGGTTGGAGCTGTTAAAGGACTACGATGTGGACATACTCTACCATCCCGGCAAGGCAAACGTGGTCGCTGATGCCCTGAGCAGGAGAGCAGTACAGAGCCTATCCTTGATGATCACCGACCAGGCGCCATTACTTGAGCAGATGAGACGATTAGAGCTAGAGGTGGTGTCCCCTGGGGTCTCTGCTAGACTTTTGTTCTTAGCCGTGCAGCCCACTCTGTTGGACAGGATTCGGGAAAAACAGAGTGAGGACCCCCACTTGATGAGGATTCGAGAGCAGATTCAGGCTGGAGTGACAGGGGATTTCTTAGATGATGCTTCGGGAGTACTACGGTACAGGGACCGAGCTTGCGTGCCTATGGACTCAGAGATTCGAGAGCAGATCTTGCGGGAGGCTCATTATACACCTTATACCATCCATCCTGGTGGGACTAAGATGTATAAGGACCTCAAGGCACAGTTTTGGTGGAGCGGTATGAAAAGAGATATTGGCAGATTTGTGGCACACTGCTTAACTTGTCAGCAAGTAAAGGCTGAGCATCGTGTACCCGCTGGCAAGTTGCAGAGTCTCCCAATCCCTGAATGGAAATGGGATCATATCACTATGGATTTTGTCACTGGACTACCGAGAGCACAGACTGGAGCAGATGTGATCTGGGTGGTCGTGGACAGACTCACCAAGTCCGCTCACTTTTTACCGGTTCAGATGACTTGGCCATTGGAGCGACTGGCACAGATGTACTTAGCTGAGGTGGTCAGATTGCACGGGGTGCCCATTTCCATTGTGTCGGATAGAGACTCGAGGTTTGTCTCGCATTTCTAGAGGAGTTTACAGACGGCTTTGGGGACACAGCTTCGTTTTAGCACAGCATTCCACCCACAGATGGACGGGCAGTCAGAGCGCACCATTCAGATTCTCGAGGATATGCTGAGAGCATGCGTCCTGGATTTTGGAGGAGGGTGGTACCGACACATGGGATTGGTTGAGTTTGCGTACAACAACAGCTATCAAGCGAGCATCCAGATGGCTCCGTTTGAGGCGTTGTATGGACGCAAGTGTCGGTCACCCCTATATTGGAGTGACGTGGGTGAGAAGAAGACCTTGGGTCCTGATCTACTATTGGAGGCAGAGGAGAAGGTTAGACTGATACGACGACACCTGGAGATCGCTCAGAGTCGACAGAGGAGTTATGCTGATACCCGACGGTGAGACTTAGAGTTTCAGGTGGGCGACCATGTCTTTTTGAAAGTCTCGCCTTCGAAGGGGATTCGGAGATTTCAGATTCGCGGAAAACTGAGGCCTCGTTATATTGGACCTTTTGAGGTATTGGAGCGCATAGGGCCAGTTGCCTATCGGCTTGCACTTCCTCCCAGATTGGCTGGTGTTCACGATGTTTTTCATGTATCCACCCTGAGGAGATATGTTTATGACCCGTCGCACATTATTGATTTCGCCCCACTGGAGATTGCTGAGAACTTGAGCTATGTCGAGCGGCCGTTGCGGATTTTGGACCGTGAGGTTAGAGAGTTGCGCAGCCAGGCAATTCCTTATGTGAAGGTTCTGTGGAGCAACCAGAGCGAGCGCGATGCTACTTGGGAGCTGGAGTCAGCGATGATGGATGCCTACCCCCACTTGTTCGAGGCCCCGGCGTGAGGTATGACTTTTGTTTCGAGGACGAAACTTTTTATGGGGGGAGGATGTGATGGTCCAGGTTTCCATGCACTGTTTTTCCCGTGAATCCAATGTGTATAACACCTGTTGATGGTGTGTCTGGTCCACAGTGTATCAAAGGGATGGCATAGATGGATCCATAGTGGTATTCATTGTTAGTTTGGCCTTCGGTGGCGTTTGCCGAATTTTAGAAAAGTTTTTAGGCCAAACAGAGGGCGTATTTGGATTCAGCGCGGAAAAACGCTTGAAAACGGCTATTTACTTGTTAAATTCTGAGTCCGGATGCCCAAAAAGGACTCCCGAAAGTTTTCAGTGGTTTCTGGTGCATGGGGGAAGCCGTGGACCGCCGGATTGCCACGTGGCGGCCTATTATTGGCCGGTCCGCAACAGTTGGTCCATGGAGCGGCGCGGCAGGGTGCATGAGCCCGGCGCATGGACACGTGGCAGGCGCTTATTGGGCGGTCTTTGGCGCGCGGTCCACGGATTGGGAGCGGCCGGTGCAGGGATTCGAGCGGCGGTGCAGGAAAATGGGCGGGAGCCACGTTTCAGTCCGTGGTTGGCCCATGCCGGGAGAGCGGTCCACGGAGTCCCCTGCGCGGGTGCATAGGCCCGGTGCAGGGACACGTGGCGGAAGACCGTTGGTTGGCCCACGAGGCGTGGCGCACCGGGAGGTTCGGACTGGCGCTTCGGGGCGCGTGCCTGGCCAGCGGTCAAGCTGCGCCTGCCCGCGCGTCTGCCCGCAGCAGTGCGGGGACGCGTGGCGCGCGACCATTCGCGGGCGCCGGTCAAACCGACAACCCGGTCGGGCCACGCGTCGGGATCTGGCGCGCCCCGCACGGCTGTCCGCTGTGCGGGACGCGCGTCCCTCACCCAGCGGGACACGTGTCGGCCCCAGGAGGTTTCGGGCGGTCGGACCGTGTTCCGTCCGACCCTCCTGGCGGATTCGGGCGCCCGAAAGTTGGGCCCGAATCCGCCAGGCCCATATTGATGGGTTCAGCCTATAAATAGGGGTCTTGTGGGCCGTATTCTCTTCTTTCGAGGGAGAATTTCACAGAGCTTCCTTTTAAGCAATTTTTCCTCCTTCAGTGCTACACCTCTTGGAGACTTCTCAGGATCTTTGGAGGCGCGACGATCGTTTACCGGCAACCCGCTTCGTCGCATTTCAGTGCACAAACTTCCCCAACTTACCCCGACATCAGAATCAGACGATTTTTGCGGCGTTGGATTCACGACTGGTAGGACTCCAATTTCTCTGTTTTCAGTTTCCCCACATTCCGAGGTTATCTTAGAGTTCTCGGAGCTTTCTTTTGACCCTTTTTCTTTCGTGGAGTTTTGGACAGCGCTGCGTTGTTTTGGCGATATCTTCACGCACAGACATCGGATTGGGGTGATTCAAAACGGGTTTTGCATCTATACATCACGAGGAATCTACCCAAATTTTCTTGGAATTTTCTGAGTTTTCCCCGAAGGTGAGAAGCCTCTGTTTACAGTACTTTAAGATTCAGTTTTTGCGATCGACTTGTTTCGGGATGGTTCTCTTGTCGATTTTGGATCTCAGCGTAGAAAACTCGTGTGGGAACGTGCAGGTACTCGTTTCGACCGGTTCGTCGCGAGGATCGCGATAGTATTTTTTCCTGGAATTTCTCGGGCACATTTCACAGGTGAAAATGGCAAAACTGTTAACTGGAAATTTTGAGACAGATTGTTGACTAGAACTTGGAATAATGCTTGCATGTGTTCTTTGGGGTTTGTGGTGCAGTGTTGTGGGGGTTTTCGGATCGGGCGTGGACTTTGCTTTCAGGAACCGAATTTAGCGCTCGAGGTGGGTATCGTTGTTAACCTCCTACTTGTGATGTCCCCACTAGGCCTATTTGAGTTGCTACTATGTTACATTGCTAAATGAATCGGTGAAATGAATATGGCATGCTAATTGAAGAATTGGACTTGTAGCTAGGGCTTGCATCTTCAAGAGGACTAAGTATTAATTAACGGTTAATTCTTGTAAATGATAAGTCACCTAGAACCACGGGAAGAGTTTTGCTACAAATGGATTATGTTGCATATACATATTGGGACCTCTTATACATATACATAAACTGACTTGGGGCAACTTAGTAAAATGGAAGTTTACTTAAATGGCATACCTCTATTTTGTGAGAATTGGAATACTCGAACCATGTTTTAATAAAGGACTTTGCATGCTTGTATGGACATTTAGATAGGCCACTATTTACTGCTACACTATCATGCTGGAACTGACTTAGGAGAAACCATGCTTTTATTTTCCTTCCTCTGGTTATCTAGATTTAGGGGATAGTGCGCTCGGGTTCGAGCAAGGCCTGGGATAGTGTAGTCAGACATTATGGGATTTGGGACAGCCAGGCTGTGAGGGCAGGGCATTGCGGCAACCGCGGATTTTGGGCGGTTGACCGGATAGTGGTTATTGCATCAGATCGGGGGAGAGGACTTGGGTCTTCAGTGGATTGGTTCTTCCACTTAGAGCAGTGTCGTGATCCAGACCTACTATATTAGGCTAAGCATGGCGACTCATTTCACTCGTGAGGGTCGCTCCCCTCGAGTGCCACTCCGAAGTGTGTATTTTGTGACCGTGCCGGTCAGGAGCCGGTCTGTTGCCTTGGGGCAGGACCGTGCCGGTCAGGAGCCGGTCTGTCGCCCTCGTGATTGGACCGTGCCGGTCAGGAGCCGGTCTGCATCCCGTAGCTGAGTTGGGAGTTAGTAGGCATAGTGTGTAGCATACCGGGTTTTGGACGACGCACCGACCTTGCAAGATGGTGTGGTGCGGAGGAGATTGCCTTGGGCGTGTTCCGTATGTTTTTACAGATGGGTTCAGGTTGACTCGGATCAACATTGAAGCCCCCAGCTTGTTTCTGAATTTTCCGGGCCTTGTACGCGATAGGAGACTGGTATGGGAAGCACCGACTCCTTTATGGGTTACTGAATAATTGGGAAACATTTGGAGCTGGTGTATTTTATGTTTACAGCGAAGTTCGGGAGGTTCCGAACTGACGCGAAGGACCCGAGGGCAAAAAGTGAGTTGGAACGGGCTGTTTTGGATCCGGTTTTTGGATTAAGCACACAGACTCCACGGTTGAGCTTTTTGAGGAGAAAAAGCCTTCAGCATGTGTATTTTCATATTACAGTGGAGTTCGGGAGGTTCCGAACTGCGGTGGAAGGCCCGAAGCCAAAAAGTGAGTTATCGGGGCACTTTGGATTATTTTATTCAATTAATTAATTAAGTGTTGCTTTTTGTATGGTGCTGTTGAGGTGCTATTCCGAACTGCAGGGGTGCCGCGCGGGCAGCCCCTGTGCCGCGCGGCCCTGCAGGCCGCGTGCTGGGCGCGCGGCACTGCAGGGGTGCCGCGCGGGCAGCCCCTGTGCCGCGCGGCCCTGCAGGCCGCGCGCTGGGCGCGCGGCATTGCAGGGTTGCCACGCGGGCAGCCCCTGTGCCGCGCGGCCTTGCAGGCCGCGCGGGGCGCGCGGTACTGCAAGGTGCCGCGCGGGCGGCCATGGGCCGCGCGGGCCTGCAGGCCGCGCTCATGGGCGCGCGGCACTGCAGGGGCCCCGCGCGGGCGGCCATGGGCCACGCGGGCCTGCAGGCCGCGCGCATGGGCGCGCGGCACTGCAGGGGCCCCGCGAGGCCGGCCGTGGGCCGCACGGGCCTGCAGGCCACGCGCATGGGCGCGCGGCACTGCAGGGGCCCCGCGCGGGCGGCCGTGGGCCGCGCGGTCCTGCAGGCCGCGCGCATGGGCGCGCGGCATTGCAAGGGCCCCGCGCGGGCGGCCGTGGGCCGCGCGGGCCTGCAAGCCGCGCGCATGGGCGCCCGGCACTCCTTGGGCCTTCGGGCTGCGCGGCTGGGCCAGTGCCGCGCGGTGGGGTTTTTGGTGCCGTGCAGCTGCGCCGCTTTTGCCGCGCAGGCTGCGGCTCGGCGACGCGCGGCGGCGTGTGCGCGATGGGTTTTTCCGCGCAACGCGCGACGTTTTTCGTCGCCGGTCGGGTTTCTTTCGCCTTTGTGAGCGCTGGTTTGGCCGCATGTTTTCTGATCCCGGTTCCTCTTCTTATCTCGCAGTTGTGGCATAGTGTTGGCTTCCGGCGTGACCGGTGTTGCGTGTTTTGCCGCGTGGAGCTGTGGGATTGCGCCGGGACCTCCGTTTGGCGCCCGGTTTGCGAATTTATACTAGGTGGGTTGGTTTTCTTTCAAATCACAGAATGTTCATAATGCTTCCTTATGCAAAGGTATGGTGACCCTTTTTGCCATTATTGTTTTATCCGGTGACTGTCGGGCAGTCGCGATAGGTTTGGAGGAAACCGGACTTGTTTTGGTGCACCCTTTTATTAGTGGGCACTGTTAACGCTCCCGGGCCATTTTGTATAAACTAAAAGAACCCTTTCATGCAAGAACTGGTCGTGAACGTGTTTTAGTGGTTGATACATCTAGCCTTGTAGAGGGTTCGGGATTTCTTGCGAGTTTATCAGATTTTAGTCGAGGGATGTTGTTCCGACTTGGACACGAGTGCGAGGGGTGTCCCTTGAGCATTTGAGTTGTTCCGATCTAGTTGATCGTAGACTTTAGCCTGCTTATCCTACTTGTCGAGATATAGGAGACATGTTTGACACCCGGTGGGGTCGCTTCCCCCGGGTCACGCTCCGGAGGCGTCGTTGTGCTGATATCACTGGCCGAGTTACCAGTTGGAAATATATATCACTGGCCGAGTTACCAGTTGGATATATATCACTGGCCGAGCTACCAGTTGGATATATATCACTGGCCGAGTTACCAGGGGGATACATACCACTGGCCGAGTTGTCAGAAGGGTACATATCACTGGCCGAGTTACCAGTTGGATATATATCACTGGCCGAGTTACCAGGGGGATACATACCACTGGCCGAGTTACCAGATGGATGCATATCACTGGCCGGGTTACCAGGGGATACATATCACTGGCCGAGCTACCAGGTGGATACATGAATGGAATTGAGATGACTTACTAGTGTCATGTGAGAGTTTAGCACTTCCAGTGCGGGGGCGGAAACTACGGGCGGCTATGCCTACAGCCTGTTCTTGTTTGATAGGGTGGTAGGGGGCAGCCATTCAGAGTTTCCAGGCCTTCCGCGAGAGGGATTGAGAACTTGTTTCCTGCATTGCATCGAGACATATAGTGGTAGATTCATTTTCAGCATTCATATTCTATCTATCTATCTATCTATCTGATTTTGTCTCCAGCAGACTTAGTGGGCATACCGTGGGTTTTGGCGTCGGTACCCACTGAGATCTGCCTGTGGCAGTAGATCTCACACCCACTGTGATGACAGGTGTTCCTGAGGCGACCGTTCCAGGTTTGGCTCATTCGGAGTTTTCTGACCGGGGTAAGGGCATGGCCGATTAGTTCCTACCCGAGTCTGTGGAGTCAGTGTTAGAGTCACTTGTACTTTTTGGTTTCCACTTTTGTACCGGATGGTGTTTTTTGTACCTATGTTTTGGGGAGATAGTGGACTAGTGTACTTGGACTTTTATCACTTAGTGTTTCAGCTACTTCTTTTCTGTATAGCTTCCTTACAGCTCTGATACTTGTGTAGCTTTAGATCTCTTCTGCAGGTTAGACGCTTCGTCTGTGCGGCAGTTTCCGTACAGACGGCGGATCTGTTGGCAAGCCCGGGTCGCAGTTCGACCCCGGGGCGTGACATAGTGGGCAGTACCGGTGTTCGCCGGTGACTAGGTTGGGCTACCCAGGCAGGCATTCATATTCTGATACATACAGTTGGCTATACTTTTAGCTGGGCATCTTAGAGGCATATAGTGGTAGCTTCATACATCATTAGTCATAATTACAGCTTACCACCTTTGTTTTATTTTCCCGCCTCTTATAGTCCTAGTGGGCATGTCTGAGTTTGAGGCTTACCCACTAGGGGGAGGCTACTGTTCTATAGTAGTTCTCACTCCCCACTGTTTTCTTTTTCTCTTCCCCTTTGTTTTGCAGAGTCGTCTGCGGGAGCTGCGGGACCCTCCTCAGCGGACCGAGGTAAGAGGATCGCGGACTAGATAGCGGTCTACCCAGCCACCAGTTTAGTTACTTGATGTACCCCGATACTCTCAGATACTCTACTTTTCATTTCTTTTGGGTCTGGCTTCGGCCAGCCGGTTGTATTTGATTAGTGAGCTGGGAGAGATATTTGTATTATTGAGAGTTTACTTCTGCACTTTTGCTTTCTAGCTTTATCTGAGATGTATTAGTTCTAGTTTAGCTCTGTTTATGCTCTTTTATTATATCATCTATATATTTGAGCAGGTTACCAGCGCTTCGTATACACGGGAAATTCCGTGTATACGGCGGATCTGTAGACGAGCCCGGGTTCTGGTTTACACCCGGGACGTGACAGCGCGCCTGCCCGCGCGCCCGCGCGCCTGCCCGCGCGCTGCCCGCGGCCGCTCCGCCACCTGCCCGAGCCCGTCCGCCGCGCTCCGCCGCTGCCCGCCGGCGCCGGAGTTACTGTTCCGACAAGAACAGTAACCAGTTGCGCAAAATATCAAGTAGATAGTCCATTTTTACCGTTTTCGCGCGCTGAATCCGAATTTGATGTCCATTTTGCAAATTCCAACTCCAAAATTTGCCGAAGGCATCCGAAAAGGTGTTCTTTTGTCCAAACTTCGTGCTGAGCTCAATTTTAATATCCGTTTCGCGCGAAACCACTTCTAAAGATCCGACGGAGTCAATCGATCACCCACGTGATCTATTTAAGCCCGAAGTCCGCCACTTGTGTCCAATTGGTGCACAAACACCTCCAACACACAGTACAGGCCCCCAGAAGCCACTAATCACTCTACAACAGCTCTGCGGAGATCCAGGTCATCACAGGCTGCACACAAGAACTTGAACCACGTTGGTACCAACCGGCCCTTAGAATTACTGCACATGGACTTAATGGGGCCAACTCGTCAACCATCTTTGGGAGGTAAATGGTATATTTTTCTTTTGGTTGATGATTTCTCTAGATATTCATGGGTAACATTTTTAAAAGAGAAAGCGGATACTTTCGACTCTTTTCATGAGGTTTGTCATCGTATTATGATTGAAAGAAATGAAAAGATCGTTCGTGTTCGAAGTGATAGAGGTGGAGAATTCATTAATTCTAAATTCATAGATTTTTGCACTTCCAATGGCATAAAACATGAATTCTCAGCACCCTATACACCTCAGCAGAATGGTGTTGTTGAGCGCAAAAACAGGGTTGTTCAAGAGATGGCGCGTGTGATGCTTCATAGCCGGAATCTCCTGTTACATTTTTGGGGTGAAGCCGTGAACACCGCTGTCTATGTAATTAATCGAGTGTATTTGCGCCCGGGAACCTTAAATACACCATATGAGCTGTGGTTTTGTAGAAAACCAAATATCAAATATTTTCGTATCTTTGGGAGTCGTTGTTTTATTTTGCGTGATCGCGAAAATCTTGGTAAATTCGACTCTCGAAGTGACGAAGGGATTTTCATGGGTTATTCTACAAACAGTAGAGCTTATCGGGTATTTAACTTGGAATCTAAAACGATGGTTGAATCTATTAATGTTAAAGTAGATGAAGCTTTCCATTTTGCATCTGATAAATCTACCCCTGATGTGTCTCTGGATGATGATACTCCTGTAAATGCATCTTCTCGTAATAACTCTTTCAATAAAGTTGATGCATCTAATTGTTCTTCTAGTTTATATGAATTGCAGGAATCATCACATGTACCCCCGAGTACTCCGTTACCTCAAACGCTACGCATCTCCAAGGATCATCCGGAATCAAACATTATTGGAGACCCACAAGAACGAGTCAGGACTCGGAGACAGTTGGTTTGTGGAGTCGCATGTTACGTCTCCTTGGTAGAACCAAAGAACGTCGATGAAGCTCTTCAGGATGACTACTGGATTGAAACAATGCAGGAAGAGCTCCATCAGTTCGAACGAAACAAAGTCTGGGAATTAACGAAGCCACCGAAGCAACACAACGTGATTGGTACTAAATGGATTTTCAAGAACAAGAAAAACGAGGATGGTACCATCATCAGGAACAAAGCACGCCTAGTTGCTCAGGGCTACTCACAAATTGAAGGTATAGACTTTGATGAGACGTTCGCCCCGGTAGCTCGACTTGAGTCGATTAGAATTTTGTTCGCAATTGCTTGTCATTTTAAAATCAAACTCTTTCAAATGGACGTTAAGAGCGCATTTTTAAATGGGTTTTTAAACGAGGAAGTTTATGTGGCTCAACCGAAAGGTTTTGTAGACTATAAACAACCTAACCATGTTTTTCGTTTGAAAAAGGCTCTTTACGGCTTAAAACAAGCACCGCGAGCATGGTACGAAAGGCGAACAAAGCACCTATTGGAAAAGGGCTACACTCGAGGGGGAGCAGACCGGACTCTCTTTGTGAAGCATTATCAGGATAATTTCATTGTAGCACAAATCTATGTCGATGACATTGTATTTGGTGCAACTAGAGATAATGATGCTTCTAAATTCGCAGAAACCATGGAAAGCGAATTTGAGATGTCTATGATGGGCGAACTGACATACTTTCTTGGATTGCAAGTGAAACAAAATGATGAAGGCATCCATTTGTGTCAATCCTAGTATGCAAGGGAGTTGGTGAAGAAATTCAATTTAGAAAACTCTAAAGATTTTCCGACTCCTATGGGAACTATCAATAAGGGATTAGGAAGTCAATCTCTTAGTGAAAGTGTAGACGAGAAGCTTTATCGCAGCATGATTGGAAGTCTACTCTATCTCACGGCTAGTAGCTCGGATATATTCTTTAGTGTTGGGATTTGCGCGAGATATCAGTCAGCACCAAAGGAGATTCACCTGAAAGCGGTGAAAAGGATCATCCGGTACGTCAAAGGAACACTGAATTTCAGAATTTGGTATCCTATGGGAACAACGCTTGACATTATAGGATATTCAGATGTCGATTTGGCAGGATCAGTAGATGATCGGAAGAGTACGAGTGGTGCATGTTTTTATCTTGGCCATTGCCTTGTTGCATGGCATAGTAAAAAGCAAAACTGCATAGCACTCTCAACTGCCGAAGCGGAATATATTTCAGCGGGTAGTTGTTCAACCCAACTCATTTGGATGAAAAGTGTGTTGAGCGACTTCCGGATTTCAGCAACTTCGGTAACAATTCTTTGTGACAACACAAGTGCTATAAATATTTTCAAAAATCCTGTGTTGCACTCAAGAACAAAACACATTGAACTTAGATATCATTTTCTAAGAGAGCTAGTTGAATCGAATATTCTTCAAATTTCTTACATTTCAACTGAAGATCAATTAGCTGACATCTTAACAAAACCTTTGGATCAAAAACGATTTATTCATTTGTGTAAGGCAATTGGAATGCTTTCCTTGAAGTAATTCCTTTTTGAAATCATTGCTTAGGTTAGGTTTTGTTTTGTGTTTTTGTTCATTATCTATGTTTGTACATAGAACATTAATTGAGCACTAGTACTATTGACTTTAACTGCATCCTTTTGTATAATTTGAAATTTATTATGCTTTGGATATCATAATAATTCATTTGATGCTATGATCATTTATGTCAATTAAGTCATCTTTGTTTTGATCAAAGTCAATTTCTCTCTCAAATGATCTCTTGGTATAGTTTTTATCTTATTTGACAATTGAGTCGAGTATGAAATCGAGATCAATTTTTGGTTGAATACCTTATATATTAAATAATTGATAGCCAATTGAGGGGGAGTTAATGCAAATTGTTATGCTCAAAAGATGTGGGAAGAGTTACATCCCAATGAGGAGTGTGAAAACTACCACCACATGGAGGAAAGAGCTACCACCTCGGTCGTCCGAGTACTGTGTGCAGCTACCACATGTATACCAAGCATGGTTTTTCGAGTTGATTAGATAAAATGCTTTTTGGAATACTTGATCCTGTCAAATTCCAAGGTTGGTATAAGGTGGGAATTTTATTGAAAGATACTCATAGAGCCACTCCTTACAATAAATTGACTAGATATATTATCTATCTTATCTGGGATTTCAAACATCTATTGATCTTGGTATTTCATTTTCTTTACCAAATTGATGATTTGATAAAGGCATTACTCATAAGATCGTGATAGATGTAATTGAACTTGTTCAACTTTAAGGGATTTAATTTTTATAAATTTCTGTTTCATTATTTGGATATTATTGATAGATTTAGCATAATCTATTTCTCTTGACATGAAACGATGATTTTCATTTAAAGTCGATACACAAAAGTGCTTACAATCTTTTTCTGGATTTTCTAGTATTTTTCGGATTTTTTCTGAAGGAAAAGTTTGGACCCGATCCGGACTGGACAATCCGATCCGGATCCCGAACGCAGGAATTCCTGCGGGTAGCCGATCCGGACTGGATTCTTGAGGCAGTCCGGACCGCGGCTAGGGTTTTATATAGAACAAAAGGGTTTTGATTTCTTTTTACTACAATCTTTTGTTCTTAAGTCTCCAGAGCTTCTCTCTCTAGAAATCAACCGATTTGGAGCCTTTTCAACTCAGGTTCTTCGATCCCAAGTGAGTTTTCTTGATCAAAAACTCGGTTTTTCACAGTTTTTCACTATTTTGCTCAAAACATGATGGAAATCTTGTAACTTTTTCGTTTGAGATTGGTTTTTGGTCAAATTTCTCTTGAAATAAGAACTCTCGGTAGATTAGTTTTGATTATATGCTAGGTATTCTCCTGATTAACGGATTTTTTGGCTTCGATTTCTGAAAATTCGGTTTTAGGGCATATAATAGGAATTTTTGAAAATCATGGGATTGATCTATTTTTAAAATTCTTTTTGCAAAACTAATTTGATTCCTAGTCTCTCTACATGATAATGCATGATTGTTTAGGTACAATTTTTTAAATTTTTAAAAATAAACAATTTTTCTCGTGTTCGTGAGTCTTGCTCGCAGGTTCTTAAAGTTGAATAGCGACAATGGTGTTCTCACTGATAATAGTTCTGTTGGTTGCTATGGTCCATGTAAAATCAACTGACAAGCCTAAGAGAGCTAGGAAAAGCAAGAAAACTAGAGATGATTCCGAGACAGAATCGGAAACTGAATCTATAGACTGGGATGAGCTTCTGGTTGAAGCAACTGCTCCCACTGCTTCGAAGGGGAAAGCCCCTGCAGAAACTTCAAAGGCGAAGACTCCGCCTACCGCCGCTGAAAAAGGGAAAGCCCCTATGGAAACAAGCCCGATTAAGACAAAAAGGAAAAGTGTTGCCAGAAAGAGAGGGAGTGCTCGAGGTATATCAATTGAGGAGCCACTAGCTAGCCAGCCTCATCCACAAGACTTTATCAGTTCTGCGAGAATCAAAGATTTTGAGAAAAGAGAGTGCATTGGCTAAAGACATGTAAATGTCAAGGCTCTGAAGGAGCGGTCTGCACTCTTTGGGTCTCTGTTTGACCATGCGGGTCTTGCCTCCATTTGCCATTTCCCTGAGTCCACTGGGTATTGTCTTCATTCGGTGAGAATGTTTTATCAGAATGCTTCAAGCTTACTTGATCAGGAGGACGGACATCGAGAATTTCTAACAATGGTTAGAAATATTAAGATTAAAGTCACACCTCAACTGATTGGAGAGGTGTTAGGGATGAAGGCCAGGGTTGAAGGAAGACATTACCTGAAAAGTCAAATCTTCTCCACCACTTCCTAGATAGTGGTCGTGGATGGAATTTGTCTTCCCGATACTCAGCCGACGGGAAATTCAGTGTTTTCAAAAGAACTTCGACCGGAGTATCGCTACTTGAACTTTATTGTTTGCTACAATATTCTTCCTAACATGCAAACAAAAGTTCTTCGATGGGATAGGATGTTATTTCTTTATCTTCTTGGAAACCCCGCAGCGGCTATGGGATCGAATTTAAACATTCCTTATCTCATCTGGTCGAGGATGGCACGGTATGTGGAACATGCTCACCCTACAGAGAGACTTCCCTATCCTATGATCATTATGCGTATTTTTCGCAAATTTAAGGTCGACACAAGTGCGAGCTCCTACATGCACAGTCTAGGAACGATCAATGACACGACTATTGTGAAGTCTCTCTCCACTAAACACGATGAGCCTCCATCACCTCCTCGCCGACGAAGAGCACAACCAGCAGCCACAGCTTTAGCACCACAAGCAACAGCTTCAGCTCCACCTCCAGCAGCTTCAACTTCAGAGGATGATGCTTCAGTTACCTCTATTTATAAAGAGCAACAACGACTTTCCTCTGAATAGGAACAGATGTCAAATGAATTTATTGAAATGAAGGAAGAAATAAAAGAGGTCAAAAAGAAGTAGTCGTCCATGAACAAGCGAATAAAGAAAATTTTCCAAAAACTCGGATGCATTAGTTCGGATGAATCTGAGTAATCTTTATCCTTCTAATCATTTTCTTTTGCAGGTTTTTAAGTTTTAGTTCTTACCTTTTATTTTTGAACTTTTAACACTCTCCTTTATTTTTGTAATTTTGGCTACTTTAGTGACAAAAAGGGGGAGAGATATAAGAACAATTGGAACAATGGTTAGGTACAATGGTGTGAGAACTTTGAACTTTGAAACTTTGAAGGTAAGTATCAAAACAACTTTTGGTTCTATATTGTGTTTTGAATCATGCCTCGACTAACTATTCGACTAACTATTTGGGCATGTATTATTACTAACAAGTTGTTTGATTACTAACAAACTTATGACATTTGGATTTTAATGCTTAGAAGATATGTCTATTTCTGATTATGATCTTAATACATATCTGAGTTCACAAATGTCATGGTAAGTATAAACTCTATCTCTGTTTGGTTTTGAATGCTAAATATTCTTGAGGTATCTAACGATCTCTCTTGTCAAGAATGATTTCTTTTGCAGAGATTACAGATGTCTAAGTCTAGAGTCTGTTTTAGGAGTTTATCTTATGTACTTATTTCTTGGTTCTCAAATGTAAATTTTTGTTGTATGGTGATAGCAACAAAAATATCTTTTTGAATTTTTTTGAGTGGATTTTTTGTTTTGTCACGAAACCGCCAAAGGGGGAGATTGTTAAGGAATTTATTTTGGCGTATTTCGTGAAAATGTTAAGTCTTGAAGATTGAAGATAAAGAAGTTTGGATCATATACCTCAATCTCAAGAAAGAAGAATTCAAAAGGATCAGGTACGTTTAACTAATTAATTTTGATGATCCGAATACTTCTTATAGTGTAGAAACACTTGGATGAATTTTTAATTGCATAAAAATCAAAAACTGGACATGGGACATGTTCAGGATCCAGATCAGGTGACCACAGTCCGGACCCAGAACGTTGTTCGTTCATGCGCAAATCCAGTCCGGAACAAAGCCAATTCTGATCCGGACCCCGAACATGGGTTTTACTGAAATGTATGAACAGTCCGGACCATGGTACTTCAGTCTGGACCCCGAACGTATGTTTTTCTGGAAATTGTCTGTTTAGCCACGACAGTCCGGACCGCCGATTCTACAATCCGGACCGTCGTCCTGAAAAATTCCAGATTAGGTCAGTTTTTTATTCTTATCCTCTTCCAACGGTTTTCTAACCTATAAATAAACCCTACGATTCATTTTTTAGGGTAATCCAAAAATACGGTCGAAAAGGAGAAATCCACATATAGAGAAGAAAGGAAATAACTAGATTTAATTCCATGTTTCTTCATCTATATTGATTAATTTGATTCTAGGTTTTCATACTCAGATTTTGAGTAGAATCAAATTAATGAATACTTAGATGGTATTTCCGATCTATCTTTGATCTAAGTATTCGGCAGATCATCACCACCCAAAAACAACGATTTTCCCAAAATCGGCGCGTGGACTCGCGTGGCCTTGTGGATTCAAGGTGCTACCGCTCTCGTGGATTCGGAGCGAGGTACGTTCACGGATTCGAGACGTGCTACTGGGTGAAGACCGTGGATTCGGTTGGACGTCGTGGATTCGACATTGGACGTCGTGGATTCGGCGTTGGACGCTAATCGAGGATTCGAGGAGCGTTGCGGAGCGAGCGGAGAAGATCTACTAGGAGCGTATGGAAAAAGGTCGAGTCGTCTGTGAGTACGGTATATCACCTTTGTACGTGTGTTAATTCTAGTGGATTTCGCCGTGTTATCGGTCTCGTGGTTTTTTACTCCGGTTTTGGAGTTTTCCACGTAAAAATCTTGCGTGTTATATTTTCATTTCCGCATTGGGTTTTATTGCGCAACGATTTTTGAGTGTTTATTGTTTACACCTATTCACCCCCCCTCTAGGTGGTTTTTTCCCTATTTAGATCCATATTTTAACATAACCCAACACCGTGCATATACAAAGGAGACTCCGCCCGTTTGGGGAGTGAATTTGTATATGTGGCGTGTCACGCCCCCGGGGGTTTTTGAGTCTATCAAAGCAGAAAATTGCGTGTATTATTTTTTTTTCTTAACAACTTAAACCTCATCCCCGGTGCGTGCCAGACCGCCACATACACAAATTCTCTCTGCCCACGGACAGAGTCTCCTTTGTATATGCACGGCGTCTCATTTACAATATGCGTTTCATTTACAACATCATACATCAACCATCAACCATACAATAGACATACCTCGTCAAACAGAGTACAGTAATTTAACTAATGTTTTAAAAGACCGGTGTCCACTCGACACCTTGTTATTTTTTTTTTAAGCGAGTTATTAAAGCGGCATCAACGTTTAGAAAGGATAAAACCAGCGGTTGCAAAACCCGTGCCCACACGGCACTTCGTTTTGAGAAAACATTTTCGAAATCATTTGGTTTATCATGAAAACGTGCCGCGTATGAAAACATCACTAAAAGTATCAAAGTATAAAAGTACACCTCATCCACAGCGCTAACTAATACATGTCCACGACTAATATGATCCACAAGCAAATTAACTATTTAAAGTATAAGGAAACGAGATAAAAACCAAGTATCCAGACTACGGTCCTCGCGACGCTGTCTCACCGCCATCCCGGCTAACGCACCTAGTAATACCTGTCACGGAGTGGGTAAAGTCAGTGACAAACAAAGTAGATGTCTAAATATCAATAAGGAATAAGGAGCAAACCGATTACACCGGAACCTTTCGCTAAAACCCTGTATATAATTAAGCTGGGCACCAACCCCAGATTTATCAATTAAGTTGGGCACCTACCCCAGAGTACCTGTCGGAGAGACTAAAGTCTGCCCTCATGCGCAAACACCTTTTTGATGCTTTTAACCTCTTCACGGCACTGGTGTGCTATTTTCAGCAGGCGCGAAGAGGTCCTCACGGCTTCCACCCCTTTGTGAGGTACACGGGTCAAAAAGACCACTTCTCCAGAAAAGTACACCCATACGGAGGCCAATCCGCCTGTGTACGTGCAGCATCCGAAAACGGATTTGCCGAGATCGGCGTGTAGTGAGCACCGCGACCGCAGCCGCTTCAATTGTTAGATAAAATACAATTATGCGAAAGGTTAAACTGTCCATCTACTTTGTTAGACAAATTAAGAGCATTTTAATGATGATAGATGCACTTACTGCACTTGTTGCACTTATAGCAACCGTACCCACCTAGTTGAAGAGAAATCGGAACACCTGAATCCTTCGCGCACCCCCGCTGCGCACCTGGACCTAAAGAAAGTCCGCAAGGATAACTATAGTCAGAAACGTGTACTAACATCCCAAAACAAAAGACCCAATTTACTCTTTTCGACGGAAAAGTCCAACACGGTCCGGGTTGACGAAAACCGGAATCCCGCGCCGCCGTCGCCGTCTGCCGGAGCCCCGCGCGGTTCGGAACCGTGCGGCATGTCTCCGCGGGCGGCGCCCACGCGGCGCGGCGCCTCGCGCGGGTGCTGCCCGTGCGGCGGCCGCGCGGCGCCCGCGCGGGTACGGCCCCGCACGGCGCCCGCGCGCGGGGTTGCCCGCGCGGCGCCCGCGTGGGTGCCCCGCTCGGCGCCCGCGCGGTTGCGGGTCCGCGCGGGTGCCGCCCGCGCAGCAGCCGCGCGGCGCCCGCGCGGTGCCTGCGCGGTTGCGGGTCCGCGTGGGTGCCGCCCGCGCGGTAGCCGCGCGGCGCCCGCGCGGTGCCCGCGCGGTTGCGGGTCCGCGCGGGTGCCGCCCGCGGGGTGGCCGCGCGGCGCCCGCGTGGGTACGACCCGCGCGGAGGCCGCGCGGTTCCCGCGCGGTCCCATCGCCGCTTTCGGCGGCGATCGGCCGTCCGCGATTCTCCTCCGCGCGATGCCCTAGTGGCACCGCGCGCCTCCGCCGTCCGTTCCGTGCCCTAGCATGACGACGATGACGGCGACGGTGACGGATACGACGGAGAAACCCAAGAACTCAATCAAAAGGGACGACGGAAAAACCCAAATAATTTATAACAATTATTTTACTAACCGAAGATCGACGGGAAGGTTGTCCGGTCGCGTTCTTGCCTTCGGTTCGATGTCCAAGAAGATCGGGCTCCTTCTCTTTCTCCTTTCCCTTTCTTCCTGCTAGGGTTCCGTCTTTCCTTTTTCCTTTCTTTCTCTCCTCAACGGTTAGGGTTTTATTTTTCTTTTTCTTTTCTTTCCGATAATGGGATCCCTTATATAGCTCGTGTTATGTCTTTAATTAATTTCCTCTTTAATTCGTACGTAAGAAAATTCTATTTTCCGTCATCGGATAATTAATTAATTAATTAATTATCCCCTACGAGATAACCCACTTATCTCCAACGGGTGCAAGATATTTTGCACGGATTCCGACGCATGACTAATCACCGATCACTAAGAATTCCGTTCCGGGAGATCCGACATCGGATTTCAGATCCGATCGCACCGTCGGCCATCATTTCCCGCGCTCTATCGCAGAACAATACCAGCACCACACATGGCCAACTCTTAAGAATTGAATAATTTTATTTCACTTAAAGGCTTAAATATTACATGTGAGTCAAAAATACCCCTAAGGGCCGGATCACTACACCACTCACACTTTATAAAAAGTTTCGTCCCGAAACTTAAGTACAAACCCCACTAATCAATTCGGGAAAACATTCTCTCATCTTCGATTCCAGTTCCCAAGTCGCCTCGCGCTCTTCGTGGTTGCTCCACTGGACTTTACATAGGGGATTGTTCGTTTGCGCAACTTCTTGTCCTCTCTCGCCAAAATCCGTACCGGCGTATCCTCGACGCTTAAATTCTCTCGCAACTCGATGGTGGAGGCATCCAAGGCATGAGAGGGATCAGCTAGGTACTTCCGGAGCATTGAGACATGGAACACGTTATGGACTCGTTCGAGGTTCGGCGGCAGGGCTAATCGGTACGCCACCGGTCCTACGCGTTCTAGGATCTCGAACGGTCCTACGTACCTCGGGCTTAACTTTCCCTTTATGCCGAAGCGTCGGTTCCCCTTGGAGGGCGAAACTCGGAGTAACGCATGCTCACCCACCATGAACTCTAAGTCTCGGCGTGTGTGTCGCGTAGCTTTTCTGTTGCTCTGGGCGGTCAGTAGCTTTGTCTAATCAATCGCACCTTTGCTTCGGTCTCCTCCACCAAATCTGGGCCCAGAAACTTACGCTCACCCAAGGTCGTCCCAGCATATTGGAGACCGACAGCGGCGCCCGTACAGGGCATCGTATGGTGCCATCTGAATGCTGGCCTGGTAACTGTTATTGTAGGCAAATTCCACTAGGGGCAAACACCGTGCACCCCTTCGCCCAAGTCCAAAACGCATGCTCGAAGCATGTCCTCCAAATTGTATCACCCGGCTGATTGTCCATCGGTCTGCGGGTGGAAGAAAGCCGTACTGAAGTGCAACTTGGTTCCATTGCTCGCTGCAGGCTCTGCCAAAAGTTTGACACAAATCGCGTTGTCCCTGTCCGACGTGATGGATGTCGGCACCCATGCAACCTTACTATCTCGTTGATGTAGGTTTGTGCCAGTCGTTCCCGCGTCACGTCGTGTGTATGGGCAGAAAGTGGGCCGATTTCGTGACGGTCCACAATCACCCATATGCATCGTGTCCTGTGACGATCTCGGGAAACCCGGTCACAAAATCCATGGTAATCATGTCCAACTTCCACTCGGGCACGGGTAGGGTTGCAATTTTCCTGCCGGACGCTGGTGCTCGGCCTTCACCCGTTGGCACACCAGGCAGTGTGCCACAAACCGAGTCACGTCTTCCCTTCATTTTGGGCCACCAGAAGGTTGTTTGGAGTAATTGTACATCTTCGTCTACCCCGGGGTGCGCTGCATATGGGAGCAGTATGGCCTCCGCAGGATTTTCTCTTTGAGTTCCGGTAGAGGCACGCAGATTCGTCCCCGAAATCGTATCGTGCCGCGGAGGTTTACTGTGAAATCACCTTCTTGGTCGGCGTTACTCTACTTCGCACCAGCTGGAGTTGGTCATCAGTCGACTGCCCCTCGTGAATTCTGTCAAGCAAGGTAGGTCTGACCCAGTGCAGAAAGTTGTGGACTGTACCCGCTGGTTTACTACTTCTAGTCTTAATCGCGAAATATTCGCTTCAATAGACTATCTTGTGGGTGATGGCACTTTACCCCTGCCTCATCGGCCCTCCCCTTGCGGCTCAGGGGTTGGCCACACGTTTGCCTTTCACGGGTTGGAGTGGATCGTTAAATGTAACCTTCATGTCGGCTCGAGCCACCGTCTTTGTCGCAAACTTAACTCCTTTGGGTGAAACGGTAATTAAGATTTTATGATCTGAGTACATTGA
>CM055063.1:13350325-13435417 GCA_029204045.2 Tillandsia leiboldiana
TCCTCTCCCTTTTTCCGGCAAGGGGAGGCGGCGCCGGTGCGGGTAGGGCTCCAGAAGCAAGGCAGCGAGGAGGAGGGTTGTTGAGAAGCGGCTGGGCATGCTCTTGCGTGGGTTTTCTTTGAAAACCCTAGCTCGGTGTGAATGCCTCTATATAGCAATATGCATAATGCATTTCAGCCCTTCAACGGCCTTTTAATAGCTATTAGGTCCACTACGGTAGCTATACTTTGCACTTAAGTCCTTTATCTAAGAATTGGCACGCAAATCGAGGCAACTTCAATGGGGTTTTATGTGAAATTATCCACTTTTTTGCCTTATTTCACGCATTTCGAGGCGATCTGGTCGTCGAAACGGAAAATGGACTGCGCCATGACGTCCGAGACTCGACGAGACCTACCAGGTCGCGATCTCTGATTTTAGCGAAACTGCCCGGATAAATCTCGGTCCATAATAACTGTGTCAAAATACAGTTTTTGCGCTTTTCGAGATTCCGAGTCGTCAAACGAATTTTCGACTGCGCCATTGCGTTCAGAACATCGAGCCGTTCAAATCGACTACCTGAAATGCTATGTTCGGATTCCGACATGAATTAGTCAACTGTTGTATTCGTCAGTTCCCGAAAATCAGGGTTACTGTTCATATACAGTAATTCACTTAAGCGACCTCTGCGCAGCCACTGTTATATTGGTCGCGGTAATTGCCCGCTTCTTCTTCGCTGAATTTTGGAAGATCCGACCGTCAGATCGAAAGTGCTGAATATAAATCTCACTCTCAGTTCGACGAGACGATCGCAACGGTCAACTCGGATTTCCAAGATCATGTCCGGATTGGAAAGTAGCCTTTTTGTCTCGTAAAACGTGCAACTCTCGCACACTGGCAATTGACTAGATAAATCAACATAGGTCTTTTGAATTCAAAAACCAGGTCAAATTCACTTTTAGACTATTTATTAAAATAAATATTTAGAGTTTTTACAGGCGTCGACAAGTCGCGATAGCAAGTAACAGCCCAACTCCGAGTGGCTCTCGAGGGGAGCGACCCCACCGAGGAAAGTATCCGCGAACTCTGTCGAGCTCAAATAAATGGCTCATGCAGGCTAAAGTCCAACCACGATCAACAAGATCGACCAACGACACCAACTCTCACCACAAGCTGGAAGTCACACAGCTGGGGCCACTGTCCACCAGACGGCTCCCACAACAGAACACTAAACTCTCCAGAAAGACCGACACCATAAGGGTTCGGAACCCGATAGACTGGTGCTAAGAACCCTATCAAACAAGAACAGACTCTAGGCTCCGACTATCGAAGTTCCCGATCCCTTATAGTTCGGGAAAGCAAAACACAGTACAACTCGCAGAAGACACCAACAGGGCCCGAAAGTCCCGGGAGACCTACACCTACAACCCTATCAAACAAGAACAGGTTCCAGGCTCGGCCCCCGTGGCTTTCGTCCCGACAGAGGAATGACCCTAGAACCCAGACCACTCGAATCCTTTCGAGTGGGGAGATTTACCGGAAAAGGTGACATTTGTTATTGAAAACTAATTTGATCTGGAAAGAATTCATATTTAATGATTTTAGTTCTTTTTAGAAAAACAGTTAGAAAACAAGTGTTTTACCCAAACCTCGAAGGGCTGATGCCTTTGTCCAATCAAACAAGAACAGACTCCAGCGGCCCTTCGATGTTTGGAAGAAAACATTGGTAGACTAAAATCAGTATATGTCGAAAAGAGTTCTGGGTTATAGGTCCGGCTAACACTAGTAAACTACTGCCACTAACACAGTGGCGACGACCCAAACAGGGGAAAACAAGATCTCTCGGGTCCACCGTTTACCCCAAACGGTTCCCGATACAGACAAGCGAACCACTACATCTACCAGACTCCACTCTGCTCCCAAGCACGAGTGCAATGCATCCCACACTATAGAGAAGTCCCGACCGCTCGGCCCACTACCCGGGCGAGGATAACACTAAGTCCAGGAATGCGACATAAGGTGTGGATGTCTAAACATAAATAACCCTAGCCCAAGTGAGGTTTTCTACTGGTCTGGTTACACATGCAACATATGACGGGGGTGCTAGGTCAGGTTCCAATATAACAAATATTTAACATGATAGTAGAAGCAAGAGATCACAAGATCGACAGATAAAACAAGGATCAACAATTCCTACGCTCTAGCATGCTACCCAAGTTCAATCACTATCATGCATGATTCTATATCAATAGAATTAGAGTACAGTCCATAGATCTTGAAAGCAAGCCACCCACCTGAAGACGCTAACTGTCCGGAGCCGTACAGCTGAGAAACCAGGAAAATAACCCCTCTAGGTCCAACAGGTCCAGCACAGTCCACAATCCCTCCTGGTACAACATAAGGCTACAGTTACACTTTACTCCATTAAAATCCAGGTTTTACAAATCTGCTGGGAACAGTCCACTTACTGCGAAATTTTCACCTGTAAAACGAACTCCAAAATTCTGATAAAAATACCACAGAGATCCTCGCGTCGATAGCTTCGAAACGGGTACCTGCACGTCCAATTCTGAGCACCGAAGGCCAAGTTACAAATTCCACAGTAACGATGCGCACAATCCCAAAATCATTCAACTGTAAACTCTTGTACAGATAAAAGGAACAGTGTATACCTTCGGGAAGGTCTCGAAAAATTCCAAGAAAAATCCCCGATGATCCTCGCGTCGAGTAGATGAAAAAGTCTATAAGCACGTCTTGATCCGAGACTCGTGCGCGAAGATCTCCTCAAAAGAAGGTGCTGCCCTCACCAAAATCTCACAGCAAAAGGCGGTCCCAATGAGCACGAGAAAACACCTCGAAAAACGTGAAATCTGAAAATGTGCGAGAAACCCAAAATCGTAGCCTCACTGATACGAATCCAGGAGCGAAGAAATCGCTCGAAAAGATCGTCGGAGTAGACCAGGGGAGCTAAAACACTGCTGCTGCGCCGAAGAAGAACACAGGAACCACCACGTCGCGCCGCGCCGTAAAATAGAGAACCTCGGGATGCGTGCCCATAAAATCCCAAAACTTTGCAGGTGGATCCAGAGCTTGAAGATGAAGAAATATTCTTAAGGGTGCTCGGGCAGAGGAGGCTCGAAAAGAGGAGAAAAGGGGAGAAGAAGAGGCTCGGGCTGCTAATAAAGGCCCCAAAAAAACAATTGAAGAAATACCGAAATTGTCCCAAGTTTCGGGCGGCTACAGTGCAGCCCAGCCCAGATTCGGGCGGCTACAGTGCGGCCCAGCCCGAATTCGGGCGGCTACAGTGCAGCCCGGCCCGGCCGGTTTCGGGCGCGCACAGTGCGGCCCGGCCCGGCCCAGCCCGCACACGGGATCCAGCCGGACGCTTGCCTGGTCCGACCCGCGCCGGCGCCCGCCACGTGTTCCCCGAACACGCCGCAGCCGTGCAAGCCGCCACGGGGAGCGCCACGTGTCCCTGCCCGCGTCAACGCGGTAGGTGGCGCCCGCGAATCAGCGGGCGCCACGTGGCACCTCCCACGTCGCCCGCGCCTGCCCCGCGTACGGCACCTGCCCCGCGCGCTGCGTGGACCGCGCGCTCATGCGCCCGCCAACCGGGTGCCGCCACGTGGCGCGCCCCCGGTCCACGCCTCCCCGCGCACTCCCGCAGACCGAGCGCACCAGAGCCGCCCAATCAGGCGCTGCCACGTGGACACCTGCCGGTCCACGCGCCTCCCGGTGCACCCCGGTCCAAACCCCAGCGCTCCGTGGACCCAGCTGCGTGCGCCGGCCAATCAGGGCCTGCCACGTGGCTCCCCCGCCGGTCCACGGCTCCCCCATGCACCAGAAATTCAGTAAATTTTCCGGGAGTCCGTTTTTTGGGCATCCGGACTCAGAATTTGGCAAACAAAAAGCCATTTTCAAGCGTTTTTTTTCCGCGCTGAATCCATTTCCGCCGTCTGTTTGGCCTAATTCTTTTTCAAAATTTCGGCAAACCCAGCCGAAAGCCAACACAGCTAAAAAAAAACCTTACAGGGTCCATCTGTGGCATCCCATTGATGCACCATGGGCCAGATACACCAACAACAGGTGTTCTAACAGTGGATCCATCGAAAAAATGCTGCATGGGGTTCGGGGGTCCTACAAGGCATGGCAGGCAGGCAGGCATGGCAGGCATAGTAGGCATAGCAGGCAGGGGCAGGCATAGGCAGGCATGGCAGGCAGGCAGGCATGGCAGGCATAGTAGGCATAGCAGGCAGGGCAGGCATAGGCAGGCATGGCGGGCAGGCAGGCATGGCAGGCATAGTAGGCATAGCAGGCAGGGCAGGCATAGGCAGGCATGGCAGGCAGGCAGGCATGGCAGGCATAGTAGGCATAGCAGGCAGGGCAGGCATAGGCAGGCATGGCAGGCAGGCAGGCATGGCAGGCATAGTAGGCATAGGCAGGCAGGGCAGGCATAGTAGGCATGGCAGGCATATGCAGGCATGGCAGGCATAGGCAGGCAGAGCAGGCATGGCAGGCATAGCAGGCATGGCAGGCATAGGCAGGCATGGCAGTCATAGCAAGCTTAGTGGCTTGATAGCTGTTGGGAGGGTCCAGCTTCTTTTTGTCAGTCTTTACGGCTTTGGTTAGTTTTTGTCTTTTGAGGACTTGGTGGGCCGACCGTCGGGTCTAGCGATGGTACCCACTGAGAACTCCCTTTTTGGTGTAGTTCTCACACCCTTTGGGGTTTTCCCCCTCCTTTTTCCTTCCTCTCCTTTGTTTTTGCAGAGTCTTAGCGGGTGTTGCTGATTCTGCGGTTGTCGATCGAGGCAAGGGAGTCGCGTGCTAGATCCCTACCCGTTGTTGGAGAGTAGCGGTACCCCTTCAGAGGAGATCTTCTATAGTTTAGTTGTTTCTTTTTCCTCTTTTGAGAGACTGATGTAGTGAGGATATTTCATGTATCGAGAGACTGTACACTGGTGTATTTATTTGAGTTACCTTCCGGTTTGGTTCAGAGCTTGTATTTGAGGATATTATATTTTTATTATTCTTTTGGGAGGCGGACATTGTTGTATTATTTCCAGATGTACAGTGATTGATTTTAGTTATACAGCAGATTTTTATTTATAGCTCTGATATCTGTTTAGCTGTAGTACTTTTCTTGCAGGTAGGACGCTTCGCTTATGCAGGGTGGCATAGGTGGCGGATCTGTTGGCGAGCCCGGGTCGCAGTTTCGACCCCGGGGCGTGACATGCTACCCAAGAAAACCTAGAGAAATCATCAACCAATAAGAAAATATACCATTTACCTCCCAAAGATGGTTGACGGGTCGGCCCCATTAAATCCATGTGCAAAAGTTCCAAAGGCCGTTTTGTACCTACGTGGTTCAAGTTCTTGTGTGCAGTCCTACACTGTTTTCCCTTTTGGCAACCACCACACACAACGTTTTGTTTAAATAAAAGTTTTGGAACCCCCTTGACCACGTCCTTGTTTGAAATTCTAGCAAGTTCCTTAAAATTTAAGTGACCTAGCCTTTCATGCCAAAGTGTTTCATTATCCAAAGAAACTAGGTTACATTTTTCAGAAAACTTATTAGGAACAACATAACAATTGTTTTCAGATCTAACCCCTTTCAGAAAGAATACATGGTCCTTATCAGTTACAACACATTCAACAGATGAAAAGTTAACTGAAAAACCATTGTCGCAAAGTTGACTTATGCTGATGAGGTTAGTCTTAAGGCCATCAACAAATAACACATTATTTAGAACCGGGCCATCTGGAATAGCTACTGTTCATTTTCCAACAATTTTGGAAGATCGACCGTCTCCGAAAACAACGAGTCCTCCGGAGATTTTCTCAAGATTTTGAAAACTATTTTTGTCACCGGTCATGTGACGCGAACACCCGCTATCCAGATACCAAGACGAACTATCATATGCATGCAAGGAAACATTGGTAACAAGACAAGGGAAAATTTCACCTTTGCGCACCCAAACCTTTTTGGAGTGCGTCGGTAATGGTCGTGAAGTTATATGCCTAGGTGAAAGCGTCTTGTTAAAACGATTGCTGCTCCTTGATGAAGTCGTCTTGCGCGGTAAACTACCAAGGTTCTTTTCCTTCAATTGATTTGCAATTGATTTCCGAGGAATCACCTTTGTGGTAGTCATTGCAAGAGGTGTTTGAGGTGCGCGTTTGACTCCCGTCTTGCAATGTCTTCTTATGTGCCCTGAAACACCACAACGAAAACATACCTTCGATCTTGACGATCCCAAAGAGGATGAAGTAAGTTTGTTGTCGTTGTTTGTCTTGAATTCCGGTGTCGGAGGAGGAGATACCGACTGAGGCACAAAAACTGTCCCACTCGAACTTGGACTGTTTCCAGTTTGAGTGTACCCGAGGCCGAATCGATTTGTTTGACCAAGACCAAGACCAAGACCAAGGCCTATCCAACTTACTCCTTCCTGAAGAGAATCGCTTCAAGTCATCCTTGAGTTGGAAAATGGTCTTTGTCATTTCCAGGTTATCCTGTCGAGCCTCGTTGTAGAGCTTTGAGAAGTGATCCGCTTTATCCACCAGTTTTGTATGTTCCTTCTCAAAAAACTCATTGGACTCTTGAAGGGAAACATTTACTTTTATCAGATTTTCCTTTTCCACTTCAAGAGCGTTTGAGAGAGAAGTTACTCTTTTTGCTTCTTCTTCGAGATCATGCACACTCCCTCTCAAACTCTTGTTTTGCTTAGCCACTTTCTTTGAATCCCTCAAAAGTCTGTGGTAGGCTAAGGCAAAATCTTCACCTTCCGAATCATCCGATTCGTTGTCCGTTGCAATCTTTTCAAGAGTGGAGTTGGACAATGACTCGGATGTACTTGCCATAAAGCACATGAAGGGTGAAGATATGGACGCGTGGAATGCCGTGGAGCCCTTTTCTTCATCACTTGAAGATGACTCATTTGACGTTGAGTTGTCATCCCAAGTGACGACTTGCATCGCCTTCTTCTTTGTCGTATACTTGTTGGGACACTCCGTTGCAATGTGGCCGTAGCCTCGACATTTGAAGCATTGTAGTTGTCCCTCTGAACTTTTCTTATCCTTTGAGAAGTTCTCTTACTTTCTTGACTTGTAACTTGAAGTACCCTTGCCTTTGTTCGACTTTCCGAAGGATGGAGATTTACTTGAATTACCCCTTCGAAAGTTGCGGCGAAACTTCCTTGTCAAGAGAGCGAGCTGCTTCTCAAATTCCTCCATAGAAAGATTCTCGTCATCGTCTGAGGAGGATGTATCCGCGTCTTCTTCCTTAGTTGTTTTCAACGCATAACCTGAAGACTTAGAAGAGGATGCTTTTCCAGAAGAATTGTTAGTAGTAAATGTCATTTCATAAGTTTGTAATGAACCAACTAATTCTTCTATACGCAATTCGTCCGGGTGTTTAATAGTTTCAATGGCAGTAACCTTTGGGCGAAATCGTTCAGGATGAGTTCTTAAGATCTTTCTTACAATCTTAAATTCTGGAATCTTCTCTCCCAGGTTAGCACATGAGTTTACGATGTCTTGCAATCGTGTATAGTAGTCCGTGAAAGATTCATTTTCTGCCATTAAGATAGAGTCAAACTTGCGCGTAAGCATTTGCAGTTTCTGAATCTTCACGAGGTTAGTTCCCTCATGCGTAACCTGAAGAACATCCCAGATTTTTTTCGCAGTCTCACATGCCGAGACGCGAGAGAATTTAGTTTGAGATAAGGCATTAAAAATAGCATTAATTCCCTTGCTATTGTAAGAAGATGAATCTAACTCTTCCTTGGTCCATTTCGACCTAGGTTTTAAGGTGCGAACATCAGAGATAGTTTCAGTTGGATTAGACCATCCTAATTCAATTGATTGCCACACCCTTTCGTCGATGGAAATTAAAAAGGCTTTCATTCGTACTTTCCAGTACGCATAATTTGTTCCATCAAAGAAAGGGGGTCGATTGATGTTTCCACCTTCAACCATTGTTTACAACCCTATTCCCTCTCTGATACCACTTGTTGGGTTATATGTAATGTAGATCTAAATAGGGGAAGAAACACCTAGAGGGGGGTGAATAGGTGTAAACGTATAAACACTCAAAAATCGTTGCGATAAAAACCCAATGCGGAAATAAAAATAACACGCAAGATTTTTACGTGGAAAACTCCATCACCGGAGTAAAAAACCACGGGACCGATAACACGGCAGAAATCCACTAGAATTAAAACACGTACAAGGTGATTTACCGTACACACTTACGACTCAACCTTTTCCATACGCTCCTAGGGGATCTTCTCCGCTCGCTCCGCTACGCTTCTCGAATCCACGATCTGCGCCCAACGCCGAATCCACGGCGTCCAACGTCGAATCCACGACGTCTGACCGAATCCACGGTCTGCACCCAATAGCACCCTTCGAATCCACGAACGTGCCTCACTCCGAATCCACGAGAGCGGTTGAACCTTGAATCCACAAGGACACGCGAATCCACGCGCCGATTTTGGGGAAATCGTTGTTTTTGGGTGGTGATGATCCGCCGAATACTTAGATCAAAGATAGATCGGAAATACCATCTAAGTATTCATTTGTTTGATTCAATTCAAGATGTGAGTATGAAAACCTAGAATCAAACTAATCAATAAAGATGAAGAAACATAGAGTATTCTCTAATGATTTCCTTTCTTCTCTATATGTGGATCTTAGGCCGTATGAAAATGATATTTGAATATGACGGCTATTTGGATTAACCTTAGAAAAAGAGTCATAGGGTCTATTTATAGGTTAGAAACATTTGGAAGGAGATAAGAATCAAAAACCTAACATTTCTGGAATTTTGACGGACGGAGATCCGGATCGGATTTGGGCGATCCGGATTGAAGTAGCAAGAAAGACGGTTTCCAGAAAACAAACGTTCGGGATCCGGATCGGAATGCCTGATCCGGATCGTTCATACATTTCAGAAAACTCAACGTTCGGGATCCGGATCATGAGATGCTGCGATCCGGATTGAAGTGATGTATGAAACAACAACTTTCGGGATCCGGATCGCTGGCTCTGATCCGGATCCTGAACATGTCCGAACACCAGTTTTTGATTTTTATGCAGTTAAAAACTCTTCCAGGTGTTTCTACACTACAAGAAGTATTCGGATCACCAATAATCTTTAGTTAAACATACCTGATCCTTTTGAATTCTTCTTTCTTGGGATTGAGTTAAATGATCCAACTTTCTTCACCTTCAATCTTCAAGACTTGAACCTTTCACAAAACTACGCCAACTCAAATTCCGTAACATAATGTCCAACCACAAGCCTAGGGTTTCTAAGTCGACCATGACCTACATCCTAGGCTCTGATACCACTCTAATCTGTCACGCCCCGGGGTCGAAACTGCGACCCGGGCTCGCTAACAGATCCGCCATCTGTACGGAAACTGCCGTAAAGACGAAGCGACTAACCTGCAAAAAGAATCAACTACAGTATACAGATATCAGAGCTGAAAGTAAACTACTAAAAACTGAAATCCAATCTCTGTACTACTGAAATAAAACAATATCCATCTCCCCAAATACGATCGTAATAAAAGTCCTCTGATACAAAAAAACCCAAAAGGGAGATATCTCCAACAAATAATCAGTGTACAAGCTCTCAATACAAAAATATCCTCACTACAACAGTCTCTCAAACTGTAAAATAATATACAACTCTATACCTCACAACAAAGGTCTCTCAACAGAGGGAAAAGAAGTAAACTAAGCTACTGAAGCTCTCCTCTGAAGGGGGTACCGCTACACTCCAACGACGGGTGGGGAACTAGCTCGCGACTCCCTCGAAACCGGTCAGAAGGATCAGCAACTGAAGCACAGGAACAGGAGTAGAAGCCCCTGGGGAAAAGACACCACGACGGGTGTGAGAACTACTTCCCACAGTAGTTCTCAGTGGGTGCCGTCAACAAGCCCAACGGTCTGCCCACTAAGTCTACTAGAGGCATAAAGTAACAAAGTATACGGAAAGAAAAGAGCTGGAAAAGGATATCTCTACAGCTACTATGCCTCTGTCTAGATGCTCAAGAAATGGAACAAAAGATAATATGATGCATCTACTCACTACTGACGATAAGACACAAGTACTATGCCATCACTCTCTCAATGTCATCCAATCTCAATGACTGTCCCACTTTGGACCAGTCAAACAAACCTGCGCTCATCTACTGCCACTACGCCCAAACAGGACTTGGTCTTACGTAGGGTGTCCCTCAAGGACTATCAGAGATCTCAAGCGAACTCTAGTGTATCAACTAGTCGCATCATCGCAGCCTCGTCAGGCTCGGAATCATCATCGCACCCGGGGCGTAGCTCGAGGGGAGCGACCCCAACGAACTCAAGTAACACAAGTATCACATAACTGGCATGAATGCCAGGCTCAGCAGCCTATAATCCACGATCAAACAGATCGGTATCTCAAAGCTCGAAACACAACTCAGTCGGAAAAGAACCTCGACTCAAATATGAAAAGCCCAAACACTCTCACGGCTATGTCGGAGAACCCTCAACGACTCTACTCACCACACTACTCACTAAAGAAAGTACCACACAGCTGGGACCGCCGTCACTCCAAACGGCTCCCACAACAGAACACCAACCACACCGATAACTCAGAAAGGGCCGACACCATAAGGGTTTGGAAACTCGATAGGTCGGTGCTAAGAACCCTATCAAACAAGAACAGACTCTAGGCTCCGCCTATTGAAGTTCCCGGCCCCTTACAGTTCGGGAACACCACAACCTCGGTACAACACGCAGAAGATACCAACTAGGGCCCGAAAGTTCCGGGAGGCCTACACCTACAACCCTATCAAACAAGAACAGGTTCCAGGCTCGGCCCCCGTGGCTTTCGTCCCGATAAAGGAATGGTCCCGAGAACCCAGACCACTTGAATTCTTACGAGTGGGGAAGTTTACACGAAAAAGGGGTGACATTAATTACTGAAAACCACTTTCACTCAACCCACGCGGGTGAGGACTAAAGGTAGTTCCCTTTTTGAAAAACCAACTTGATTTGAGGAGAAACCCATTTTAATGATTTTTAGTTCTTTTAGGAAAATCAGTTAGAAAATAAGGATTTACCCAAACCCCGAAGGGCTGATGCTTTTGTCCAATCAAACAAGAACAGACTTCAGCGGCCCTTCGATGCTTGGAAGAAAACATCGATAAACTAAAAATCATGTGTATGTCGAAAAAAGGTTCTGGGTTCTAGGTCCAACTAAAACAAGCACACAACAGCCACTAACACGGTGGCGACACCACAACAGGGATAGAAGACCTCCCGGGACTACCGTTTACCCAAACGGCTCCCGGCACAGAAAAACGACCCACTACAACTACCAGACTCCACTCTGCTCCCAAGCACGAGTGCAAAAGCATCCCACACTAAAAGAAAGTCCCAACCTCTCGGCCCACTACCCGGGCGAGGATAACACTATGTCCAGGAATGAAAGAACAGTGTGGATGTCTAAACATAAATAACCCTAGCCCAAGTGAGGGTTTTCTACTGGTCTGGTTACACATGCAACATATGACGGGGGTGCTAGGTCAAGTTCCAAGATAACTATATGAACAGATGATAAAAGGAATAACAATTCCTATAATCTAGCATGCTACGCAAGGAAATAAAAACTATCATGCATAGTCCTACATCAGTAGAATTACTGTACAGTCCATAAAACTTTGAGATAAGGTCACCCACCTCGGTTTGCCACCAATTGCTCATAGACACTTGCAATTGGCCTCCACGCGATCCGCCCGCAAAACGATGCCCGCTGTCGGAGTCCGCACGCAAAACGGAGTCCGCACGCAAAACGGAGCACGGTGCCGGAGTCCGCATGCAAAATGGAGTCCGCACGCAAAACGGAGCATGTGCCGAAATCCGCGCGCAAAATGTAGTACGCACGCAAAACGGAGCACGGTGCCGAAACCTGCGCGCAAAACATTTTCCGCATGCAAAACATAGCACGGTGCCGAAACCCGCGCGCAAAACGGAGCACGGTGCCAGAATCTGCACGCAAAATGGAGTCTGCACGCAAAACAGAGCACGGTGCCGAAACCTGCACGCAAAACGGAGCACGGTGCCAGAATCTGCACACAAAACGGAGTACACCGTCGGGGTCCGCACGCAAAACGGTGCAGAAAAACACGGTCCCTAACACAGATAAGAGCAAGAGGGTCAAAATCAAAGTCCAAAGACACCCCCAAAACTGTGCTAAAAATACCATAAAAATAAGTACGGGACCTACCCGACTGCGCCGCCGTCGCCGAAACGCTACGTTGGAAAACCTTGCGCGCTCCACGAAGCCCACGACGCACCGCCGCACCACCCACCATCTCCTCCCTCAACTCTCTCTCGCTCGGGTGGAGAAGAAAGAAAAGAAAAGAAGAAGGAATGGCGCGGGGGAGAAAGAAGAAGAAGAAGAAAAAGAGAATGGGGGAGGTGGTCCACGGTTGCCGGTCCACGGTGCACCGCACAAAGGGGGGCCCCAGCTGCCGGGCGGTCCACGAGGCCGGGGCGCGTGCACCGGGTCCACGCACGCGCCCCGTGCGCCACGTGGTGTGCGGCAACGCGCCCGCCACACGGGCGCGTTACACCGCACCACCCCAGGCGCGGGACAAGCGCCCGCCACACAGGCGTGCGTGCCCCCGCGCCCGCGCGGGCGCCAACGGGGGCCCGCCACGTGGCGGCCCCCGCGCGACCACCGCCGAAGGCGCGTCAGCGCCCACGTGCGCGTCCGTACGCCCTCGAGCCCCGCACGCCATGCCTCGACTCCCGTGCCGCCGACCTCGGGATTCGTGCCGCGTCGCCTCGAAAAACGCGCACGACACCCGGGCTCCAAATCAAACAAGTAAATAGTCCACTCTTAGCGATTTCGCGCGCTGAATCCAAAAACGATGTCCATTTTTCCAAATTCTCATCCGAAATTTGCGGAGTGGCCCCGGATTGCCCACTTGATCCGTTTTCCGCGCCGGGTCCAATTCTGAAGTCCGATTTGCCAAATTCCAACTCTAAAAATTCCCGAAGGCAACCGGAGAGGTAATCTTTTATCCAAACTTCGCCCGGAGTTCAAATTTGACATCTGCGTCGCGCGAAACCACTCCTAAACACTCGACGGGTCCTCCAATTTCCCACGGGATATATTTTTAAGCCCGAAGTCCAACACTTGTGTCCAAATTGCGCACAAACACCACCGACACACCACGCAGGCCTCCAGTGATGCAGACTAAATTCCAAATTGCACCACAAATCCATTTCTCGGGCCCGACACGCGCACAAACACTCCCAAAGGCCACCAAAAGCTGCCCAACAACCAGCAAACCCTACGCGGGGGATTCCGGGACCTCACAACACGGGCCCCGAGGTCGTCGGAGTAGGTACATCCCTTGGGGCTGGGGGCTGTTCCGTCGTCGTACCACCCGTCCCTTGCGGTTCCGTAGTGGGTGCGGTGGTTTCGGGCGGAGGGGTCGGATCGCGCTCGGCTGGCGCGGTTGCCTGTCGCTGCGTCAGTTGACGAACCTGCTCCGTCAGCGTCGCTACCTGCCCGGCCATTTCCCGCAGTTGTCGCCGGAGGAGCTGGTTCTCTGCGGTGGCCGGGGTCACTCTGTCCGCGTCCGCATTCTCGGTGGACGATCTAGTCCGGGCCATCGTCCGCTATAAACAGAGAAACCATGTTAACCCTAAGGTTATAACCCTAGCACCCTGTCTTACGATTACACCTATATTACGTTCCCTTTTCCCCGTACTCTCACGTACTACGCACCTACACCTTGGTTATCTCATGTCCAATTTGCTTGTGGCACCCTACACTGTGGATGTGGATCACGTCTACTATGGTTATGGTTGTTTTCTCTGATACCATTTAATCTGTCACGCCCCCGGGGGTTTTTGAGTCTATCAAAGCGGAAAATTGCGTGTATTATTTTTTTTTCTTAACAAAGTAACTTAAACCTCATCCCCGGTGCGTGCCAGACCGCCACATACACAAATTCTCTCTGCCCACGGACAGAGTCTCCTTTGTATATGCACGGCGTCTCATTTACAACATGCGTTTCATTTACAACATCATACATCAACCATCAACCATACAATAGACATACCTCGTCAAACAGAGTACAGTAATTTAACTAATGTTTTAAAAGACCGGTGTCCACTCGACACCTTGTTATTTTTTTTTTAAGCGAGTTATTAAAGCGGCATCAACGTTTAGAAAGGATAAAACCAGCGGTTGCAAAACCCGTGCCCACACGGCACTTCGTTTTGAGAAAACATTTTCGAAATCATTTGGTTTATCATGAAAACGTGCCGCGTATGAAAACATCACTAAAAGTATCAAAGTATAAAAGTACACCTCATCCACAGCGCTAATGAATACATGTCCACGACTAATATGATCCACAAGCAAATTAACTATTTAAAGTATAAGGAAAACGAGATAAAAACCAAGTATCCTGACTACGGTCCTCGCGACGCTGTCTCACCGCCATCCCGGCTAACGCACCTAGTAATACCTGTCACGGAGTGGGTAAAGTCAGTGACAAACAAAGTAGATGTCTAAATATCAATAAGGAATAAGGAGCAAACCGATTACACCGGAACCTTTCGCTAAAACCCTGTACATAATTAAGCTGGGCACCAACCCCAGATTTATCAATTAAGTTGGGCACCAACCCCAGAGTACCTGTCGGAGAGACTAAAGTCTCCCCTCGTGCGCAAACACCTTTTTGATGCTTTTAACCTCTTCACGGTGCTGGTGTGCTATTTTTAGCAGGCGCGAAGAGGTCCTCACGGCTCCCACCCCTTTGTGAGGTACACGGGTCAAAAAGACCACTTCTACGGAAAAGTACACCCATGCGGAGGCCAATCCACCTGTGTACGTGCAGCATCCGAAAACGGATTTGCCGAGATCGGCGTGTAGTGAGCACCGCGACCGCAGCCGCTTCAATTATTAGATAAAATATGATTATGCGAAAGGTTAAACTGTCCATCTACTTTGTTAGACAAATTAAGAGCATTTTAATGATGATAGATGCACTTACTGCAGTTGTTGCACTTATAGCAACCGTACCCACCTAGTTGAAGAGAAATCGGAACACCTGAATCCTTCGCGCACCTTCGCTGCGCACCTGGACCTAAAGAAAGTCCGCAAGGATAACTATAGTCAAAAACGTGTACTAACATCCCAAAACAAAAGACCCAATTTACTCTTTTCGACGGAAAAGTCCAACACCGTCCGGGTTGACGAAAACCGGAATCCCGCGCCGCCGTCGCCGTCCGCCGGAGCCCCGCGCGGTTCGGAACCGCGCGGCGTGTCTCCGCGGGCGGCGCCTCGCGCGGGTGCTGCCCGTGCGGCGCCCGCGCTGGTGCGGCCCCGCACGGCGCCCGCGCGCGGGGTTGCCCGCGCGGCGCCCGCGTGGGTGCCCCGCGCGGCGCCCGCGCGGTTGCGGGTCCTCACGGGTGCCGCCCGCGAGGCAGCCGCGCGGCGCCCGCGCGGTGCCCGCGCGGTTGCTGGTCCGCGCGGGTGCCGCCCGCGCGGCAGCCGCGCGGCGCACGCGCGGTGCCCCCGCGGTTGCGGGTCCGCGCGGGTGCCGCCCGCGCGGCAGCCGCGCGGCGCCCGCGCGGTTGCGGGTCCGCGCGGGTGCCGCCCGCGCGGTGGCCGCGCGGCGCCCGCGCGGGTACGACCCGCGTGGAGCTCGCGCGGTGCCCGTGCAGTCCCATCGCCGCTTTCGGCGGCGATCGGCCGTCCGCAATTCTCCTCCGCGCGATGCCCTAGCGGCACCGCGCGCCTCTGCCGTCCGTTCCGTGCCCTAGCATGACGACGATGACGGCGACGGTGACGGATACGACGGAGAAACCCAAGAACTCAAACAAAAGGGACGACGGAAAAATCCCAAATAATTTATAACAATTATTTTACTAACCGAAGATCGACGGGAAGGTTGTCCGGTCACGTTCTTGCCTTCGGTTCGATGTCCGGGAAGATCGGGCTCTTTCTCTTTCTCCTTTCCCTTTCTTCCGACTAGGGTTCCGTCTTTTCCTTTTTCTCTTTCTTTCTCTCCTCACCGGTTAGGGTTTTATTTTTTCTTTTCTTTTCTTTCCGATAATCGGGATCCCTTATATAGCTCGTATTATATCTTTAATTAATTTCCTCTTTAATTCGTACGTAAGAAAATTCTATTTTCCGTCATCGGATAATTAATTAATTAATTAATTATCCCCTACGAGATAACCCACCTTATCTCCAACGGGTGCAAGATATTTTGCACGGATTCCGATGCATGACTAATCACCGCATCACTAAGAATTCCGTTCCGGGAGATCCCGACATCGGATTTCAGATCCGATCGCACCGTCGGCCATCATTTTCCGCGCTCTATCGCAGAACAATACCAGCACCACACACTGGCCAACTCTTAAGAATTGAATAATTTTATTTCACTTAAAGGCTTAAATAATTACATGTGAGTCAAAAATACCCCTAAGGGCCGGATCACTACATGGCGGGTCTGATACGCGCCGGGGGCGAGGTCTATTTAAAAAAAAAAATGGGTACGTTTTCCGCTCTTTTAGAACCTCCGGGGCGTGACACTATGGGCAGAAGTGGTAACGCAAGAGGTGAAGAGGTGGGGTACTCCAGATGTCGAAAAAGGTCATATTCGAAAAGGGAAAACTAAGGGTAGAGTGTCTCTGCTACTACTTCATCCGGGGCAGTAAGAGCGAAGATGCCCCGGCTTGCCACATCGAAGCAATGATCGTGCTTCCAGGAATAGTCGGTTACTCGGTGTGCTCCGCCACAGACGTTGCCTGGTCGGTCTCCCCGGTTCCGGTCCCTTCATCGGCGTGCTTCTGGTTCCTTACTGCGTCTTCGGATACTTGGGTGGTCGACTCCCAGTCTCCTACTGGTCGGGCGCATTGGTCAACTCCCACTCTACCGAAGTGGCCCGGTCAACTGCTTCTCGGGAGGCGGGTAACCCGTGTCGTTGGTATTCCATGTCTTCTGTGAGCGTTGGCAGTTGCCCGGCCACGTCGTGCGACTGTTGTCAATGTAGCCGGTCCTCCGTAGCTGTCAAAACCGTCACTTCCATTCCCGCGCTCTTGATTGAAGACCAAGTCCGGGCCATCATCCGTGTACACAAAGAAAACAAGTCAATCCTAGACTTAACTGGTCTAGCACCAAGACCTACAAACGCACCGAAAATAAATCCCCCCCTTTTTCCCTCGTACACTCACGGTCTACCGCACCTACACCTTGGTTATCTCATGTTCAATTGCTTGTGGCGTTATGCACTGTGGATGTTGGTCACTGACTACTGTGGTTAAAGTTGTTTTTCTCTGATACCATATAATCTGTCACGCCCCGGAGGTCTAAGGATAAGCGGAAAAGCATATATATTTTTTTTTGTAAACGACCTCGCCTACCGGTGCGCGCCAGACCCGCCACATATGCAAATTCACTCTGAAAACGGCCAGAGTTTCCTGTGTATATGCACGGCGTCCCATTCACAACATCTTCTTTAACCACACAGTCACAGTGAATACAACGAGAGAGAGTAATACTATTTATTTACATCAAGAGATAAAACTACGGGTTGCAAACGGTGTCCACACGACACCTAATTTTTCCAAAGTGTTTACACAAGTCACAAAAGGGCGGCTACATCTTTTGAAAGGATAAATCTAGAGGTTTACAAAGTAGTGCCCACACGACACTTGGTTTTGGAAAGTATTTTCGAAACCCTTTTATTTAGTGTAAAACATGCCGCATATAAATCCATAACAGTATCTTAAATCCACAATACCAAAATAACTATCAACCAACATCCATAAGGGTCCACAATCACGCAATTGAACTGAACAGTTAAACAAGAAAGGAAATGAGATAACCCAAACGAACGATAATGTGAAGCCACATATGGCTAATGTCCTCTAGACGCTGCCTCACCATCGTCCCGGCTACTACACCTAGTCGGACCTGTCATAGTGTGTGAAAGTCAGTGACAAATAAAGTAGATGATCAAAGCAAAAAAAGTATTGTTAAGACAAACCGAATACACCGGAACCTTTCGCTTTTCCCCTCATGAGTCACCACATCCCTTGATTTAATTACATGATACCTGTCGGAAGATCTAAAGACCCCCTCGTGAACGATCACTTTTCTTCCGTAATGGTTTTAACCCCTCCACGGTGCTAGTGCTGCACCTATAGCAAGCGCGACGGGTCCCCACTCGACACCTTTACTTTCGTGGGGTACACGGGTCAACATACCACAATTCCGGAAAAGTACACCCAATCGGTGGCCAAACCGCCGGTGTGCGTGTAAGCATCTAAGAACATAATAGCCGAAGCCGGCGTGTAACAATCACCGCGACACTCAGTCGCCACAGTTAACAATGGAAGAACAGGAAATACTCATGCGATGGGTTTAAACAGTTGATACAACTCATCTACTTTATTAGGCTTGTTATTATACTTGTTATAATGATGACATACAACACTTATTGCGAGAGTACCCACCTTGTTCCATGGAGATTGGGACACCTTGAACTTTGACACCCTCCCGCTCAGCACCTGGACCTAAAGAAGTCCCCAAAAAGAACGATAAGTCAAATCCTACCGCAAAACGAGACCCAAAACCTGATGACGCAACGGAAGTCCCGTAGCGGCGTGTTCACGACGCACGATTGATCCCCGCGCGATGCTGCCCGTGCGGCCTCACCGCCCGCGGGTGCCCCGCGCGGCATGAACCCGCGCGGCGCGCACACCCGTGGTGGCGCCCGTGCGGTGCCGCCCGCGCGGGCGCCGGCACCCGTGGGTGCCCCGCGCGGCATGAAGCCACGCGGCGCGTGCACCCACGGGTGTCGCCCGTGCGGTGCCGCCCGCGCGGGCGCCACCGCCAGCGGGTGTCCCGCGCGGCATGAAGCCGCCCGGCGCGCGCACCGGCGGGTGGCGCCCGTGTGGTGCCGCCCGCGTGGGGCGCCGCCGCCCGCGGGTGCCCCGCGCGGCATGAAGCCGCACGGCGTGCGCACCCGGGGTGGCGCCCGTGCGATGCCACCCGCGCAGGAGCCACCGCCCGCGGGTGCCCCGCGCTGAATGAAGCCGCACGGCGTGCACACCCGCGGTGGCGCCCGTGCGGTGTTGCCCGCGGGAGCCCCGCGCGGCACGAGGCCGCGCGGCGCGCGCCCGAGGTCGCGCGGCGGCGGTGATGGCAACGGCGACGACGAAAAAGACGCCGAAAAAGACACGAAACCTTAAAAAGATTACAATAAATCAAACCACTCACCGTTTGCGTTGGGGGAAGACGATCCGATTGTACTCCCGGTTCCAACACGTCAATCGGGGTGTTCGGACACCTCCGCCTTCTCCCTTTCTCTTCTCTTTTTCCTCTGGTTAGGGTTCCGTCCTTTTCTTTTTTCTCTCGATCTCTCCGGCTAGGGTTTCTCTTTTGCGAAAAGTGGGATCTTTTCCTCTCGTACGTACGAATAAATCCCACATATCAAGTTTATTAACAAATAACTAATTAATTGATTAATTAATTATAGGGGATAAACCCGTAATTTCCTCGAAAAGCGTGCGGAATATTTTGCACGGATTTCGATGCGCACCAAGTCACCACAACCCTAAAAACCCTTTTTCGGGAGATCCCAAGATCGGATTTCAGATCCGATCGCACCGTTGGTCATCGGTTTTCGAGCCTTTTCACAGAAAAATATCTGTGCAGCACGACGGTTAACTTAAGAAATCTCGATCATTTAGCTTTCCTAAAAGAATACATTAATAACCGGAGGGTAAAGTACTACACGAAAAGTCATGTCATTACAGTATGGTTAGCAGTTTCTTCTCCCTCGCATTTTTTGGGTCGTTCATCGTTCCGCGTTTTTGGGGTTTTTAAGGTTTTGCGTTTTTGGGTTTTGCCGCCATCGTGCCGCCGCCGCTCCGCTATCGCCGCACGGCCTGGGCGCACGCCCCACGCGCGACATGGAGGGACCGCACGTGCGTGCGCCCGCGTAGGGCTGCCACCGCGAGGTGTTGCCACCGCGAGGGGCCACACCGCTTGCGGCGTGCCCGCGCGGGGCTGCCGCCCACGCGGGGCCGCACCGCTTGCGGCACGCCCGCACGGGGCTGCCGCCCAAGCGAGGCCACACTGCGTGCGGTGCCCCCGCGCGGGTGCGGTGCGCCCACGTGGCACTGCTGCCCGCGCGGGGCCGCACCGCATTCGGCGCGCCGTGCAGGGCGAGTGCCGCGCGGCACCGCCGCCGCTGCTCAGTTCTGCCTTTACTTGTGTGCGTTCGGGATCTTTGTTTTTACGGGCAAGTCGAGTCTTACCGTTATTTTTATTGGGGACATTTTTTTATGTCCGGGAGTCGTTCGAGGGTGCGGGTCAATTTCTAGTGTTTCGTTCGATGCGATTTGAGGTGGGTACCTTCTTCTTGCATTTTGTTTGTGGTCTCATATGTAATACGTAAGAGTAAAGTAGATGTGCTAATGAATCTTGACTCGCCCCTTTTTGTATGAGTATCCCTATTATCACACATTGACCTCGGTCATTATGCTCATGGCTGCTTACACGCACACCAACGGTTTGACCACCGCACTGGTGTACTTTTCCGGAAATGTGGTACGTTGACCCGTGTACCCTACAAGGTGACGTAGTGGAGACCCCTCGCGGTTACTTAAGGTGCTGCACAAATGCCGTGGAGGGGTTAAAAGCAACAAGGTGAGAGCAAGGTGTTTCCTTTTGCATGCACAGTTTTGATTTACACGGGGGTTACCGTTGATCCATGCGGGAGAGTGTGGATGCTCTGGTCTTCGGTTTGCTTCATTTCCAGTATTTATAGCATCTTCCACATCTTACTTTTACCACTTACTATTTGTGTCGATGACTTCCCACACTGTGGCAGGTTCGGCCAGAGGTGGGATCCGGGACGACAGTGAGGCCGCGACTAGAGGAAGTTAGCCTCGTTAGGGGCTGGTGACCTCTCCTTTATCTCTTTTTTGATTATTTCGGTTAGTTAGCTTTGTGTGAGTGGTATTTATTTGTGGACGATGTGGATGTTGGACATGTAGTGTCCTGGACTTTTTACAATCACTTACTTTAAGAGTTTATTTTATTAGCGACTTTTGAAGTTCTGAATTGGCACTCGCGGGTATTTTTCGGTGATAGGGCTCGGGAAATGTTGAACAGTGGCGCGATCGGATCAGAAATCCGACTCCCGGATCTCCGGGTTTTGATTTTCTAAGGTGACGGTAACTGTAACTTCTCGCCCTTTTTGAGTGCGCGTGAGTTCTAGGTTTGATTGGAGGAACTTCCCTATGTATTTAAATACTTATGGTTTTACCTTCGAAGAGAAAGAGGAATTCCATCGTAAACCTAGCCGCCAACCCTTGCCGCCCGAGAGAGAAAGAGAGAGGGAGAGGAAGGGGATCTCGTCGGAGATCCAACGCATCGGGACGGGGATCGGATCCGGAGTCTCCCCTTGGGAACGATCGGATCGTTTTCTCCGCGATGAGGTGAGCTTTGCGTATGTGTAGACGTTCTTCTTTTAGGGTCTTTTCTGTTTTCTCGGGACGCCCTAGGCTTGGCGGCCGCCGTCGCCCGCCGCCGCCGCCGCTGCCAATTAGGCCGTTGCCGATGCTGCTGCCGCCGCCGCCTGTTGCGCCGTTGCCGTTGCCACTACCGCCGCCGCTGCCGTCGCTGCCGCGCGCCGCCGGTGCGGGCCTGCACCCGCGCGGGGCGGCTTGCTGCCGCGCGCCGCCCAGGCGGGTCTGCACCCGCGCGGGGGCGGCTTGCTGCTGCGCGCCGCCTGCACGGGTCTGTGCCCGCAAGGGGGCGGCCTGCTGCTGCGCCGCGCCCGTGCGGGCATGCGCCTGCACGGGGCCCTGTCGCCGCGCGCCGCACCCGCGCGGGGCTTGTGCCCGCGCGGGGCCTCTGCTGCTGCTGCCGCCGCGCCGCGCCCGCGCGTGGCTTGTGCCCGCGCGGGGCCTCTGCGGCCGCTGCCGCGCGCCGCGCCCGCACGGGGCTTGTGCCCGCGCGGGGCCTCTGCTGCCATTGCCGCTACCGCCGCCGCCGCCGCCGCTGCCGCTGTTGCTGCCGCGCGCCATCCGCGCGGCCCTCCACCCGCGCAGGGTGGCTTACTGTCGCGCGCCGCCTGCGCGGGTCTGTTCCCGCGCGGGGGCGGCCTGCTGCTGCGCGCCGCCCGCACGGGTCTTTGCCCACGCGGGGGCTTCCTGCTGCTGCGCCGCTGTGCCGCGCCCGTGCGGGCATGCGCCCGCACGTGGCCCTGGCGCCGCGCGCCGCACCCGCGTGGGGCTTGTGCCCGCGCAGGGCCTCTGCTGCCGCTGCCGCCGCCCGCGCCCGCGCGGGGCTTGTGTCCGCGCGGGGCCTCTGCTGCCGCTACCGCGCGGGGCTTGTGCCCGCGTGGGGACTCTGCTGCCGCGCCCGCGCGGGGCTTGTGCTTGCGCGGGGCCTCTACTGCCGCTACCGCGCATCGCGCCCCCGCGAGGCCTCTGCTGCCGCTGCCGCCGCGCCGCACCCGGGCGGGGCCTCTGCTGCCGCTGCCGCGCGCCTCGCCCGCGCGGGGCCTCTGCTGCAGCTGCCGCGCACCGCGCCCGTGCGGGGCTTGTGCCCGTGCGGGGCCTCTGCTGTCGCAGCCGCCGCTGCTCCCCTCCTTCTTGCCGCCGTGTGCTTGCTTGTTTCGGCTCCCACGTGTTAGCGTCGAGTCATCGTGGTGTAGTTTCGCCGTCTCATTTTTAATTATCTTCGGTCTTAACGGTTGGTTGTTTTCTGGGGACTCCGTAGGTCGGGGTGTCGTGCGGGGGCTGTGAGTCAACTTCGGGTGTTCCGACCATTCGCCGTTCAGGTGGGTGCCCTCCTCTGTCACTTCGAAAATGTGTAAAAGAAATTATGTCTTAATATGAATCAAGCAACATATATTTATAATCGTATCTAACCCCTGTTTTACATAAGCATGTTTACTGTTCGTATCTCTGGCGACTGTGGGTCGCTCTAGGTACGACACACCCACTTATCACGGTATGAGCCCAAGGTTTGCTTGCACGCACACCGACGGTTTGGCCACCGCACTGGTGTATTTTTTCAGAAAGATGGCACGTTGGCCCGTGTACCCCACGACTAGTGGGGATGGGGACCTCTCACGGCTGCTCAAACACCGCACGAGCGCCGGGGAGGGGTATAAGCAAATCACGAGAGGCAGGTGGACGAAATTGATGGTTACAGGGGAGGAAAGGCAGGTTTACAGATCTAGTGTACTTCAGGGTACCGTGGCTCTCTTGGGAGGGGAGCAGCACGGACGCGTCGGTGGCGGTTTGCATTATTTTCAGTTTCCATTTATCACATATATTACTACCCCCATGATCATGTTGCATCTTGGCAGTGTCGCTGACTCCCCACTCTGTGACAGGTTGGTCGGGCGCGGGCATGAGACGGATGTGAGGACGGTCTAGGATGATGTGTCGTATTTAACATCTCTTTTGAGTGACTTTGTGAGGTTTATTCATGTATATCTCCTTAGTTTTTCGTGCTGTGTGAGTGGGTCTGACTGTGCTTGTGTGGATGTTCGAACTACTGTGGTGACTCTGGTTGCTTTCATAGTCTGTAGCCTTCGGCCTATTTTCAAACTATTGGGTCACCTCTGTAATAAGGATCTAAATAGGGAAAAAACCACCTAGAGAGGGGGTGAATAGGTGTAAACGATAAACACTCAAAAATCTTTGCGCAATAAAAAGCCAATGCGGAAATGAAAATAACACGCAAGATTTTTACGTGGAAAACTCGAAAACCAGGAGTAAAAAACCACGGGACCGATAACACGGTGAAATCAACTAAGATTATAACACGTACAAAGGTGATATAACGCACTCACAGACGACTCAACCTTTTTCCATACGCTCCGAGTTGATCTTCTCCGCTCGGTCCGCAACGCGCCTCGAATCCACGATTTGCGTCCAACGCCGAATCCACGGCGTCCAACGTCGAGTCCACGACGTCTGACCGAACCCATGGTCTTCACCCAGTAGCACGTCTCGAATCCACGAACGTACCTCGCTCCGAATCCACGAGAGCGGTAGCACCTTGAATCCACAAGGCCACGCGAGTCCACGCGCCGATTTTGGGAAAATTATTGTTTTTGGGTGGTGATGATCCGCCGAATACTTAGATCAAAGATAGATCGGAAATACCATCTAAGTATTCATTAATTTGATTCTACTCAAAATCTGAGTAAGAAAACCTAGAATCAAATTAATTAATATAGATGAAGAAACATAGAATCAAATCTAGTTATTTCCTTTCTTCTCTATATGTGGATCTCTATGTTTTTCTCCGTTAATTTTTATCTGTCATTTCCCAGAGATAAAACTTAGTGTGGATTACCCTAAAAAGTAGAATTAGGGTCTACTTATAGGTTAGAAACCATTGGAAGAGGATAAGAATCAAAAACTGATTGTAACAGATTTTATCCCGCACGACGGTCCGGACCGGATTAGTCTCATTCAGGACTGTCGTTGTTTTTCAGAGAATTCCTGAAAAATCAAGGTTCAGGGTCCGGAACGATATCCACGGTCCGGACTGTTCATGCAGTTTCAGTAAACTCCACGTTCGGGGTCCGGAACAAAATCCTATGGTCCGGACTGTTCATGCAGTTTCACCAAAGTCCACATTCGGGGTCCGGAACAAAACAGGGATGTTCAGGACTGGATTTGTGCATGAACTACCAACGTTCGGGGTTCGGACTGTAGTTCCCTGTTCCGGATCCTGAACATTTAACTTGTCCAATTTTTTATTTTTATGTGATTAAAATCCCATCCAAGTGTTTCTACATTATAAGAAAGATTCAGATCACCAAAAATATTTAGTTAAACTTACCTGATCATTTGAATTCTTCTTTCTTGAGATTGAGGTATATGATACAAGTTTCTTTATCTTCAATCTTCAAGACTTAAAAACTTTCACGAAATACGCCAAAACTAAAATCCTTAACAATCTCCCCCTTTGGCAGTTTCGTGACAAAACGGAGATCCACTTAAGAAAATTCAAAAAGATATTTTTGTTGCTATCACCATACAACAAAAATTTACATTAGAGATCCAAATAAAACAAATACATGAGATAAACTCCTAAAACAGACTCTAGACTTAGACATCTGTACTCTCTGCAAAAGAAATCATTCTTGACAAAAGAGATCGTTAGATACCTCAAGAATTTTTAGCATTCAAAAACCAAACAGAGATAGAGTTTATACTCACCATGACATTTATGAACTCAGATATGTAATATGATCATAATTAGAAATAGACATATCATCTAAGCAATAAAATCCAAATGTCATAAACTTGTTAGTAATCAAACAACTTGTTAGTAATAATAAATGCCCAAATAGTTAGTCAAATAGTTAATCGAGGCATGCATGCAATCACAATACAAAACCAAAAGTTGCTTTCATACTTACCTTCCAGAGTTCAAAGTTCAAAGTTCTCACAAACCATTGTAACCATTGTTCCAATTGTTCATATCTCTCTCCCCCTTTTTGTCACTAAAGTAGCCAAAATTATAAGATAAAAGGGAGAGTTATAAGTTCAAAATAGGAAAATGTAAGAACTAAACTAAAAACCTGCAAAAGAAAATATTAGAAAGAAAATAAAGATTACTCAGAATCCTTCGAACTAATGCATCCGAGTTTTTGGAAAATTTTCTTTATGCGCTTGTTCATGGATGCCTGTTCCTTTTTGACTTCTCGTATCTCGTCCTTCATTTCAATAAATTCATTCGACATACGTTCCTGTTCAGAGGAAAGTCGTTGTTGCTCTCTATAAATAGAGGTAACTGAAGCATCATCCTCTGAAGTTGAAGGAGGTGCAGGTTGTGCTGTTGGTGCTGGTGGTACTGAAGCTGGAGCTGCTGTTTGTGCTGTTGATGTTGAGGGTCGGCGTCTGCGAGGAGGTGAAGGAGGCTCATCTTGTTTTGTTGAGAGTGACTTTACGATAGTTGTATCGTTGATTGTTCCCAACCTATGCATATAAGCCGATGATGAAATATCGACTTTGAATTTATTCAAAATGCGCATAATTATAACAGGGTAGGGAAGTCGCTCTGTGGGATGCACATGTTCTACATACCGCGTCATTCTTAACCAAATGAGAAATGGAATGTTTAAGTTTGATCCCATAGCCGCTGTGGGATTTCCAAGAAGATAAAGAAATAACATCCTATCCCATGTAAGAATTTTTGTTTGCATGTTAGGAAGAATGTTGTAGCAAACAATAAAATTCAAAAAGCGATACTCCGGTCGAAGTTCTTTTGAAAAGACTGAGTTCCCCGTCGACCGAGTATCTGGAAGACAAATTCCATCCACAACCACTCTCCATGAGGTGGTGGAGAAGGTTTGACTTTTCACGTAATGTGCTCCTTCAACCCGTGCCTTCATCCCTAACACCTCTCCAATCAATTGAGGTGTGACCTTAATCTTAACATTTCTAACCATTGTTAGAAATTCTCGATGTCCGTCCTCTTGATCAACTAACCTTGATGAATTTTGATAAAACATCCTCACCGAGTGAAGACAGTATCCAGTAGGTTCAGGGAAATGACAAATGGGGGCAAGTCCCGCATGGTCAAAAAGAGTGCCAAAAAGTGCAGATCGCTCCTTCAGAGCTTTAACATTGACATGTCTCTCACCAATGCATTCCCTCTTTTCGAAGTCCTTAATTCTTTCCGAGCTTATAAAGTCTTGTGGAGGAGGCTGGCTGGCTAGTGGCTCTTCAATTGAAATTCCTCGAGCACTTCCTTTTTTACGTGCAACGCTCTTCCTTTTTGTTTTGAGAGGAGTTTCTTCCATTGGAGCTTTGCCCTTTTCTGCGGCGGTTGGGGGAGTCTTTGCCTTTGAGGATGCAGCAGGGTCTTTCCCCTTTGAAGTAGTAGGAGCAGTTGCTTCTACCAATAGCTCATCCCAATCAATAGGTTCCGTCTCAGATTCCGTCTCGGAATCATCCCTAGGCTTGTTTGTAGCTCTAGTGTGAACCATGGCAGCCAGAAGAAAGATTACCCAAGTGATCATCATCTCTGCTATTTCTTGTGAATGAGAGAATCCTGCGAGCAACAACTCAAGAACACGAAAAAATTGTTTATTTTCAAAATTTTGAAAAATTATACCTAAACAATCATTATCATGTAGAGAGACTAGGAATCAAATTAGTTTTGCAAAAAGAATTTCAAAAATAGATCAATCCCATGATTTTCAAAAATTCTTATTATATGCCCTAAAACAGAATTTTCAGAAATCGAAGCCCAAAAATCCGTTAATCAAGAGAATACCTAGCATATAATCAAAACTAATCTACTCAGAGTTCTTATTTCAAAAGAAATTTGATCAAAAACCAATCTCAAACGAAAAAGATACATGATTTCATCCACGTTTTGAGCAAAATAGAGAAAAACTGTGAAATACCGAAGTTTTGATCATGAAAACTCACTTTGATTCGAAGAACTCTAGTTGGAAAGGCTCCAAATTGAATGATTTCTAGAGAGAAACTCTGGAGACTTGGAAACAAAAGATTGAGATGAAATAAAATCAAAAAGCCTTTTGTTTCATATAAACCCTAGCCGCGGTCCTGTCACGCCCCGGGGGTTCAAACGCGCGGAAGTTGAGCCACCGATGCCCCCAGATCAGCGTAATATTTTTTTTTTGAAAACAAATCTACCCCAGTGCGTGCATAGACCCGCCGCATATACAAATTCACTCTGCAAACGGGCAGAGTCTCCTTTGTATATGCACGGCGTCCTGACTACATAATGCATCCCATACAAGCTTTAACCACACTAGATCAAGGCACAGACACATTCAACATGCAACCATACATCCTATCTATTCTCATACTTAGAAAAGGGCCGACTATTTTTAAAAGGATAAATAATAACAGAGTTTTGAAAGTGGCGCCTACCCGACGCCGATGTTTTAAAACTCGTTTCAAAGCCACATAAAACCCACAGAGTTTTAAAACGGCACCCACCCGATGCCTGATTTTGTAAAACCATTTTCGAAATCACATAAATCCCACAAGGTTTTAAAAACGGTGCCCACACGACACCCACGTTTTAAAATCGGTTTTTCGCAAGCAGTTTTCCACGATTTTTGTTGTTCGTAGTTCAAAACGGCCAAGTAAACAAAAGGAAGGTCATTCAATAATGATAAAAGAAACGGGCAACATCCACGTCGAACCCACGGGGGTATCGCAATCCACATCTAACTAACATGAATAATAAAAGAACGAGGAAAGAAAAGTCACTATGTCTGCTGTCGCTAAAAGTCAGAACAACGCTCTCACGGCCTCACCGGCGTCCTAGCACTCGCCCCTGGACGAACCTGTCACAAGGTGGGAAGTCAGTGACTAAAAAGGAAAGTAAGAGCATAAAGGGCAATAAACAGCAAACCACTAAAACTGGAGCAACCACCGCCTCAAAGTGCACTCAACAGTAGGTAACCCTGTGTAAACAAACAAACCGGGCACCTCCCCCGGCAACCCCTCCGAGCACCCACCTCGGTAACCCGTGCCGAGCACCTGCCTCGGCCGCCGAGCACCTGCCTCGGCATCACCGCTCACACCCTCGACCCCCGAGGGCCCCCATCACGTCACCGTCACGTAGGGTACACGGGTCAACGTATTCTTTTCCAGAAAAGCACACCCTTGCGGAGGCCAAGCCGCCGGTATGCGTATAGTCACACGAGCCTCATAGTCAAGTATTTAGATAAATGATTAAATAAATAGTATCAACTGGTTAGCAATGTCAATAGTAAATATTTTAGAAAACCACCGTTGCCCAAACATGCACCTTACAACTAACACCCTTTCCCAACTGACTCAAGAGGAAAGTACCCACCTTGAAAGGAGTCCGGCGTTTGATTCGTCCGCGTTTGCGTGTCTGCCGAGTCTACCGCGTCCCGCGACCCTAAGGAAACAAACACTAAGACCTGGTGATCAAACACACCCAACGATGACTCCGGCAGAAAACGGGAAAACGACAAGTTCTAAAAACCCCCGAGCGCGAAGTCCCCGCACGACGACGACCTGGGCGGCGTACGCCCCTCATGCGGACAGCTCCGCGTGGCCCCAATCCGTCGTGCGCACCAATCTGCGCGGGCGCCCCGCCTGTGGGCGGCCCCGCGCGGCACCGGTCGTGAGGGCGTGCTGCCCGTGGGTGCGGCGACCCCGCGCGGTCCCAACCCGCGCAGGTGCCCCACCTGCGAGCGGCCCCGCGCGGCAGCAACCCGCGCGGGCGCGCTGCCCGCGGGTGCGGGCGGCCCCGCGTGGCCGCAGCCCGCGCGGGCACCCCACCTGCGGGCAGCCCCGCGCGGCAGTGAGCCGCGCGGGCGCGCTGCCCGCGGGTGCCGGCGGCCCCGGGCGGCCCCAACCCGCGCGGGCGCCCGCGCGCTGCCCGCGGGTGCGAGCGGCCCCGCGTGGCCCCAGCCCGCGCGGGCGCCCCACCTGCAGGCAGCCCTGCGCGGCAGCGAGCCGCGAGGGCGATCCGGCGACGGCGGCGTTCGCCTCGAACGTGGCGGCGGCGGCGCGGTGATCCCCGTCCCCGGAAGAACGACAAAACTCAACAAAAAGCTAAACCTACACCAAGAACGGTAATGACTCACCTTGAAACACGAGAGATGGAGGAGAAGGATCGTCCACCTTCTTCCTTTTCCCTCCCTCCGGATCGTAGAGTTCCGCGTTTGAGAAATCTCGAGCGAGAGCGAAAAAAGGTTGGGTTTTTCCTGTTCCTTCCCTCTCCTTCTCTTTGGTCGCTCACCTGAAACCCTAGCCGCACGGTCGAGGAAAACGGAGGAACCCCAAAGGGAAAACCCTAAGTCCGGCTTATAAACCCCCGCTCAAAATAAAACGAAAGAAATCAGCGGCTAAAGGTTACCTTGAAAAGCGTGCAGATCGTCCGCATGGATCCAGGGGCATCTAAAAGACCGCAACCTTTAGAATTAATTTCTGGGAGATCCCGGGGTCGGAATCCAAATCCGATTTCACCAGCGTTCCCCGTTTCGCAAGCTCTACCACTGAAAAATACCCGCGAGCCCCGACGGACTGTCCAGAAATAATCGAAAATTAGCACCCGCCGGACCCCTACACGTAGGAAAGGAAAAGAAAACCAAAAAGAAAAGCGGGTCTTACATCACTCACCACTAAAAACAAGTTTCATCCTCGAAACTTAACTCTCGCCTGTGGTGAAAAGATCTGGATAACACTCCCTCATCTTTGACTCTGGTTCCCAGGTCGCCTCACGTTCCTCCTGATTGCTCCAAAGCACCTTCACGTAGGGGATCGTCCGATTCCGCAACTTTTTGTCTTCCCGTGCTAGGATCCGTATCGGCACTTCCTCGAAGCTCAGGTCCTCCTTAAGCTCGACTGCGGTGACGTCGAGCACCCGCGATGGATCGGGGAGGTACTTGCGAAGCATGGACACGTGGAACACGTCGTGCACCCGATCAAGATTCGGCGGTAGGGCGAGGCGATAGGCCACCGGGCCGATGCGCTCTAGGATCTCAAAGGTCCCCACATACCGCGGGCTCAGCTTGGCTCTCAACCCGAACCGCTTCACCCCCTTTGACGGCGAAACCCGCAAAAGCACGTGCTCCCCCACCAGGAACTCCAAGTCGCTGCGTCTCTGATCCGCGTAGCTCTTCTGTCGGCTCTGGGCAGTCACCAGCTGCTGCCTGATGAGGCGCACCTTTTCTTCAGTCTCTTCCACCAAATCCGGTCCCAAGAACTTCCGCTCTCCCAGATCGTCCCAACATATCGGAGTCCTACAGCGTCTACCATACAGAGCTTCGTACGGCGCCATACCGATGCTAGCCTGGTAGCTGTTATTGTAGGTGAACTCCACAAGGGGTAGGTAGTGTGACCATCCGTCTCCCAAGTCAAGTACACAGGCTCGGAGCATGTCCTCGAGGATCTGAATCACTCGCTCAGATTGTCCGTCCGTCTGGGGGTGAAAGGCTGTGCTGAAGTGCAGCTTGGTCCCCAAGGCCCGTTGTAGACTCTGCCAGAAGTTTGAGACAAACCGTATGTCCCTGTCTGGAGTGATCGATGCCGGTGTCCCATGTAACCTCACAATCTCACTGATGTAGACCAGAGCCAGTCGATCGCGCGTCCAGGTCGTGTGGATGTGTAGGAAGTGCGCTGATTTCGTTAGCCGGTCCACGATGACCCAGACAGTGTCGTGTCCCTGTTGTGAACGTGGGAGCCCGGTGACAAAATCCATGGTGATTCGCTCCCATTTCCATTCTGGCACTGGTAGTGGTTGCAATTTCCCCGCCGGCCGCTGGTGCTCGGCCTTTACTTGTTGGCAGATCAGGTAGTGCGCTACGAACCGTGTCACGTCCCCCTTTAGCTTCGGCCACCAGAAGCTCTATCAGAGATCCCTGTACATCTTGGTGCCCCCAGGGTGCGCTGCATAGGGGGCGCAGTGTGCTTCAGTCAAGATTTCCTTCTTCAGGTCTGGCGAATCAGGCACGCAAATTCGCCCTCGAAACCAAAGAGTGCCATCTGTCCCCACTGCAAAGTCTCCCTTCTGCTCCGGGGAAATCCTATCCCGTTCCAGTTGTAACTGTGGGTCGGCCCCTTGGCCTTCTCGAATCCTCTCGAATAGGGTAGGCACGACTGTTAAAGACATTAGTCCTTCGACCGTCCCTACCGGTACCACCTCCAACCTCAATCGTGAGAAATTCGCGATCAAGTCGTCCTGCTGGGTGATCATGCCCGCTGATGTCCCTTCTGTCTGTCCCTTCCTGCTCAAGGCATCTGCTACCACATTTTCTTTTCCCGGGTGGTATTGAATAGTTAAGTCGTAGTCCTTTAGCAACTCCAACCACCATCTTTGTCGTAGGTTTAGCTCCTTCTGGGTGAAAATGTAGAGTCCTGGCGTCCCATTGCCCGGGTAGGCCTCCCCTTTATTTCTGACGGGACTGTTAGGAAAACTTTTAACTGCGTTTTCTGCAATGGGCTGGCCTGGACCGCGAGTATTTTTCTGCGATTGAGCTCGAAAAACGGAGGACGGCAAAGCGAACGGATTCGGTTTCCGATTTACGGATCTCCCGGAATGGGGGTCAAAGCGTTTGCTTTGAGTGGTGCATCGAAACCCGCGCTAAGTGGCTGGCACGCTTTTCGAGGTGATCGGACGGGATCCTGCTGTGATCGGACCTTTCATCTTTTTATCTCAGTGGATTATTTTATTTATTTGGTGGTACCTCGACCTTACGATTTCCGTTTTGGGTCCTAATTGAATTTTTTTTTTCAGTCGATTATGGAGGGGTTGAAATTCGAGAATTTCTGGGCAGACCGTCGGGACGCGCGGGTATTTTTTTAGATGTTAGAGCTCGCGAAACGGTGAACGGTGGCGCGATCGGATTTGAATTCCGACCTCGGGATCTCCCAGAAATAATTTTATAAGTTCGCTATCTGCTTGGGTGCATCGGAATGTGTGCCGGCGATCGGTACGTTTTCCGAGGCGATCTAGACCCCTCGTTCAATTTCAAAAGGCTAAGGTTGTTGACCTGGGTTTAATTTTAAAGTCTCTTCGTATAAGTTAAACCGATCGGGGTGCGGGGGGAACCCTAGAAACCTTTTTTCCCCTTTTTCCAAGAAACGGCGGAGGAACCGAGACTGAGAATCGGGCAGAGAAAGGGAAAATCGTCCATCCTCTGCAGGATTGATCGGGCGTGGAGGGGATGATCTTCTTCCTTCATCCTCCTCCGGGGGAATCAAGGTGAGCGGTTGGAGTTTTCCTTTTTGTCCTTTTTGCAATTTTTGTGGGGTCGAGGGGTGGTGGTCGTTCGGGTGTCGCACGCCGGGTGGGTTGTGTGGGTAACGGGAAGCCGCCGCCGCCGTTGTTAAACGGGAGGCCGCCGCCGCCGTTATCATGCCCACGGGGTCGTTGCCGCAGTCGCGGTGTTCGCGGGGTCGTCACCGGAGCCGCGGGGAGACGAAACGGGAGGTTACTGTTCACCCGTACGGACCACACCCCGCGCGGTCCACCGGAGCGGCGTTCACCCGGCGCACGTCTCGCAGCCCAAAGGCGCGGAACCGGGCGCACGGTCGCGTGCGCCAGCCCGGCCCGCGCATCGCGGTGCACGCCTCCAGCGTGCACCCGGTGCGCGTCGCCGCGGCCCGTAGGGGTGAGCCCGGTGCGCGCCCTGCGCGTGCACCGGCCCGGCCCGCTTACCGCGGTGCACGCCTCCAGCGTGCACCCGGTGCGTGCCGCAGCGCCCGTGGGGGTGAGCCCGGTGCACGCCCTGCGCGTGCACCGGCCCGGCCCAAGCTGCCTGGTGCACGCGCCCGGGTGAGCCCGGTCTGCGCCGCGCACCCTCTGCACTGTGGACCCGGTCCACGCCTCTGCCCGTGCACTAGCCCCCAGCCCAAAAGCCCGGTAACTCCGTTTTGGCCCATTTTTGGCCCGTTTCGCCCCGTTGTTCAGTGTTTTTGACCACGACGATGTTTTTAACATCATTACTTACTGTATCTTTTTTGGGCACAGGGTGGGAGTGTTTTAGCGGGAGTTCCGTACACCTTCTTCTTCGCGTTTCAGGTGGGTACACCCTTAGAAACCCTTTGTGCACAATCTCGTTTCTGTTATGGTTTTCATATTGTGAGTACTTGTCCTGAGGGTTAGGGTCGGGCTTTGAAAACTGGAAATATATTTAAAATGGTGGGTTTTACTTTGGTACTTAGCGTCGATTTCCGGCGGTTGCTTTACTCTTGTCTTTACCTTATATTGCTAACAGGATAGCGGTTATAGCTTTACCCTTGGTTATACATTATGTTGTTAACACGTTAGCGGTTATAGCTTATTCTTGTGTACTATTGTTATTGTTGGTTACGATGCTCGGGGCTGCAGCACGCGCACCCGCGGTTTGGCCACCGCAAAGGGTGCGCTTTTCCGGAAAAGTGGTCCATGACCCGTGTATACCCACAGGACGGAGTGGGGCCTCTTTAGTTGTGGGGATTGGATGCGCCAAGGTGTGAGCGGTGCGACCCGTCGGTTTAGTTGTCCGACGTGAGAGCGGTGCGACCCATTCGGTTTAGTTGTCCGACTTGGGCGCGGTGCGATCCATCGGTTTAGTTGTCCGACGGGATCGGGTATTGCAGGTTTGCAGGCGTTTGATTTTACTTTTCCCCTGCGAGGGTGGTTGCTCCGGATAGGCTACGGTTGGACGTTTTCTTTACCTGCTTTGCTATTATCATTTTTGTTTAGTCGCTGACTTCCCACTTTGCGACAGGGTCCTACAGGGGGGGGAGAGTTAGGCGACGGTGAGGCCGCGGCAAGGGATTCTGGGTCCCTGGAGACCTGAACAGTACTTTATCTCTTTCTTTCACATTCTATTTATTATTTGTAGACTGTGGATGGTTCTCGATACCCTCGTGGGGTCGGTGTGGATGTCGGTATGGTGACAAATAAATTGTTTAGTTTTCTTTACATCTCTGTGGGCCGCTTTGGAAAATAAAAGAGCAAACAAAAGAAAAGATTGCGAAAACTACTATTTCAAAAACTCGGGTGTCGTGTGGGCACCGTTTTCAAAACCTTGTGGATTTATGGTTTGCGAAAATGGATTTCAAAACCTAAGTGTCGTGTGGGCACTGTTTTCCAAAACCCCTGAGTTTATGTTGCTTTCAAAAAGGGTTTTCAAAATGTGGGTGCCGGGTGGGCGCCGTTTCAACAATTGTGGGTTTATCCTTTCAAACTAATCGGCCGTGAGTTTTATTCAGCGCATTGTGAATGGTTGTATGTCTGGATTGTTGTGATTGAATGTTTACCCGTTATTGGACATTGTACAAACCGTGACGCCGTGCATATACAGGGGAGACTCTGTCCGTTTGTAGAGTGATCCTGTACATGTGGCGGATCTGGGCACGTGCTGGGGAAGAAGGTTTTCAAAAAAAAAATAAATACATACCTTTTGCAATATACACACCTTTTTTAATTCGTTTCCGCTAAAAACAATCCCCCGGGGCGTGACAGATTAAGATGGTATCAGAGACTTTCTTCAATCACAACAGTTTGTGCCCGACATCCACAAAGATACCTCACTTGGCTACAAAAAAATGAAATGAATGGCATAGAAGCATAGAACGCGAGTGATCGAGGGGGGGGGGGGGGACTTTTGATAGGGTTCTTCTTGATGTTTTCGTGGCTTGTCTTCTTCTGACCCTTTTGGTTTCAGATGGATAGTCTTCGGTACCTGAGGTCACTGTTGAGCGGACCTAGAGCTTAGGTTTTCTCCTAGTTGGGAGTGTCACTTTTGGTCTGGAGGTTTACCGCTCGTTTCGATGCCCGGTACTTGGTGGGGCAACGGTTTGGGACCGAGAGTTAGGGGCAATTGAGAGTGTCACACCCCGTCGGTGCCAGGACGGAAGTAGGACCTTACCTGGCGGGTTGTGTCGCTAGCTTCCCATGACTAAGACATAGCCTTGAGGCTTAGTTTTGGGAGCGTTTTGGATTGTTGATCTTTTGGGCCAGGTGTGAGTCAAGGGGGAATCTGGCGACTACTCGGAGTTTTGGCACTGGTCACTTTCGGCTAGGAGGCCCCGTACACAGTCCTTTTTGTGGGGTAGACCTTATGGTGAGTCCTAGAGCTGGCCTTGACCGTCGCCTCAGTAGGACGGACAGTCGGAACGGGTAGTCCGGGATGGTGGTTAGACTTCGAGCTTGTGATCCGTGTTGGTGACGGAGAGGAGCGGTCCAGGTAGGTGACAGGTGAGTTCGTTGTGTGTAGGGAGGAAATTTCGGGTGGTTAGTAACCCAGCCTGTTTCGTTGGCACCTCTTGAAGCCTTGTGAAGGCGTTAGTGCGGTTGTTTTCCTTGTTTTCGGGTTCGTTGTTCTAGACTTTTCAGGGCTCATTGGTACTGGTTGGGTGGTACGACTGGGGTACCTCGACGCATCGCGAGGTTTTGTTGCTAACTGCTCAGCGCTGGCTGGGGTGGTTTGCGGACCGGCGGCGTTGTGACGGGGAATTCCGAGTCGGGAAGCAGGATTACTACGAGGTGCTGGGCGTGGACCGGTTCACGAGGTACCAGGCGGATGTATAGTTACTTGGTTTCAGTGAGCCTAGCGACTTGACCCTCTGCATTTCGCACTGACACCCCCGTTGTAGGGGTTACTTTCGACGTCCTCCTGACTGAACTGCCGGGAATACCCCCGAGCAAGGGGGTCATCCTCTCTTTCAAGCTTCTACCGGGCACAACTAGGAGTTTTTCTGGATAAAGGGTTCATCAGACCGTGTGTGTCGCCTTGGGATGCACCCGTGCCTTTCGTGCGAAAGAAGAACGGAGGACTGCGTCTACGCATCGACTACAGGGAGATAGACAAGGTTACAGTGAAGAACAAGTCCGGAATGGATGACCACTTCGATCAACTACGAGAGGCACTTACAGATTATTCTCCGGACTCTCAGGGACCAGGGGCTGTTTGCTAAGTTTAAGAAATGTGAGTTCAGACTTCGCAAAGTGGACTTTTTGGGGCACATTGTGTCAGCAACGAGAATCACAGGGAATGTGAGCGGAACTGCCCAACACACGATTCGGAACTGGCAGCAGTCGTCTCCGTTTTAAAACGTTGGAGACACCACCTTTTGGAGTTCATCGGGATGTGTTTTTGGATCGCCAGAGCCTTGAGTTTTGTTCGCAGAGAAGGAATTGTTTTTGTGGCAGAGGCATGGGTTGGAGTTGCTGAAGGACTCGGCTGGAGCGTCCAGTATCACCTCGGGAAAAGCAAGTGTAGTAACGGATGTTTTGAGCAGGAAGGGTCAAGTGGAGGAGGAAACTGACGAGCGCGAGTACTCAGCAGGACCGGTACTATCGCGCAACTTTTATCGTTGATGGTCGAGCCAACCCTAGAAGGTCAGAAAACAGGCGCACAGATACAACTTTTTCGAGACAAGACCCCCGGATCACGTGAGCGACTCTTCGGCGAGTGCGAACGACGCAACACATTTTCGAGGGCGAAATTGCTTACCGGAGCTGCCAGAGTTGAAAGAGGAGATACCGGTAGAGGCGCACTGCGCCCTCTATACGGCGCATCCGGGTGACACGAGGACATTCAAGGACGCGATGCGGTTTGAGTCACGGTAGATCGACTGACGAAGGCGACTCTTTTTCCAACCATCCGTACGACATGGACTAGAGACTCTCGGCTGGTGTCGAACAGTTGGCAAAGTCTAGGGCAAGCTTTAAAGACTAAACCACACTTCAGCACGGTGTTTCACCCCCAGACCGACGGACGGTCCGAGCGAGCGATCCGGATTCTCGAAGATATGCTTCGATCCTGCGTATTTGATTGGGATGATGGATGATCACTGCTGTGGAGCTTAGAGAGGACCTGAGCTCCGGTGAAACACCGGTGCGGACCTTAGCACGGGAGGACATAAACGATTGCGCAACCGGACGATCCCCTATGTGAAGGTGCTGTGGAGCCACCAGGAAGCACGTGAAGCGACTTGGGAACTGGCGTCAGAGAAGAGAGAGTTGCTACCCAGATTTACTCGTTGCAGACCAGGATTAAGTTTCGAGGATGAAACTTCTTTTAAGTGGTGAGTGATGTAGAGTCCTGGCGTCCCATTACCCGGGTAGGCCTCCCCTTTATTTCTGACGGGACTGTTAGGAAAACTTTTAACTGCGTTTTCTGCAATGGGCTGGGCTGGACCGCGAGTATTTTTCTGCGATTGAGCTCGAAAAATGGAGGACGGCAAAGCGAACGGATTCGGTTTCCGATTTACGGATCTCCCGGAATGGGGGTCAAAGCGTTTGCTTTGAGTGGTGCATCGAAACCCGCGCTAAGTGGCTGGCACGCTTTTCGAGGCGATCGGACGGGATCCTGCTGTGATCGGACCTTTCATCTTTTTATGTCAGTGGATTATTTTATTTATTTGGTGGTACCTCGACCTTACGATTTCCGTTTTGGGTCCTAATTGAATATTTTTTTTCAGTCGATTATGGAGGGGTTGAAATTCGAGAATTTCTGGGCAGACCGTCGGGACGCGCGGGTATTTTTTTTAGATGTTAGAGCTCGCGAAATGGTGAACGGTGGCGCGATCGGATTTGAATTCCGACCCCGGGATCTCCCAGAAATAATTTTTGAAGTTTGCTATCTGCTTGGGTGCATCGGAATGCGTGCCGGCGATCGACACGTTTTCCGAGGCGATCTAGACCCCTCGTTCAATTTCAAAAGGCTAAGGTTGTTGACCTGGGTTTAATTTTAAAGTCTCTTCGTATAAGTTAAACCGATCGGGGTGCGGGGGGAACCCTAGAAACCTTTTTTCCCCTTTTTCCAAGAAACGACGGAGGAACCGAGACTGAGAATCGGGCAGAGAAAGGGAAAATCGTCCATCCTCTGCAGGATTGATCGGGCGTGGAGGGGACGATCTTCTTCCTTCATCCTCCTCCGGCGGAATCAAGGTGAGCGGTTGGAGTTTTCCTTTTTGTCCTTTTTGCAATTTCTGTGGGGTCGAGCGGTGGTGGTCGTTCGGGTGTCGCACGCCGGGTGGGTTGTGTGGGTAACGGGAAGCCGCCGCCGCCGTTGTTAAACGGGAGGCCGCCGCCGCCGTTATCATGCCCACGAGGTCGTTGCCGCAGTCGCGGTGTTCGCGGGGTCGTCACCGGAGCCGCGGGGAGACGAAACGGGAGGTTACTGTTCACCCGTACGGACCACACCCCGCGCGGTCCACCGGAGCGGCGTGCACCCGGCGCACGTCTCGCAGCCCGAAGGCGCGGAACCAGGCGCACGGTCGCGTGCGCCAGCCCGGCCCGCGCATCGCGGTGCACGCCTCCAGCGTGCACCCGGTGCGCGTCGCCGCGGCCCATAGGGGTGAGCCCGGTGCGCGCCCCGCGCGTGCACCGGCCCGGCCCGCTTACCGCGGTGCACGCCTCCAGCGTGCACCCGGTGCGTGCCGCAGCGCCCGTGGGGGTGAGCCCGGTGCACGCCCTACGCGTGCACCGGCCCGGCCCAAGCTGCCTGGTGCACGCGCCCGGGTGAGCCCGGTCTGCGCCGCGCACCCTCTGCACTGTGGACCCAGTCCACGCCTCTGCCCGTGCACTAGCCCCCAGCCCAAAAGCCCGGTAACTCCGTTTTGGCCCGTTTTTGGCCCGTTTCGCCCCGTTGTTCAGTGTTTTTGACCACGACGATGTTTTTAACATCATTACTTACTGTAACTTTTTCGGGCACAGGGTGGGAGTGTTTTAGCGGGAGTTCCGTACACCTTCTTCTTCGCGTTTCAGGTGGGTACACCCTTAGAAACCCTTTGTGCACAATCTCGTTTCTGTTATGGTTATCATATTGTGAGTACTTGTCCTGAGGGTTAGGGTCGGGCTTTGAAAACTGGAAATATATTTAAAATGGTGGGTTTTATTCTTGTGTACTATTGTTATTGTTGGTTACGATGCTCGGGGCTGCAGCACGCGCACCCGCGGTTTGGCCATCGCAAAGGGTGCGCTTTTCCGAAAAAGTGGTCCATGACCCGTGTATACCCACAGGACGGAGTGGGGCCTCTTTAGTTGTGGGGCTTGGATGCGCCAAGGTGTGAGCGGTGCGACCCGTCGGTTTAGTTGTCCGACGTGGGAGCGGTGCGACCCATTCGGTTTAGTTGTCCGACTTGGGCGCGGTGCGATCCGTCGGTTTAGTTGTCCGACGGGATCGGGTATTGCAGGTTTGCAGGTGTTTGATTTTACTTTTCCCCTGCGAGGGTGGTTGCTCCAGATAGGCTACGGTTGGACGTTTTCTTTACCTTCTTTGCTATTATCATTTTTGTTTAGTCGCTGACTTCCCACTTTGCGACAGGGTCCTACAGGGGGGGGGAGTTAGGCGACGGTGAGGCCGCGGCAAGGGATTCTGGGTCCTTGGAGACCTGAACAGTACTTTATCTCTTTCTTTCACATTCCATTTATTATTTGTAGACTGTGGATGGTTCTCGATACCCTCGTGGGGTCGGTGTGGATGTCGGTATGGTGACAAATAAATTGTTTAGTTTTCTTTACATCTCTGTGGGCCGCTTTGGAAAATAAAAGAGCAAACAAAAGAAAAGATTGCGAAAACTACTATTTCAAAAACTCGGGTGTCGTGTGTGCACCATTTTCAAAACCTTGTGGATTTATGGTTTGCGAAAATGGATTTCAAAACCTAAGTGTCGTGTGGGCACTGTTTTCCAAAACCCCTGAGTTTATGTTGCTTTCAAAAAGGGTTTTCAAAATGTGGGTGCCGGGTGGGCGCCGTTTCAACAATTGTGGGTTTATCCTTTCAAACTAATCGGCCGTGAGTTTTATTCAGTGCATTGTGAATGGTTGTTTGTCTGGATTGTTGTAATTGAATGTTTACCCGTTATTGGACATTGTACAAACCGTGACGCCGTGCATATACAGGGGAGACTCTGTCCGTTTGTAGAGTGATCCTGTACATGTGGCGGATCTGGGCACGTGCTGGGGAAGAAGGTTTTCAAAAAAAAAATAAATACATACCTTTTGCAATATACATAACTTTTGTAATTCGTTTCCGCTAAAAACAATCCCCCGGGGCGTGACAGAAAAGGTACTTAAGGCTTTGATGGTCCGAGAACACGTTACAGTGGACACCAAAGAGATAGTGCCTCCAAAGCTTCAGAACGAAGATGACTGTGGCGAGCTCCAGGTCGTGCGTCGGGTAGTTCCGTTCATATTCTTTGAGCTGTCTTGAGGCGTAGGCAATAACTCTCCCCTGCTGCATCAGTACACCTCCCAATCCGATCCGTGACGCGTCGTAGTATACCTCAAAGTCCTCTCCCGGCGTCGGTAGCGCAAGTACAGGTGTTGTTGTTAGCCTTTTATTGAGTTACTCGAAACCTTCTTGGGATTGGGCCGTCCAAATGAATTTTTCTCCTTTCCGGGTCAGGCGGTTTAGGGGGGTCGCGATCCTCGAGAAGCCCTCGACGAAACGCCTGTAATATCCTGCAAGACCCAGGAAGCTGCGGACTTCCGTCACCGTAGTCGGTTGGGGCCAGTCAGTCACCGACTCCACCTTCTTGGGATCCACCACAATTCCCGCGGCTGAGATGATGTGCCCCAGAAACCCCACTTCGCGAAGCCAAAACTCGCATTTCTTGAGCTTGGCAAACAAGCTCTGTTACCTGAGAGTCTGTAGAACGATCCGTAGGTGCTCCTCGTGTTCCCCATCGGTGGGCGAGTAAATCAGGATGTCGTCGATGAAGACCACTATGAACCGATCTAGGAAGGGTCTGAAGACTCGATTCATCATATCCATAAATACCGCTGGGGCGTTGGTGAGCCCGAACGGCATCACTGTAAACTCGTAGTGGCCATACCGGGTCCGGAAAGCCGTCTTCGGAATATCCTCATCTTGCACTCTGAGCTGATTGTAGTCGGACTACAAATCAATCTTTGAGAACACCGTTGCTCCCCTCAGCTGATCGAAGAGGTCATCAATCCTGGGTAAGGGGTACTTGTTCTTCACTGTGACCTTCTTGATTTCCCGGTAGTCGATGCACAGCCGCAAGCTCCCGTCCTTCTTTCGCACAAAAAGTACCGGTGCGCCCCAAGGTGACACACTCGGTCTGATGAATCCCTTGTCCAGAAGATCTTCAAGCTGGGCCTTAAGTTCCTTCGGTTCTGCAAAGGCCATTCTGTAGGGAGCCTTCGTTATCGGTCGGGTGCCGGGTGGGAGCTCGATTGGAAAAACAACCTCCCGCTCGGGGGGCATCCCGGGCAGTTCGGTAGGGAACACGTCTGGGAAGTCCCTCACAACCGGGATGCCGAAGAGTGCTGCAGAGGGTCTCGTGGCCAAGTCCACCGACTCCAAATAGGCCACGCACCCTCCTTCAATCAGTTTCATGGCTCGCGATGTTGGAATGATGGAAGAAAAGGAAACGCTCTTGCACGCCAAATACACGTTCTCTAGAAATTCTGGATACTGCAGCCACACCTGGCGCTTCTCACAGTCGATCACTGCTTGATACCACGTGAGCCAATCCATTCCAAGTACTACATCGTACTCCTTCAATGGGATAACTACCAAATCCCAGGGGCAGGAAACCTCCCCTACCTTATCGGGCAGGAAGGTATAAGGTTGCGGGCCTCCAAGGATCCCCCTGCGGTTTGCACAGACAAAATACTAGGTAGGGGTCTCTCCTCAAAACCATGAGACAGTGCAAAATCACAAAATATAAACGAGAGGGTTGCTCCGGTATCGAAAAGGGTTCTAGCACGGTAAAAAGAAACAAGAGTGATTCCTGTGACGACGTCCTCCGACGGGTACGCCTCCTGGTGGTTCATTGAGTAAACCCGGCCTCCTGATTGTGGCGGTCTGTCCCCTGCTGGTCGAGGTGCTGGTGGTCTGGGGGTCGATGCCATCGGGGTTTTCCCTCGCCCCGCGTGCTGAGGTGCTGGCGCGGAGGCTGCTGAAGATGCTGCGCCTTGGTTCATGGGGCAGTTGAAGCGGAAGTGCCCCTTTTTGCCACACCGGAAACAGTGGTCTTACCTTTTGGAGCACTCTGTTACCCGGTGTGCCCCGCCCGAGATAACACAGGGCCTATCGTCAGATCTCTGTCCCCCCGAAGGTGCGCTCCGGGTCCTTTGCTGGGGTCTCCACCGTTTGGAGGGTCGACTCCCACTGGAAGAGCCTCCCCCGGAAAACGGCTGAGACCGCTTCCTGTCTTCCTGCTGAGAAGGGCCATCCCTTCGAGCGCGTGTAACGGCGAAGCCGCGCTCCATGATGGTGGCCCGGTCGACCACCTTCTGGAAGGTATGCAAATCTGCTGCATCCACCACTTGAAAAATGTCGCTCCGCAGTCCGTCCACGAACAGTTGAGCCTTGTGAGACTCGTCCCGTATGACGAAAGGGACGCAGTTCGCCAGTCTCACGAACTCCCTCTGGTACTCCATAACCGTTCGGTTTCCCAGCCTGATGTGGTTCAGATCATCTTCTGATTGTTTCTTGACGCTGTTGGTGAAGAACGCCCCGAACAGCTCTCGTTTAAAGGTGGTCCACGATGGGAGGGCAGTACCCTTCGCGGAGTCAGGGCGTACCGTCTTCCACCATATGCGGGCGTTCCCCTCGAGAAAGTGGACGGCCAGGGGAACCCGCTCGTATTCTTCCATCAACAAGTCCTCAAACAGCTTCTCCATTGTGTCCACCCACTTCTCCATGACCCAGGGGTCCGTCGTCTCCCCCTCAAACACCGGCGGGTCGTACTTCTTGAAGTCTGCTAGGTTGGCGCGCACGCGATCCCGCTCAGTCGGCGGGACAGACCTTTCCCCCGTGGCAGCAGCGGCCACGACGGAAGAAGGCATCACCGCGATCTCCACTGGGGTGTCTCTGGCTGTAGTTCCCGGCGTCGATCCCGCTGATGCTGCTGAAGGGACTACCCCTGGCACCGTCTGTTGGGCTGACGGTACCTCGGGTGCCACGGCCCGGGCAGGGGCAGCCCCTGTCTCGGTCTCCATCACCGGCGGTCCCGTCGCTGGTGAAGTTGGCCCCGGAGGAGGGCCCTGGGCGACTACCACCGTCGAGCGGGCTGCTGCTGTTGCTGGGTCAGTTGGCGCACGTGGTCCGTAAGGGTCGCCAGCTGCCCCGCCATCTCCCGTAACTGTTGCCTTAGGAGCTGGTTCTCCGCGGTCGCCGACGCCGCTGCGTCCGCCCCTGCATCCCCAGTGGTAGATCTAGTTCTGGCCATTATCTGAACACAAGCACAAAACCAGTTACTTCTAGACTAAACTAAAGTAACACCTCAGACGCTGGCACTAAAAGGGATTCTACTAATTTCCCCTTCCCCACGAGCACTCGCGTTCTATTTATCTATACAATGTTCACTTTAGTAATTAGTAGTTAGAGTATTGCGCCCCGTGGATGCTGGGCCCCGACTATTGTGGTTAAAGTTCACGCTCTGATACCATCTTAACCTGTCACGCCCCGGGGGTTCAAACGCGCGGAAGTGGAGCCACCGATGCTCCCAGATCAGCGTAATATATTTTTTTTGAAAACAAATCTACCCCAGTGCGCGCACAGACCCGCCGCATATACAAATTCACTCTGCAAACCGGCAGAGTCTCCTTTGTGTATGCACAGCGTCCTGACTACATAATGCATCCCATACAAGCTTTAAACACACTAGATCAAGGCACAGACACATTCAACATGCAACCATACATCCTATCTATTCTCATACTTAGAAAAGGGCCGACTATTTTTAAAAGGATAAATAATCACGAAGTTTTGAAAGCGGCGCCTACCCGACGCCGATGTTTTAAAACTCGTTTCAAAGCCACATAAAACCCACAGAGTTTTAAAACGGCACCCACCTGATGCCTGATTTTGTAAAACCATTTTCGAAATCACATAAATCCCACAAGGTTTTAAAAACGGTGCCCACACGACACCCACGTTTTAAAATCGGTTTTTCGCAAGCGGTTTTCCACGGTTTTTGTTGTTCGTAGTTCAAAACGGCCAAGTAAAGAAAAGGAAGGTCATTCAATAATGATAAAAGAAACGGGCAACATCCACGTCGAACCCACGGGGGTATCGCAATCAGTTTAGGAATTTGTGTTGGCGTATTTCGTGAAATTGATTAAGTCTTGAAGATTGAAGAAGAAAGAGGTTGGATCATATACTTCAATCTCAAGAAAGAAGAATTCAAAAGAATTTAACTAAATATTTTTGGTGATCCGAATACTTCTTATAGTATAGAAACACTTGGATGAATTTTTAATTGCATAAAAATAAAAAACTGGACATACTACATGTTCAGAGTCCGGACCTGACATTACAGTCTAGACCCCAAACATAGGTTAGTTCATGCGCAATTCCAGTCCGTACCCTGGTCACTTTAGTCCGGACCCCGAACGTGGAATTTGCAGGAATTGCAAGAACAGTCCGAACCATGGAAATTACAGTCCGGACCCCGAAGGTATGTTTTTCTGGAAAAAGTCTGTTTCGCTACGACAGTCCGGACCGCCATAATTCCAGTCCGGACCGTCGTCCTGTAAAATTTCAGAAAAGGTTAGTTTTCGATTCTTATCCTCTTCCAACAGTTTATAACCTATAAATAGACCCTATGATTCATTTTTTAGGGTAGATCCGTATACGACCGAAATAGAAAAATCCACATATAGAGAAGAAAGAAAATAACGAGAATAAATCTATGTTTCTTCATCTATATTGATTAATTTGATTCTAGGTTTTCAAACTCAGATTTTGAGTAGAATCAAATTAATGAATACTTAGATGGTATTTCCGATCTATTTCTAATCTAAGTATTCGGCGGATCATCACCACCCAAAAACAACGATTTTCCCAAAATCGGCGCGTGGACTCGCGTGGCCTTGTAGATTCAAGGTGCAACCGCTCTCGTGAATTCGGAGCGAGGTACGTTCGTGGATTCGAGACGTGCTACTGGGTGAAGACCGTGGATTCGGTCGGACGTCATGGATTCGACGTTGGACGCCGTGGATTCGGCGTTGGACGCAAATCGTGGATTCGAGGAGCGTTGCGGAGCGAGCGGAGAAGATCTACTAGGAGGGTATGGAAAAGGTTGAGTCGTAAGTGAGTACGGTATATCACCTTGTACGTGTTTTAATTCTAGTGGATTTCGTCGTGTTATCGGTCCCGTGGTTTTTTACTCCGGTTTGGAGTTTTCCACGTAAAAATCGTGCGTGTTATTTTTTATTTCCGCATTGGGTTTTATTGCGCAACGATTTTTTGAGTGTTTATGGTTTACACCTATTCACCCCCCGTCTAGGTATTTTTTCCCCTATTTAGATTCAATTAATCATAACCCAACAAGTGGTATCGGAGCGGGAATAGGGTTGTAAACAATGGTTGACGGTGGAAACATCAACAGACCCCCGTTCTTCGATGGAACAAATTATGCCTACTGGAAAGTACGGATGAAAGACTTTTTAATTTCCATCGACGAACGGGTGTGGCAATCAATCGAGTTAGAATGGTCTAATCCAACTGAAATTATTGCTGATGTTCGCACCATCAAACCTAGGTCGAAATGGACCAAGGAAGAGGTTGATGTATCTTCTTACAATGCTAAAGGAATTAACGCTTTATTTAATGCCTTGTCACAAACGGAATTCTCTCGCGTCTCGGCATGTGAGACTGCGAAAGAAATCTGGGATGTTCTTCAAGTTACACATAAGGGAACTAACCTTGTGAAGATTCAAAAACTGCAAATGCTTACGAGCAGATTTGACTCTATTTTCATGGAAGAAAATGAATCATTCACAGACTACTATACACGATTGCAAGACATCGTGAATTCATGTGCTAACTTGAGAGAGAAAATTCTAGAATTTAAAGTTGTAAGAAATATTCTAAGAACTCTTCCTGAAAGATTTCGTTCCAAGGTTACGGCCATTGAAACTATTAAACACCCGGACGAAATCCGTGTAGAAGAATTAGTTGGTTCTTTACAAACTTATGAAACGACATTTCCTACTAACTATTCTTCGGGAAAGGCATCCTCTTCTAAGTCTTCAGGTTTTGCGTTGAAAACAATAAAAGAAGAAGACGCGGATTCATCCTCCTCAGATGACGACGAGAACCTATCTATGGAGGACTTTGAGAAGCAGCTTGCTCTCTTGACAAGAAAGTTTCGCCGAAACTTTCGAAGGGGTAATTCAAGTAAAACTCCATCCTTCGGAAAGTGGAAGAAAGGCAAAGGTTTTTCAAGCTAAAAGTCAAGAAAGCAAGAAAGTTTTTCAAAGGATAAGAAAAGCTCAGAGGGACAAGTCCAATGCTTCAAGTGCCGAGGGTACGGCCATATCTCAACGGAGTGTCCAAATAAGAATCCGTCAAAGAAGAAAGCGATGCAAGCCGTCACTTGGGATGACACCTCAACGTCAAATGAGTCATCTTCAAGTGATGAAGAGAATAACGCAACGGCGTTCCACGCGTCCACATCTTCACCCTTCATGTGCTTAATGGCAAGTACATCCGATTCATTGTCCAACTCCTCCCAGGTTGAAAAAACTGCAACGGACGACGAATCGAGTAACTCTGAAGGTGAAGATTTTGCTCTAGCCTACTATAAACTTTTGAGGGATTCAAAGAAACTGGCTAAGCAAAACAAGGGGTTGAGAGAGAGATTGCAGGATCTCGAAGAAGAAGTAAAAAGGGCAACTTCTCTCTCGACCGGTCTTGAAGTGGAAAGGGATAACCTGATAAAAGCAAATGCTTCACTTCAAGAGAAAAATGAGCATTTTGAGAAGGAACATGTAAAAATGATTGATAAAGCTGGTTACTTCTTGAAGCTCTATACCGAGGCCCAACAGGAGAAAATGGAAATGACGAAGACCATTTTCCAACTAAAAAATGATTTAAAGCGTTTTTCTTCTGGAAGGAGCAAGTAGTATAAGATGCTTGGTCTTGGTCAAACAAACCGATTCGGCCTCGGATAAACTCAAACTGGCGACAGTCCTAGTTCGAGTGGAACAGTTTTTGTGCCCCAGTCGGTAACTCCTCCTCCGACGACGGAAATCACTGTGTACAACGACAACAACCCTACCTCACCCTCTTCGGGATCGTCAAGAACAAAGGTATGTTTTCGTTGTGGTTATGCAGGGCACATTAGAAGAAATTGCAAGATGGGAGCAAAACGATCAACTCAAGCGCCTCTTGCAATAACTACCAAAAAGGCGATTCCCCGAAAATCAAAAGAAAATTTTTCAAAGGAAAGGAGCCTTGGTAGTTTACCTCGCAAGACGATGTCAAGCAATGAATCAAACAAGACGCTTTCATCAAGGAGAATAACTTCACGAACATTACCGACGCAGTCCAAAAAGGTTTGGGTGCGCAAAGGTGAAATCTTCCCTTGTCTTGTTGTTCATACTTCTTTACATGCTTGTGACAACTCGTCTTGGTATCTGGATAGTGGGTGTTCCCGTCACATGACCGGTGACAAAAACTGTTTTCAATAAAATTGTTGGAAAAGGAACAATCGCTATTCCAGAAGGCCCCGTTTTGAACAATGTTTTATTTGTTGAAGGCCTAAAGACTAACCTCATTAGTATAAGTCAACTTTGTGACAATGGTTTTTCAGTTAACTTTTCTTCTGTTGAATGTATTGTAACTGATAAGGACCATGTATTCTTTTTGAAAGGGGTTAGATCTCAAAATAATTGCTATGTTGTTTCAAACAAAATTTCTAAAAAATGTAACCTAGTTTCTTTAGATAATGAAACTCTTTGGCATGAAAGGCTAGGTCACATAAATTTTAAAGAACTAGCAAGGATTTCAAATAAAGACGTGGTTAAGGGGGTTCCTAAACTTTCATTTAAGGAAAACATTGTGTGCGGTGGTTGTCAAAAGGGAAAACAATCAAGGGCTGCACACAAGAACTTGAACCACGTTGGTACCAATCGGCCCTTGGAATTACTGCACATGGATTTAATGGGGCCGACTCGTCAACCATCCTTGGGAGGTAAATGGTATATTTTTCTTTTGGTTGATGATTTCTCTAGGTATTCATGGGTAACAGTTTTAAAAGAGAAAGCGGATACTTTCGACTCTTTTCATGAGATTTGTCATCGTATTATGATTGAAAGAAATGAAAAGATCGTTCGTGTTCGAAGTGATAGAGGTGGAGAATTCATTAATTCTAAATTCATTGACTTTTGCACTTCCACTGGCATAAAACATGAATTCTCAGCACCCTATTCACCTCAGCAGAATGGTGTAGTCGAGCGCAAAAACAGGGTTGTTCAAGAGATGGCGCGTGTGATGCTTCATAGCCGGAATTTACCGTTATATTTTTGGGCTGAAGCTGTGAACACCGCCGTCTATGTAATTAATCGAGTGTATTTGCGCCCGGGAACTTTAAATACACCATATGAGCTATGGTTTTGTAGAAAACCAAATATCAAATATTTTCGTATCTTTGGGAGTCGTTGTTACATTTTACGTGACCGCGAAAATCTTGGAAAATTTGACTCTCGAAGTGACGAAGGGATTTTCATGGGTTATTCTACAAACAGTAGAGCATATCGGGTATTTAACTTGGAATCTAAAACGATGGTAGAATCTATAAATGTTAAAGTAGATGAAGCTTTTCACTTTGCATCTGATAAATCTACCCCTGATATGTCCCTGGATGATGATTCTCCTGCAAATGCATCTTCTCATAATAATTCTTCCGATAATATTGATGCATCTAATGGCTCTTCAAGTTCATCTGATGTGCAGGAATTATCACATGTACCTCCGAGTACTCCGTTACCTCAAACGTTACGCATCTCCAAGGATCATCCAGAATCTAACATTATTGGAGACCCACACAAAGGAGTTAGGACTCGGAGACAGTTGATTTGTGTTGTCGCTTGTTACGTCTCTATGATCGAGCCAAAGAACATTGATGAAGCTCTTCAGGATGACTACTCGATTGAAGCAATGCAGGAAGAGCTCCATTAGTTCGAACGAAACAATGTCTGGGAATTAACGAAGCCTCCAAAGCAACACAACGTGATTGGTACTAAATGGATTTTCAAGAATAAGAAAAACGAGGATGGTACCATCATCAGGAACAAAGCACGTCTAGTTGCTCAAGGCTATTCTCAAATTGAAGGTATAGACTTTGATGAAACGTTCGCCTCGGTAGCTAGACTCGAGTCAATTCGTATTTTATTCGCTATTGGTTGTCATTTTAAAATAAAACTCTTCCAAATGGACGTTAAGAGCGCGTTTTTAAATGGGTTTTTAAACGAGGAAGTTTATGTGGCACAACCGAAAGGTTTTGTAGACTATAAACAACCTAACCATGTTTTTCGTTTGAAAAAGGCTCTTTACGGTCCAAAACAAGCACTGCGAGCGTGGTACGAAAGGTTGACAAAGCACCTATTAGAAAAGGGCTATACTCGAGGGGGAGCTGACCGGACTCTCTTTGTGAAGCATTATCAGAATAACTTCATTGTGGCACAAATCTATGTCGATTACATTGTATTTGGTGCAACAAGAGATAATGATGCTTCTAAATTCGCTGAAACTATGGAGAGCGAATTTGAGATGTCCATGATGGCTGAACTGACTTACTTCCTTGGATTGCAAGTGAGACAAAATGAAGAAGGCATTCATCTGTGTCAATCCAAGTATGCACTGGAGTTGGTCAAGAAGTTTGATTTAGAAAATTCTAAAGACTTTCCAACTCCAATGGGAACTAGCAACAAGGGATTAGGAAGTGAATCTCATAGTGAGAATGTAGACGAGAAGCTTTATCGCAGCATGATTGGAAGCCTACTTTACCTCACGGCTAGTCGCCCGGACATATCCTTTATTGTTGGGATTTGCGCGAGATATCAATTAGCACCAAAGGAGGATCACCTGAAAGCGGTGAAAAGGATCATCCGGTATGTCAAAGGAACCGTAAATTTCGAAATTTGGTATCCTATGGGAACAAGTCTTGATATTGTAGGATATTCAGATGCCGATTGGGCAGGATCTGTGGATGATCGGAAAAGTACGAGTGGTGCATATTTTTATCTTGGCCATTGCCATGTTGCATGGCATAGTAAAAAGCAAAACTGTATTGCATTCTCGACTGCCGAAGCGGAATATATTTCAGCGGGTAGTTGTTCAACCCAACTCATTTGGATGAAAAGTGTGTTGAGCGACTTCCGGATTTCAGCAACTTCGGTAACCATTCTTTGTAACAACACAAGTGCTATAAACATTTCCAAAAACCCTGTGTTGCACTAAAGAACAAAACACATTGAACTTAGATATCATTTTCTAAGAGAGCTAGTTGAATCAAATATTCTTCAACTTTCCTACATTTCAACTGAGGATCAATTAGCTGACATTTTACCGAAACCTTTGGATCAAAAACGATTTATTCATTTGCGTAAGGCAATTGGAATGCTTCCCTTGAAATAATCTCTTTTTGAAACCAATGCTTAGGTTAGGTTTTTGTTTTTGTGTTTTTGTTCATTGTCTATGCTTGTACATAGAACATAAATTGAGGATTAGTTATATTGACTTTAACTGCATCATTTTATCTATTTAGAAATTTATTATGCTTTTGATATCATAATAATTCATTTGATGCAATGATCATTTATGTCAATTAAGTCATCTTTGTTTTGATCAAAGTCAATTTCTCTCTCAAATGATCTCTTGGTTTAGTTTTTATCTTATTTGACAATTGAGTCAAGTATGAAATCGAGATCAATTTTTGGTTGAATACTTTATATTTTAAATAATTGATAGCCAACTGAGGGGGAGTAAAAGAAAATTGTTATGCTCAAAAGATGTGGAAAGAGTTACATCCTAATGAGAAGTGTGAAAACTACCACCACATGGAGGAAAGAGCTACCACCTCGGTCGTCCGAGTACTGTGTGCAGCTACCACATGTATACGAAGCATGGTTTTTCAAGATTGATTAGATAAAATGCATGTTGAAATACTTGACTCTGTCAAATTTCAAGGTTGGTATATGGTGGGATTTTTAATGAAAGATGCTCAAAGAGCCACTCTCTTCAACAGATTGACTAGATACACTATCTAACATATTTGGGATTTCAAACATCTATTGATCTTGGTATTTCATTTTCTTTACCAATTTGATGATTTGATAAAGGCATTACTCATAAGATCATGTTAGATGTGATTGAAGTTGTTCAACTTTAAGGGATTTAATTTTTATAAATTTTCGTTTCATTTGTTGGATATTTTTGATAGATTTTGCATAATCTATTTCTAGTTATATGAAACGATGATTTTCATTTAAAGTTGATACACAAAAGTGCTTACAATCAATTTTGGAATTTCTGGAATTTTTCTGGAATTTTTTTGAATTTTTCTGAAGAAAAGGTTTGGAGCCAGTCCGGACTGGACAAGCCGATCCGGACTCCGAACGCAAGTATTCATGCGGGTAAGACGATCCGGACTGGGTTCTTGAGGCAGTCCGGACCGCGGCTAGGGTTTCATATAGAACAAAAGGATTTTCATTTTCTTTTACTTCAATCTTTTGTTTCTGAGTCTTCAGACCTTCTCTCTCTAGAAAACAATCGTCTTGGAGCCTTCCCAACCCATCTTCTTCGATTCAAAGTGAGTTCTTATGATCAAAATCTCGGTTTTTCTCTGTTTTTCATCTTTTTGCTCAAAACGTGATGGGAATCTTGTATCTTTCTCGTTTGAGATTGGTTTTTGATCAAATTTCTTTTGAAATAAGAACTCTAAGTAGATTAGTTTTGATTATATGCTAGGTATTCTCTTGATTAACAGATTTTTAGGCTTCGATTTATGAAAATTCGGTTTTAGGGCATATAATGAGAATTTTTGAAAATCATGGGATTGATCTATTTTTAAAATTCTTTTTGCAAAACTAATTTGATTTCTAGTCTCTCTACATGATGATGATTGTTTGGGTACAATTTTTCTAATTTTTGAAAATAAACTTTTTTTTCTTTTTCTTTCTCTCGTGTTCTTGAGGTTTGCTCACAGGCTTTTCGGTCACCTGAGCACGAGTATCAAAAATAGTTTTTGCTTGGATTATTGCACTCATTGTAGCAATGGTGGGAACGAGAGCATCTGTTAAAAAGGAACAAGCTGGACCAAGTCAAGAGGAAACGAAGAATGTTCTTCAAAATGGTTCAGAATTAGAAGACGAAGAAGATTGGGACACATTTTGTGAAGAAGTACAACAAATGGTTGATGACGAAGATAGATTCTATCTAAAGCAAAAGAAGCAGATGAAGTCTTGCTCAAAAACCAAGCAGCACACAAGGAGCAAGAATTCGAGAGGCAGAGGAATTCAGATCAATGAACCCCTCGCCATAGCACTCTCTCTGCGTAAAGAATCTCCTTGTAAAAAAGGTCAAAATACACTTTCAGCATCCACGCAATCCCCTTCTACCTCCAAGATAAACATCACAAAAGCTGCTATAGTATCTATGCAACAAGAACAGCGAAAAATGGCTGAAGAACAAGAAAAAATGTCGGCTGACATTCACAAGATGAAACAAAATTGTTCCAACCTGTCAAGGATGCTTAAAGGGATTTTGAACAAATCGGAGTGCAGTTGCTCTGAGGATTCTGAGTCCGACAACTGAATTTCTTTCTGACATATCTTTCTGGTTTGCAGGTTTTTCAGTTTTAGTTCTTAACTCTCCTTTTATTTTGTAATTTTGGCTTGTTTTGTGACAAAAAGGGGGAGAGAGAGACGAACAATGATACAATGATCGTAAATGACAGTCTAAGTGGTTGTGAATTTTGAACAATGAAAGGTAAGTATGACCTCAACTTTTGGTTTTATAATGTGTGATTGCATGCCTCGACTAACTATTTGACTAACTATTTGGGCATGTAATATAACTAACAAGTTGCTTGTTGACTAACCTTTCTATGACATTTGGATTTTGAATGCTTAGAAGATATGTTGCTTTTTGATTAAAATCTTATTACATATCTGAATTTGTAAATGTCATGATGAGTATAAACTCTATCTCTGTGTTTGGTTTTGTATGCAAAAATTCTTGAGGTATCTAACGATCTCTTTTGTCAAGAATGTTTTCTTTTTGCAGAGAGTACAGATGTCTAAGTCTAGAGTCTGTTCTAGGAGTTTATCTCATTTTATTTTTGATCTCCATTGTAAATTTTTGTTGTATGGTGATAGCAACAAAAATATCTTTTTGAATTTTCTTGAGTGGATTTGTGTTTTGTCACGAAACCGCCAAAGGGGGAGATTGTTAAGGAATTTGTGTTGGCGTATTTCGTGAAATTGATTAAGTCTTCAAGATTGAAGAAGAAGAAGGTTGGATCATATACCTCAATCTCAAGAAAGAAGAATTCAAAAGGATCAGGTACGTTTAACTAAATATTTTTGGTGATCCGAATACTTCTTATAGTATAGAAACACTTGGATGAATTTTTAATTACATAAAAATCAAAAACTTGACATACTACATGTTCAGAGTCCGGACCTGACATTACAGTCTTGACCCCGAACATAGGTTAGTTCATGCGCAATTCCAGTCCGGACCCTGGTCACTTCAGTTCGGACCCCGAACGTGGAATTTGCAGGAATTGCATGAACAGTCCGGACCCCGAAGGTATGTTTTTCTGGAAAAAGTCTGTTTCGCTACGACAGTCCGGACCGCCATAATTCCAGTCCGGACCGTCGTCCTGTAAAATTTCAGAAAAGGTTAGTTTTTGATTCTTATCCTCTTCCAACAGTTCCTAACCTATAAATAGACCCTATGATTCATTTTTTAGGGTAGATCCGTATACGACCGAAATAGAAAAATCCACATATAGAGAAGAAAGGAAATAACGAGAATAAATCTATGTTTCTTCATCTATATTGATTAATTTGATTCTAGGTTTTCAAACTCAGATTTTGAGTAGAATCAAATTAAGGAATACTTAGATGGTATTTCCGATCTATTTCTAATCTAAGTATTCGGCGGATCATCACCACCCCAAAACAACGATTTTTCCAAAATCGGCGCGTGGACTCGCGTGGCCTTGTGGATTCAAGGTGCAACCGCTCTCGTGGATTCGGAGCGAGGTACGTTCGTGGATTCGAGACGTGCTACTGGGTGAAGACCGTGGATTCGGTCGGACGTCTGGATTCGACGTTGGACGCCGTGGATTCGGCGTTGGACGCAAATCGTGGATTCGAGGAGCGTTGCGGAGCGAGCGGAGAAGATCTACTAGGAGCGTATGGAAAAGGTTGAGTCGTAAGTGAGTACGGTATATCACCTTGTACGTGTTTTAATTCTAGTGGATTTCGCCGTGTTATCGGTCCCGTGGTTTTTTACTCCGGTTTGGAGTTTTCCACGTATAAATCGTGCGTGTTATTTTTCATTTCCGCATTGGGTTTTGTTGCGCAACGATTTTTTGAGTGTTTATGGTTTACACCTATTCACCCCCCCTCTAGGTGTTTTTTCCCCTATTTAGATCCAATTAATCATAACCCAACACAATCCACATCTAACTAACATGAATAATAAAAGAACGAGGAAAGAAAAGTCACTGTGTCTGCTGTCGCTAAAAGTCAAAACAACGCTCTCACGGCTTCACCGGCGTCCTATCACTCGCCCCTGGACGAACCTGTCACAAGGTGGGAAGTCAGTGACTAAAAATGAAAGTAAGAGCATAAAGGGCAATAAACAGCAAACCACTAAAACTGGAGCAACCACCGCCTCAAAGTGCACTCAACAGTAGGTAACCCTGTGTAAACAAACAAACCGGGCACCTCCCCCGGCAACCCCTCCGAGCACCCACTTCGGTAACCCCAGGCGAGCACCTGCCTCGGCCGCCGAGCACCTGCCTCGGCATCACCACTCACACCCTCCACCCCCGAGGGCCCCCATTACGTCACCGTCACGTAGGGTACACGGGTCAACGTACCACTTTTCCGGAAAAGCACACCCTTGCGGAGGCCAAGCCGCCGGTGCGCGTGCAGTCACACGAGCCTCATAGTCACGTATTTAGATAAATGATTAAGTAAATAATATCAACAGGTTAGCAATGTCAACAGTAAATATTTTAGAAAACCACTGTTGCCCAAACATGCACCTTACAACTAACACCCTTTCCCAACTGACTCAAGAGGAAAGTACCCACCTTGAAAGGAGTCCGGCGTTTGATTCGTCCGCGTTTGCGTGTTTGCCGAGTCTACCCCGTCCCGCGACCCTGAGGAAACGAACACTAAGACTTGGTGATCAAACACACCCAACGACGACTCCGGCAGAAAATTGGAAAACGACAAGTTCTAAAAACCCCCGAGCGCGAAGTCCCCGCACGCCGATGACCCGGGCGGCGTACGCCCCTCATGCGGATAGCTCCGCGCGGCCCCAATCCGTCGCGCGCTCCAATCCGCGCGGGCGCCCCACCTGCGGGCGGCCCCGCGCGGCACCGGTCGTGCGGGTGCGCTGCCCGCGGGTGCGGCGACCCCGCGCGGTCCCAACCCGCGCGGGCGCCGCACCTGCGGGCGGCCCCGCGCGGCAGCAAGCCGCGCGGGCGCGCTGCCCGCGGGTGCGGGCGGCCCCGTCCCGCGTGGGCGCCCCACCTGCGGGCGGCCCCGCGCGGCAGCAAGCCGCGCGGGCGCGCTGCCCGCTGTTGCGGGCGGCCCCGGGCGGCCCCAGCCCGCGTGGGCGTCCCACCTGCGGGCGGCCCCGCGCGGCGGTGAGCCGCGCGGGCGACCCGGCGACGGCGGCGTCCGCCTCGAACGTGGTGGCGGCGGCGCGGTGATCCCCGTCCCTTGAAGAATGACAAAACTCAACAAAAAGCGAAACCTAAACCAAGAACGGTAAAGACTCACCTTGAAACGCGAGAGATGGAGGAGAAGGATCATCGACCTTCTTCCTTTTCCCTCCCTCCGGATCGTAGAGTTCCGCGTAAGAGAAATCTCGAGCGAGAGTGAAAAAGGGTTGGGTTTTTCCTGTTCCTTCCATCTCCTTCTCTTTGGTCGCTCATGTCACGCCCCGGGGTCGAAACTGCGACCCGGGCTCGCCAACAGATCCTCCATCTGTACGGAAACTGCCGTACAGACGAAGCGTCTAACCTGCAGAAAGAAACAACTACGGTACACAGATATCAGAGCTGACAGTAAAACTACTAAAAACTGATGATAATACAATATCCATCTCCCAAATACGATCGTATAAAAAGTCCTCTGATACAAAACTCAAAAGGGAGATATCTCCAATAAAATACATCAGTGAACAAGCCCTCGATACAAGAAAAACATCCTCACTACATCAGTCTCTCAAACTGTAAAATAAAGTACAACTCTATACCTCTCTACAAAGGTCTCTCAACAGAGGAAGAAGAAGTAAACTATCAACCGAAGCTCTCCTCTGAAGGGGGTACCGCTACACTCCAACGACGGGTAGGGAACAAGCTCGCGACTCCCTCGCCTCGGTCCGAAGGATCAGCAACAGGAGCACAGGAACAGAAGAAGAAGTCCCTGGGGAAAAGACACCACGACGGGTGTGAGAACTACTTCCCACAGTAGTTCTCAGTGGGTGCCGTCAACAAGTCCAACGGTCTGCCCACCAAGTCTACCAGAGGTCAAAGATAACAGGCAAAGAAATCTGAACAAGAAAAGCTGGAATCTACTCTACAGCTACCATGCCTCTATCTAGACGCTCAAAAGTGGAACAGATGAAAGTAAATGAGATCACTCGCACCCAAGGTGCTCAATCGACCCAAACGAACTGACTACCTCAAAGGTCCAGTCAAGCCTGCGCCTGTCGACTAGGAACGCTCCTGCCCACTACCACACATCCACATGAGGACGGGATTTACGTGGGGCGTCCTGTCCGACTAACTCATCCCTCGCGCAAAACTACCTCACAGGCCCATCGTTGCCTCCGCTGCGGAAAACTGCCTCAACAGGCCAACCATCGTATCCACAGCGGCATCTCAGGACGCGACTCCAACTGAGTAGAACGACGCGGCATAGAGTATCAAACATTGGCATATGCAGGCTAGTCAAAATCCACGCTCACTCTCAGAACGGTAGGACTCAAAATCCCCAAATATCTCGCACAACAGTCGGAGCACTCTCGACGACTCAGCTGATCGGCTAACTCGAAACACGAGACACTAGCCTCTCCAACAGCTCGCAGCACAAAGCTCACTGGCTGGAGATACTCCACAGCCAGGAACGACCCACAACTCGGGGTAACAAAACAGGTCGGACAACACTCAACGACCTGGGACCACCGCCAACCCCAACGGTTCCCAACAATACGGACCGGAAGATACTCGACGGCCCGGGACTACCGTCTACTCAACGGCTCCCTCCTACGACAGCGTAAAAGGGAAACAAGACCTCTCGGGACTACCGTTTACCCAAACGGCTCCCCGCACAGATAAGCAACCCGCTACAACTACCAGACTCCACTCTGCTCCCAAGCAAGAGTGCAAAAGCATCCCACACTAAAAGCAAGTCCTGACCTCTCGGCCCACTACCCGGGCGAGAAAACACTATGTCCAGGGATGAAAGAACAGTGTGGATGTCTAAGCATAAATGACCCTAGCCCAAGTGAGGGTTTTCTACTGGTCTGGTTACACATGCAACGTATGACGGGGGTGCTAGGTCAAGTTCCAAGATAACTATATTAACAGATAATAAAAGGAATAACAATTCCCACAATCTAGCATGCTACACAATGAAATAAACTATCATGCATAGTCCTACATCAGTAGAAATACTGTATAGTCCATAAAACTTGGAGATAAGGCCACCCACCTCGATTTGCCACCAATTGCTCGAGACACTTGCAATTGGCCTCCACGGAGTCCGCACGCAAAACGGGGCACGGTGCCGGAGTCCGCACGCAAAACGATGCACGGTGTCGGAATCCGCACGCCAAACAAAGTCCGCACGCAACACGGTGCACGGTGCTGGAATCTGCACGCCAAACGGGTCCGCACGTAAAACGGTGCACGGTGCCGGAGTCCGCACGCAAAATGGTGCACGGTGCCAAGATCCGCACGCAAAACGGAGTCCGCACGCAAAACGGTGCACGGTGCGGGATTCCGCACGCAAAACGGTGCATGGTGCCAGGATCCACATGCAAAACGGAGTCCGCACGCAAAACGGTGCACGGTGCCGGAGTCCGCACGCAAAACAGAGTCCGCACGCAAAACGGTGCACGGTGCCGGTGTCCGCACGCAAAACGGTGCACGGTGCCAGGATCCGCACGCAAAACAGAGTCCGCACGAACAACAGAGCACGGTGCCGGAGTCCGCACGCAAAACGGTGCACGGTGGCCAACACAGAAAGGAGCAAGAGGGTCAGTTACAGTCTAAAAGAACGCTCCAAAAACTGTACAAAAATACAGAAAAAGCAACGCACGGGACCTACCCGTTTGCGCCGCCGTCGCCGAAACGCTCCGCCGGGCGACCTCGCACGCAAAACGAGGTCCACGACGCGTCGCCGCACCTCACGTAACCCCCCTCCCTCACTCCCTCTCGCTCTCGGGTGCAGAAGAAAGAAAGAAAGGGAGAAAATGGCGGTGCGGGGAGGAAGAAGAAGAAGAAAAGGAGGGAGAGAGAAGGTGGTCCACGGGGCCGGTCCACGGCCCCGGTCCACGGCTCGGGCCAACCAGGGAGCCCCAAACCGGACGGTCCATAGCCGGGCGCGTGCGCCGGGTTCACGCACGCGCCCGGGCGCCACGTGGCGCGCTGTAACGCGCCCGCCACACGGGCGCGTTACACCGCGCCACCCCAGGCGCGGGACACGCCCGCGCCACACCGAGCGCGCGTGCCCCCGCGCCCGAGCGGGCGCCAACGGGGGCCCGCCACGTGGCGGCCCCCGCGCGCTCCCCGCCGAGGCGCCTGCGCCCCGTCCCGTCCGCACGCCGCCTCGAACCGCGCGCCTTGACCCGCGCGCCGCGATCGCCTCGGGATCCGTGCCACGCGCCACGCCTCGAGATTCGTGCCGCGTCGCCTCGAAAAACGTGCACATCATCTGGGCTCCAAATCAAACAAGTAAATAGTCCATTCCTAGCGATTTCGCGCGCTGAATCCAAAAACGATGTCCGTTTCTCCAAATTCTCACCCGAAAATTTGCCGAATGCCCACTCGATCCGATTTTCGCGCCGGGTCCATTTTTAAAGTCTGATTAGCCAAATTCCAGCTCTAAAAATTCCCGAAGGCGACCGGAGAGGTAAACTTTTATCCGGACTTCACCCGGAGTCTAAATATGACATCTGTAACGCGCGAAATCACCTCCAAACACCCGACGGGTCCTCCAATTCCCCACGGGATAACCTTTTAAGCACGGAGTCCAACACTTGTGTCCAAATTGCGCGCAAACACCACTGACACACCACGCAGGCCTCCAGTGATGCCAGCTAAAACCCAAATTGCACCACAAATCCATTTCTGGGCCCCAACGAGCGCACCAACACCCCCAACGGCGACTGAACGCTGCCCAACAACCAGCAATCCTACGCGGGGGATTCCGGGACCTCACATCCTCCCCCACTAAAAGAAAGTTTCGTCCTCGAAACTAGATCAAGCCCATTAGGAGTCAAGAATACCACGGCTAGGTATCTAACAATATGCCTCCAGCTCCCCCACTCGCTCCTCGTGATTACTCCGCAACAACAACAACAAGTACGGTATGACCCGATGTGCAATTCTCTCATCTCTCGAGCCAGAAATTGCAACGGGCGTCCCTCGTACTCCAATAATCACAGATCTCAAAGGGGCAAGTAAATCACGGGCGAGGAAAATCACATCACTACTGAGCTGAGACGTGAAAAACCAAAGGCTCCACTAAAAGGCTGGGGGAAAACTGAAATAACCACAAGTGTAATACGCACCAAACCACAACATGGTGCCACCCTCAACAAGACGACCCGAAGCATACCCGCAGACTCGTCCAATAAGGAAGGGAAATCCAATAAGTTGGGGTCTTCACTCGGTTACTTCCCGATCCGAAACCACTCGAGTGGACTACACAACTGCAGGCTACCCTCAAAAGGGATCCTCAAGAGACACAATCTCGTGCCACAGTTGGTCGCTCAACATGCTAACATAACCCCAATGGACCCACGGGTCGAAGTCGATCCCTCAACCAAAAAGGAACACCCTGACGGGGACCAACCGTCGGTGAACGGGACTGAAAACTGGCTCACAAGGCAATCATAAAGCTGATGCCCAACTCGCAGTCAAAAGTCCGAAACATCCAAAAGACTCTCACCGTTGTGTACCTACAACGTGGCATCACTGCCGTGCACCCACGGCGTGGCATTATTGCCGTGTACCAACGGCGTGGCCTCACTGCCGTGCACCAACGGCGTGGCATCACCACCGTGTATCAACGGAATGGCATCACCACCGTGTATCAACGGTGTGGCATCACTGCCGTGTATCAACGGCGTGGCATCACCACCGTGTATCAACGGTGTGGCATCACCACCGTGTATCAACGGTGTGGCATCACTGCCGTGTATCAACGGCGTGGCATCACTGCCGTGCACCAACGGCGTGGCATCACCACCGTGTATCAACGGTGTGGCATCACCACCGTGTATCAACGGTGTGGCATCACTGCCGTGTATCAACGGCGTGGCATCACCACCGTGTATCAACGGTGTGGCATCACCACCGTGTATCAACGGTGTGGCATCACTGCCGTGTATCAACGGCGTGGCATCACCACCGTGTATCAACGATGTGGCATCACTGCCGTGTATCAACGGTGTGGCATCACCACCGTGTATCAACGGTGTGGCATCACCACCGTGTATCAACGGTGTGGTATCACCCAAGCATCAAGGCCTCAGATCCTCACAGTCCTATACCCAACACTACCTCGAAATCCCGGAGCTGAGGAAGGGCCAAAGATCAATAGGCAAAAACCAGGGCCCCAACTGCACTGGGCAGGACCAACAACACTCATCTATGTGCAACACGTGATCAGGTATCTAAACCTCACGAGCACAAGCTAAGGGTCCTATCTCTAGCCCATACATCAATGCAAATGCCCTGCCACCACGTGGCTAGCTGCCCCCGAATCCTCATCCTGTGCGACATTGACGCTCCCGCTCGGGGGTGGTCGTCCGTCGGACTGCCGCGAAGAAGTGGCCCTAACTATCTGGCCATAACCTGTCGAAACTCCGCCTGTCTGGAAGAGCGGAGGAGGAGGAGCCGAAGCTGCCAATGTGACTGATGACCCCGCTTTAGGACAAGACCATGATCTGTGCCCTGCCTGTGGTCACACTACGGCGCAGAATGCAGCCCACCACCAAGGACACAGTCATCCCGCTGCTGCTGCTGATACATCGGCCGCGGAAAACCTCCTGGTCTCTGTCTCCTCTGAGACTCACGACCCTTAGACTGGGATCGTGGCGGCCCCGGGGTCTCGATCTACTCGACTGTCCAAACTCAGGCGGCACTGGATGCCTCTCCCCGGAGCTGGTCCCTGGCACTCCGTCTCTCTCTGACATGATCACTGATCCTCGGTCAACCCGCTAAGCATGCTCAATCACTGCATCTAACGTTGGCACCCGCCGAGAATACACCAAGTGATAGATATTCCGATGCAGTCCTTTCTCAACTAGCTCAACCTCCTGGGCCTCATCCAGGCGACATAAGGTACACCACTCAACAATCGCAAAACTCGCGAACATACACCAGAAGAGGTCGACTCCCCTGCTGCAGGAGTCTAAGATCCCCTTCCAGTTTCTGCTTACACTGTCAGGAAAGAAGGCCCTGAGCCGCAAAGCACGAAACTGGTCCCAAGTCAACAACTGCGCTCCCGGTAGTCCAATCAGGATGAACTCGACGCCACCAAATCTCGGCGTCCTATCAGACCATCTCAATCTTGTAGGTTTTTAAGGATCCACAAGGATCTAAATAGGTACTATCAAACAACTAGAGGGGGGGTGAATAGGTGTAATACTTATAAAACCAAATCTCAGTGCAAAATAAAAACCAATGCGGAAATAAAAAACAGCACACCGAGATATACGTGGAAACTCCAATCCAGGAGAAAAACCACGGGACCAACACGCAATAACAATCCACTAAGAATAGAAGAATAACAAGGTGATAACCGACTCCACGGACTCAACCCCTCCTTCAGCTTCTTCGGATCTTGCGCTCGCCGAACACGCAATAACAATCCACCAAGAAAAGAAGAATAACAAGGTGATTACCGAATCCACGGACTCAACCCCTCCTTCAACTTCTTCGGACCTTGCGCTCCACCGATTGCACGTCCACTGCACACGTTCGAATCCACGAACGCCACTCGAATCCATGAGCACACGTTTCGAATCCACGAAACGCCTTTAGCACACCGAATCCACGATGCCACGTCGAATCCACGACGCAAACTCAGCCGGTAAGAATATTGGCTTCGATGGTGATCCTTTTCTTAGATTATCAATGAAGATCCATGGAAAAAATCTCTAAGCAAAGTTTAGATCAATTCGACAAAAGATATGTTCTTGAAAGAACCATCGAATTGACCTAAAAGAGGCTATAAAGAAGAACGATAAAAACCTAGTCTCTAGGGTTGCTCTCAAGTGTTTTATCAATTGATCGGCCGTGCTCCCCTCGTTTTTGAGAAACCCTAAGTGTCTATTTATAGTTTAGAAACCTTTGGAAAGAGATAAGAATCAAAAACTTACCTTATCTGGAAATTTTCAGGACGGCGATCCAGATCGGATTTACTGCGATCCGGATCGTCGTAGCGAGTCAGACAATTCCAGAAAAACAAGGGTTCGGGATCCGGATTGAAATGCCCGATCCGGATCGTTCATAAATTTCAGCAAAACCAATGTTCGGGATCCGGATCAGAATTGGCTTGGATCCGGATTGGATTTGCATATGAACCAACACCCTTCGGGATCCGGATTAGACTGTCTGATCCGGATCCTGAACATGTCCCATGTCCAGTTTTTAATTTTTATGCAATTAAAAATTCATCCAAGTGTTTCTACACTATAAGAAAGTATTCGGATCACCAAAATTATTTAGTTAACCATACCTGATCCTTTTGAATACTTTCTTCTTGAGATTGATGTAACTGATCCACAATTCTTCAACTTCAATCTTCAAGACTCAAGACACTGAGTGTCAACTTGAGCTCTTGTTGAATCTTCTCTAAGTCTTTGATTACTGATTGACAATTTGATCCCTTTAAGACTCCGACTCAACACAACAAATCAACTCACGAAATATGCCAATACAAAAGGCCGTAACAATCTCCCCCTTTGGCAATTTCTTGACAAAACCCAAAAATACATAAAACGCTCAAGACACTCATCTTAAACCAAAAAATCGAAACTCAATGTCATCACCAAAACATTGACTTTCTTTGCGTGAAAGATCCAATAAACAAAAATACATTTGAACCAGTCAATCCTAGAACATACTCTATGAGTTAGGACTTGGAGTCTTAAAGTGATGTAGATCCTGCAAAAACAAAACACCAAACAAATCAAAAGTCAGTCGTTAGAAATTAAATGTAAATCCTACATTTGATTCGTCCTTTTGGTTCTTTTTGTTTTTCAGCTCCTTTTTCTCATCTCCTTTCTTCTTCTCGATGATCTCATCTCCGTCTCCCCCTATCTCGATGATCTCATCTCTGTCTCCCCCTATCTCGATTATCTCTTCTCCCCTATTTCTCTCTTCTCCCCTATTTCTCTTCTCTCCCTTTTTGTCACAAATTGTCAAACAGTGAACATACTAGAAAAAAGGAAATCACTAACAGCATTAGTCCATAGTGAAATAGAGATAAAAGCCCAGTTCCGGTATATAAACAAAAACGCAGATTTCGTACCGGTCCTCGAAGGCAAAAATCACAAAAATTCTTGAAACAAATCCAAAATTTGAAATCTTTCAAATACCGATTTGCATTCCATCAAGAAAACAATTTAAGTGCTTGAAAATAATACGAGATCACATAGATGTCATTCAATCCAATTAATTTTACAAAAATTAAACAGATTTACTCCGAAATCATGAAAAACAAAGATAAAATATTATAAACCGTTTTTCATATTATATACGTCAAACACAAGTCATCAAAAATAATCTTAAGATCCAAAGTCTATCAAGATGTAACGGATTTACAAAGATGACTTACAGAGATTTCCAAATGACATCAATTTTGAATTTTACCCTTTTAGATTGAGATATGCATTAAAATACCTAAGGGTGGCTCTTTGAGCATCTTTTAACTATCCCACCTTATACCAACCAGGAGATTGTTCAAAATAAGAACTTTGAATTTAAATCTCCGAATGTTTCAACTAAACAAAATTTCATAAATATTTTTCAAGCATCCATAACATGTGGTAGCTTCACACACAAACCGGACGACCGGGGTGGCAGCTCTTTCCAACATGTGGTGGTAGTTTTCACACTCCTTTCGGATGTAACTCTTTCCACATCTTTTGCAATTCATTTCATTTCCCTTGTAAGAAAATACAATCTCTTATGTGAAAGAATTAAATCCCAAATTTTAGTCAATCGGTTGTCTCATGTTTATCACAAAGAACTCACACAACCGAGATAGAATAATCATCTAAAGATCACACATGATTACTAAAATTTGATGAATATAATTATCAAAAACTCTTATAATGAAGTATCTTCAAGAATTATGATTATAGAGTAAAGTTGATAATTCATATAAAATTAAATTGGAGTGATTGACAGTGAAATCCTTTTTATTCAATGCACTTGTTCGTTAAAACCCTTTTGTTCAAAAACAAAATATAAAAACGAAGAGCATTGAAAACATGTAATGCAGAGATTCAGAAAAATATGAAAGGAAAACCAATCAAAGCATTACATACAGTCATAAGCTATTTAGAACTTAAGACAAGGAAAGATATCACCTTTCCGTATCCAAAATTGTCGAATTTTGGGTTGTCTTGATTCATTGTGGTCGGGAGATGATAGCTTTGACTGTTGGTCCACCTTAGGTCTTTGCCTCGCAGTGATCCACTTGTATGATTGATGTTGTGGCTTGGACCTTTGGTGGATTGAGTGAACTCCATTGACTTCATGTGTCTTTTGATTCCGTTGAGTCCGCTCCGAAGATGAAGATGCCGAAGAATTTTTCTTTCTCTTTTTCGGGCATGTCTTCATCAAGTGTCCTTCAAGTCCACATTAGTAACAAGTTCTTCCTTTCAATTTAGTTGTGGAACTTGAAGCCTTCACAGTTTGGTTCTTTTTGAATCCCAAACCAACCTTGATTGTTTGACCTAATCCGGACATACCGTCAAGATTTTTGGAACCGGTTGAAAGCCTTTGTTTGTCGGATTTGAGTTGATGAACTTGCTTGGTCAAAGCTTGGTTGGTGACATGAATTTCCTCAAACTGCTTTTCTAGAAAACCAATCTTGTCCATATATGATTTAGCGTTTGTCTCCGATTGGTTTCGCTCTTCTTGGAGGATTTTATTATTATCCAATAAAAGCTCTCGTTCCTCCTCGAGATCATGAAGTTTGATCTTTAAAGCATGATTCTCGTCTTGAATCTCAAGTCGTTGCTTCCTCAACTTCTTGATATGCTTGGCCATCTTCTTTGATTCCACAAGAAGTTGTTGGTATGCCTCAACGAGTTCTTCTTCGTCCGACTCCCCCTCACTTGATGACTCTCCGCCGGTTGTTGATGTTTCATACAAAATCAAAGGAGTAGAGTCAGTGACTAAAGATGATAAACACAAATTAGAAGAGGGAGTTTGAGAGGCATGAAAAGCAACAACTTTTTCCTCTTTACTTTAGGTCGATTCATTAGAAGTAGAATCGTCCCAAGTTTTCACTTGCAAAGCCTTCTTTTTATATGATTTCGGAGAAGGACAATCCGTTGAAATATGGCCGTAGCCTTTGCATCTATAGCATTGGATTTCCCCTTCGAAATCATCTTTTTCTTTTTCTTTAGAAGGTTTTGCAACGCCTTTGAGTTTAGAGGATTTAGAACCCGATGATCCTTTAGATGGTTTCGTGGATGAAGATCCATCGGTTCGATTCTTCCAAAATTTCCGACGAAATTTCTTTGTGATCCGCGCCAATTGTTCTTCAAAATCGGCAAAAGAGATTTCATCATCGGAACTTGATTCGCCATCTTCTTCCTTTGTTGATTTGAATGCAATACCTGTAAGCTTAGAAGAAGACTTGGAAGAAGTTTGATTAGTAGGAAAAGTCATTTCATAAGTTTGCAAAGCACCTACTAATTCCTCTACACTCATCTCATCCGGATGACTAACGGTTTCAATGGCGGTAACCTTTGCCCTAAACCGTTTCGGAAGAGTCCGAAGTATCTTTCTTACAATTTTCGACTCCGGGATCTTTTCTCCTAAATTAGCACATGTATTAATTACATCTTGAAGTCTAGTGTAATAATCTGTAAACAATTCATGCTCTTCCATATGAATAGAGTCAAATTGACTTGTAAGCATCTGGAGCTTTTGAATTTTTACAAGATTAGTACCCTCATGTGTAATTTTGAGAATATCCCAAATTTCCTTCGCGGTTTCACACACGGAAATTCTTGTAAATTCAGTCGAGGAAAGAGAATTAAATAGAGCGTTCATACCTTTCCCATTGTAAGAAGATTTTTCGAGTTCCTCTTTGGACCATCTAGAGCGAGGTTTTGGGGTAGTAGAATTTCCTACTTCCTCAACAGGATGCACCCAACCGTATTCCACGGATTGCCATACCCGCTCATCAATTGCGATGAGAAAAGCTCTCATCCGCACTTTCCAATAAGCATAATTAGTCCCATCAAAAAGAGGAGGTCTATAAATATTACCACTTTCACCCGACATGATAGATAAACCTAAAACCCGCTCCGATACCAATTGTAGGTTTTTAAGGATCCACAAGGATCTAAATAGGTACTATCAAACAACTAGAGGGGGGGTGAATAGGTGTAATACTTATAAAACCAAATCTCAGTGCAAAATAAAAACCAATGCGGAAATAAAAACAGCACACCGAGATATACGTGGAAACTCCAATCCAGGAGAAAAACCACGGGACCAACACGCAATAACAATCCACTAAGAATAGAAGAATAACAAGGTGATTACCGACTCCACGGACTCAACCCCTCCTTCAGCTTCTTCGGATCTTGCGCTCGCCGAACACGCAATAACAATCCACCAAGAAAAGAAGAATAACAAGGTGATTACCGAATCCACGGACTCAACCCCTCCTTCAACTTCTTCGGACCTTGCGCTCCACCGATTGCACGTCCACTGCACACGTTCGAATCCACGAATGGCACTCGAATCCACGAGCACACGTTTCGAATCCACGAAACGCCTTTAGCACACCGAATCCACGATGCCACGTCGAATCCACGACGCAAACTCAGCCGGTAAGAATATTGGCTTCGATGGTGATCCTTTGCTTAGATTATCAATGAAGATCCATGGAAAAAATCTCTAAGCAAAGTTTAGATCAATTCGACAAAAGATATGTTCTTGAAAGAACCATCGAATTGACCTAAAAGAGGCTATAAAGAAGAACGATAAAAACCTAGTCTCTAGGGTTGCTCTCAAGTGTTTTATCAATTGATCGGCCGTGCTCCCCACGTTTTTGAGAAACCCTAAGTGTCTATTTATAGTTTAGAAACCTTTGGAAAGAGATAAGAATCAAAAACTTACCTTATCTGGAAATTTTCAGGACGGCGATCCAGATCGGATTTACTGCGATCCGGATCGTCGTAGCGAGTCAGACAATTCCAGAAAAACAAGGGTTCGGGATCCGGATTGAAATGCCCGATCCGGATCGTTCATAAATTTCAGCAAAACCAATGTTCGGGATCCAGATCAGAATTGGCTTGGATCCGGATTGGATTTGCATATGAACCAACACCCTTCGGGATCCGGATTGGATTGTCTGATCCGGATCCTGAACATGTCCCATGTCCAGTTTTTAATTTTTATGCAGTTAAAAATTCATCCAAGTGTTTCTACACTATAAGAAAGTATTCGGATCACCAAAATTATTTAGTTAACCATACCTGATCCTTTTGAATACTTTCTTCTTGAGATTGATGTAACTGATCCACAATTCTTCAACTTCAATTTTCAAGACTCAAGACACTGAGTGTCAACTTGAGCTCTTGTTGAATCTTCTCTAAGTCTTTGATTACTGATTGACAATTTGATCCCTTTAAGACTCCGACTCAACACAACAAATCAACTCACGAAATATGCCAATACAAAAGGCCGTAACAAATCTCACTAAAGCGACAACTTGGTAACTCGGTTAGGGCATGTACCCACCTGGTAACTCGGCCAGGGGTATGTACCCACCTGGTAACTCTGCCAGGGGTAATGTATCTATCTGGTAGCTCGGCCAGTGATATATATCTATCTGGTAACTGAGCTAGTGATATGTATCCGCCTGGTAACTCGGCCAGTGATATGTATCCGCCTGGTAACTCGGTGTAGTGATCCGGCCTTTCGGGGTATTTCTGACTTACGTGTAGTCATTTAAGCCTTTATGTGAAATAGAATTATTCAATTCTTGAAGTTGGCCATTGTGGGACGCTTGTATTTTTCCGCGATTGTGCGTGGAAAAAGAAAGCCGACGGCGCGATCGGATCTGAAATCCGATATCGGGAACCCCCTGAACGGGATTCAAAGTGATACGGTAATTAGTCGTGCGTCGGGATCCGTGCTAAATATCTTGCACCCGTTAGAGATAAGGTGGTTTATCTCGTGGGGGATAATTGATTAGTTAATTAATTATCCCAGACGGAAATTAATTAATTCTCTTACGTATGAATTAAAGAGGAATTAATTAAAGGTAATGTACGACTATATAAGGGATCCCGATTATCGGAAAGGAAAAGAAAAGAAAATAAAAACCCTAATCGGAGAGAAGGAAAAAAAAAGGGAAAAGACGGAACCCTAGCCGGAAGAAAGGGAAAGGAGAAAGAGAAGGAGCCCGATCTTCCCGGACGCCGAACCGAAGACAAGAACGCGACCGGACAACCTTTCCGTCGATCTTCGGTTAGTAAAATAATTTATTTAAATTATTTGGGATTTTGTTCGTTGTCTCTTTCGTAGAGTTCTTGGTTTCTTGTTTTCTCCGTCGCAACCGCGCGGGCACCGTGCCGGGCCGCACCCGCGCGGGCACCGTGCGGCCGTCGCACGGGCAACCCGCGCGGGGCACCGCGCCGCGAGGGCATCGTCCGCGAAGATACGCCGCGCGGTTCTGAACCGCGCGGGGCTCCGGCAGACGGCGACGGCGGCTCGGGAATTCCGTTTCGTCAACCGGACAATGTTGGACTTTTCCGTCAAAAAGAGTAAATTGGGTCTTGTGTTTTCGGATGAGTTGTACTTTTAAAGTTTGGTTCTTTTGGTGATGTTTTCTTACGCGGCATGTTTTCATGATAAACCAAATGACTTCGAAAAGGTTTTCTCAAAACGAAGTGCCGTGTGGGCACGGGTTTTGCAATTGCTGGCTTTATCCTTTCTAAACATTGATGCCGCTTTAATATTCCGCTTGATGTTGAATGTCTATTGTATGGTTGATGGTTGGTGGTTGATGTATGTTGTTGTAAATGAGACGCCGTGCATATACAAAGGAGACTCTGTCCGCGGACAGGGAGAATTTTGTGTATGTGGCGGTCTGGCACGCACCGGGGATGAGGTTTAATGTACCTTGTTAAGAAAAAAAAAGATACACACGAAATTCCGCTTTGATAGACTCAAAAACCCCCGGGGGCGTGACAGATTAAATGGTATTAGAGAAAAAAAAACAACCATAACCATAGTAGACGTGGTCCACATCCACAGTGTAGGGTACCACAAGCAAATTAGACATGAGATAACCAAGGTATAGGTGCGTAGTACGTGAGAGTACGGGGAATAGGGGAACGTAATGTAGGTGTAATCGTAAGACAGGGTATTAGGGTTATAACCTTAGGGTTAACGTGGTTTCTTTGTCTATAGCGGACGATGGCCCGGACTAGATCGTCCACCGAGAATGCGGACGGAGTGGCCCCGACCACCGCAGAGAACCAGCTCCTCCGACAACAACTGCGGGAAATGGCCGGGCAATTAGCGACGCTGACGGAGCAGGTTCGTCACCTGACACAGCGACAGGCAACCGCGCCAGCTGAGCGCAATCCAACCCCTCCGCCCGAAACCACCGCACCAACTACGGGACCGCAAGGGACGGGTGGTACGACGACGGAACAGCCCCCATCTCCAAGGGACGTACCTACTCCGACGACCACGGGGCCCGTGATGGGAGCGACAACAGGGGAGGCAGGAACGACCCCTACCCTCGGGGGGTCCGCCGCTGTAGGAGGGATCACGGAGCAACGAACGACGCGAGAAAGGGTCAGGACGAATTTGGCTGGGTTCAAGAAGCATGACCCTCCCACTTTTGAGGGAGAGACGACCGACCCATGGGTCGTCGAGAAATGGGTGGATACCATGGAAAAACTCTTCGAGGACCTACTGATGGAGGAACACGAGCGAGTTCCACTAGCCGTCCACTTCCTCGAAGGGAATGCACGCATCTGGTGGAAAACGGTACGCCCGGATCCGTCTACAAACGACCCGCTACCGACATGGACGGCCTTTAGAGAGGAACTTTTTGACGCTTTCTTCTCCGATAGCGTCAAGCGGCAATTGGAAGACGACCTGAAGAACGTTAGACAGGGGAACCGCTCGGTCATGGAATATCAAAGGGAGTTCGTAAGATTGGTTAATTGCGTCCCGTTTGTTATACGAGACGAACCCCACAAGGCCCGTCTTTTTGTGGACGGGTTACGAAGCGACATCTTTGAGATGGTCCAGGCAGCGGACCTGCGCACGTTCAGGGAAGTGGTGGATAGGGCCACCATAGTGGAGCGGGGGTTCGCTATCACTCGAGCTCGACGTGAGGGATCAGAAAATAACCGGGATAGGAAGCGGACACAGACTTACCCGGGAGAGGGTCCGTCTGGTGGGAGCTGACCCCCAAAGTACCCCAAGACGCAACAAGGAAGCAAGAGTGCGCCTATCGGAAAGCCGCGACCACCGAACAAGCCATGCGTTATTTGCGGAGCATCGCATCCAGTGACGGAATGCCCTAAGAGACAGGATCACTGTTACCGCTGCGGCAAACCAGGGCATTTCCTATTCAACTGTCCTCTGAACACTGGAGCGGCATCTTCCGCAGCTTCCACCCCAACGGCACAGCCACCGGGACGGGGTAGAGCATCAACGGGAATACCCCCTCACCCTCCGGCGCCAAGAGCAGAAGGAGAATCGCGACCACAGCCAGGAGGGAGGCTCTACTCCGTGGGCCAACATGGAGCGACACTGCAAGAGGAGGCGGTCGCATGTATTACCTCCGTTTCTAATTTCCGAGCACGAACCCTGTTTGACACCGGGGCGACTCTGTAATGTACCGATCTATGGTATATAAATAAATATAAATAAAAATGGTACGAAATACCATTTTTATGAAAGTTGGGGAAGTAAAGAATATTTGGAAGCGAGTTGGGCCAAAATCGGGATAAAATAAAGAGATCTAGAATTTTATTGGAGAATGGGGGGGCCCAGATTTTTAGTGGAAAATTCACAGTGTCGGAAAATTCCGAGAAAATTACGGGAGCTCCGTAAATATGTTTTAAGGCCACAGTAAAAGTTTCGCGTTGATCGGATGCCCGGATTGTGAGAACGGGGTCCGCCAGCAATTTTTGATACAGCGAGGCTTTTGGTGACCCAGAAATGGCCAAACTCAGCAAAAATACTTGTAACATATTTCAAATGTAATTACAAGTGAGTTGGAAGCATTTCGAATCGACGCATAGGCCGTTGAGTCGAAAAGTGAGTTGTAAGATGAGAATTTGAAGTTCTAAATTCTAAAGCTTAAGTTCGCCGATTTCCGGAAAGTGGCGAAACTCAGCAAAAATGCTTGTAACACATTTCAAATGTAATTACAAGTGGGTTGGAAGTATTTCGAATCGACGAAAAGCCGTTGAGTCGAAAAGTGAGTTGTGGTTGAGAAGCGAAGCCTCAAATTTGCAAAATTTGGACTCGTGTTCGCCGAGTTCGCAAAATGGCGAAATTCGGCGAGAAGACTTGTAACGTGTTTTAAATATGATTACAGTCGAGTTCGGTGCGTTTCGGGCTGACGCGAAGGGCATCGGGTCGAAAAGTGACTTGAACCCCAAGGACATAGCAAAATTCAGGAATTTCTGAAATTTGTGATCACGAAGCATTTTCGGAGCCCTGTTTCGGAGACTTAGAGTAGCCCAAAAATTTAAAAGAAATCGTGGGGTGTCTCACAAAAGTTTTCTGATTAAAAGGGGTGAAAAACCTAGGTGAGCGATTAAGGAAAAATTGGAGAACGAAGCGAAGAAAAATGCATCGTGAATTCTGAAACTGCAGTTTTTGACAGTGCAGTTGATCGCGAAGCTTTTTCGGGGCTCTCTTTCGAGGGCTTAGGGTAGTCCAAAAATTTAAACAAAATCGTGGGAAGTTTAAGAAAAATTTGTAGAATAAAGAGAAGAAGAAAAATTTTATTTTCGATCTCCCAGTTGACGGCAAAGCGTAGTGAAAGAGGGATAACCGAAATTACTCACTACAGTGAAAAAACTGCAGAGTTGAGAGGGCAATTAGGTAAAATGGGGTTTATTTGGGGGCGTTTTGGTAAAACCACCCTTCCCTCCACCTACTCCCCTGCAGATGAAGTAAATGCTCTCTCTCTCTCTCTCTCATTTGAAAAAAAAAACAAGAGAACTCACTCTCTCTCTTTCCCTGATGGAGCAAGAAACGATAGGGAGTAGAAGAAGGAAGAAGAGGAAAAGAGAAAGAAGAAAGGAGAGAAGAAGAAGAAGGTTAGCTCTCTCCCTCTCCATCTAAGTTCTTTTTAGGTGCTCTTCTCTCTCTCTCTCTCCCTCTCTCTCTCTCTCTCTCTCTAACCTCTGCTAGCAGCAGCAGCTTGTGCTGCTGCTGCCAGCAGGGCCTGCAGCAGCAGCTCTAGCTGCTGCTGCCAGCAATGCTGCTGGCTGGGCCACCAGCCGCTGCTGCTGTTGGTTGAGCCACCAGCAGCAGCAGCTCGAGCTGCTGGTGGTGGGGCTAGCAGCAGCAGGTCTAGCTGCTGCTGCCAGCCATGCCAGCAGCAGCAGCATAGGGCCAGCCACCAGCTGCAAGGGCAGCTGCTGCTGCTGCTTCTACAAGCAGCAGCAACTGCAGGAGTTGCTGTGGGGCAGCTGGTTCTAGCAGCTGCCTGGGCAGCAGCTGTGCAAGCTGCTGCCCAGCAGCAGGAACTTGACAAAAAAAAAAAAAAAAGAAAGAGAGAAGAATTGCTGCTGCCTGCAGCAATGCTGCTGGGCAGCAGCAGCAACCATGCTGCTGGCAGCAGCCATGCTGCTGGCAGCAGCCATGCTGCTGGCTGGCCATGCTGCTGGCTGGCCAGCAGCAGCCAATGCTGCTGACCAGCAGCAGCCAAGCTGCTGCCCATGCAGCTGCTCAGGCAACTGCATTGGGCAGCAGCTGCACCAGCAGCAGGATTGTACAAAAAAAAAGATAGAAAAGAAAAGGAAGAGAAGAAATGAGAAGGAAAAGAAAAGAAGAAAAGAAGAAAGAAGAAAATTTCTTCTTCTTTTCTTTGCAAAACCGGTAATTGGGAGAAATTGCCCAAATTGAGTTCTCTCCAATTTTAAAAATGCAATTTCTCGATTTGCCAAATGCAAAATCGGCGAATTGGGGGAAATTGCTCAAATTGAGCTTTTCTCGAATTTTCGAGAGCGTTTTGACCCCGGATCGAGTTGAGCAAGTTTCTTTTTGGCAATATGCCATGGGATGACTATTCTCCTCTCATTTTTATGAACCGATCAAAAATTAGCCTTTTGGTGGGGGAAAATGACCAAATACTATTATCCTCTCAAAAATTGAGCTTTTCTCAAATTTTTTAGAGCATTTTGACCCCGAATCGAGTTGAGCAAGTTTCTTTTTGGCAACATGCCATGGGAGGATTATTCTCCTCTCATTTCTACGAACCAAGTAAAAATTAGCCTTTTGGTTGGGGAAAATGACCAAATAGGAATTTTTCCCTTTAAGTTGTCAGAAAGGGGTTAGTTTTACCGCCTTATGAATTTTAGTGAATCATTTAAAAGCAATTGCTTTATCTTTTGCTTTCCTTACAATGTAGGGAAGTCTCACGGATCCAAGGAGTTGAAATTGTCTCCTTCAAGGACAAAAAGAATACACCGAGGTGGGGGATTCTACCAAAAATGGGTGACCTCTCCACTTTTTCCTCTGCTTTTGATCTTGTACCATGATAGTAGCCTGTTAGAGGTGCTGGGTAATTGTGATTGAATTTGCATGTGTAGATGGATATAGAAGAGAAGTAAACTTTTCTAATTATTAGAATAAGAGATAAATTTGCATGTGTAGAAGGATATAGATAGAAAAGTGGATTTTTCTGAACTACTAAATATAGATGATAATTGCCAGCGTAGATGTTAAACTTTATGGATGATTAAGATGGAAATAATTGCATGCGTAGAAAAGGGGAATCAATTATTCGTTATCTGTGATCATGTTAGGGTATAGCCCTAGGAATCATGTGAAAGCATAAGGAAAAAGGACATGTTGGTAGTAAGACTAGGAGAAAACCTAGACTCAGGGTTAATGAGTGGCATCAAACTTAGGAGTATATCCTAGGATTGAATGAGTGGCATTGTCTTAGGAGATAACCTAAGAACATTGGATAAAGTGATCAACATAGAGTCAAGGATTCTAGGATGAGCATGATATAAGACTTAGGTAAAGGAAACCTAAGGTAAGTTAGTAGGTTGAGAATAGACTGGTTAACATAGAGTCAAGGAATTCTAGGTTAAACATGATATGAAACTTAGGTAAGAGAACCTAAGGTGACTAGTGGAGTTTATACTCACAGAAAATGGATTAGAGTCAAGGTAACTCTAAATGCAAAGTGCAACAGGTAAATAGAGATAATGTAACTCCAGGTTCGGCAAAGAAGAGAGTATGTGGCCACAAAGTTAAAGAATTAAATTGATAGCAAAGTGATCAACTTAGAGTCAAACTCTAAGGAAAAGTTTGTGTAATCACAAAGTCAAAGAGCTAAATAATATAACCCTAGAGTGGGTCTGTAATATCCGCTGGTTTAAAATACTGTGGTTCCGTTCTTGGGACCACTTTTGGGTTCTCTATTTCGCGCTTCGTTTCAGAGGTCCGGGAGGGGGGGACTAATAATTCTTTGTTTCTGGACAGATCGTCGGGGCTCGCGAGTATTTTTAGTCAATAAAGCTCGCGAAACGGAGACCGCCGGCGAAATCGGTTTTGGATTCCGACTCCGGAATCTCCCGGAATAAATTCCAGAAGGTGGCGGTTGGTTCTGGCGACCAACGCGGGGTACCAGGCAGACCGGAACCCGGTTCGAACCCGACCTTTTGGTTTTGGTTTATTTTGACTTGAAACGGGTTCATTTCCTTTCCCCTTTTCTGATCGCTCGGGCTTATATCTATCTCAACTTCCCTCATTCTAGGGTACGACACCCGAGCGCGGACGAGGAGCAGACTTTTCCCCCCCCCAACCGTACCCTCTTCCTCACCGATCGTGCGGAGGATCCAAGCGGCGAGACCAAGGAAGGAGAGGGAGACGACCTCACATCCCTTGTAGCCGAACTCGCGGGATCGGATCACCCTTCCCTCCGGCAACCGAGGTGAGCACGTTAGGGTTTTATTTTCTTGCTTTTCGGTACGAGGTTTTCCTTGGTTCGTCGGTGTTGCGGGCGATACGGGGTGTCGAACGGGAGGCCGCCGCCGCCGTTGTTAAACGGGAGGCTGCCGCCGCCGTTGTCGTGTCCACGGGGTCGTCGCCGCAGTCGCCGGAGTCGCGGGATCGCGATCGGAGCCGAAAAAAAGGGGGGGCCGTACTGTTCCTAGGGCAAACCCTGGCCGCGGTCCACCGCGCCGGCGTGCACCCGGCGCACGTGTCCGCGGCCCGGGACCGCGAACCCGGCGCACGGAAGGGTGCGCCAGGCCGCGCGGTCCACCGGGCCGGCGGGCACCCGGCACACGCCCCAGCGGCCTGGGACCGCAGACCCGGCGCACGGGTGGGTGCGCCAGGCCGCACGGTGCACGACATCAGTCGTGCACCCGGTGCTCGTCGCGTAGCGGGGGAGGCGATGAACCCGGTGCGCGCCTCCACCCGTGCGCGGCCCGGCCCAAGCCGCGGCGGTCCACCGCCTACAGCGTGCTCCCGGCCCGCGCCGCGGCCGCCTGCTGCCGTGAACCCGGTCCACGCCTGGTTTCGTGCACCAGGGTTCAGAAAAGGAGTCCAGGAGCTCCGTTTGTGGCCCGTTTCGCCCCGTTTTTGAGTGTTTTTAACCACGACGATGGTTTTTAACAAATAACTTTTATTGTAGCTGTTCGGGCGCACGGCGAGGGTACTTCTTTTTGTTGGAGCTCCCGCACGTTTTCTCCTTCGTGTTTAAGGTGGGTTCCTTTGAGACCAAGTATAGACTCGGTATTCTGTGTTAGTCGTTTAACTGCATATTTGTATTACTAATGCTGACGGTCTCTATGTTTGCGATATTATCCTGTATTTCGGGTTTTTGTGCTCGTGGTTGCGACACGCGCACCCGCGGTCTGGCCACCGCAAAGGGTGCTCTTTTCCGGGAAAGCGGTCTTCGACCCGTGTTAACCCACAAGGTGAAGTGGTGGGGGCCCCCGTAGGTGTGGGGTTTGAGGCATCAAAAGGTGGGGGAAAAAGGTGCGACCTGTCGGGACAGGCATCCGACGAGGTCAGGTGCCCCAAGGTGTGAGCGGTGCGATCCGTCGGGATAGGTGCCCGACGAGATCAAGGTGTATAGGTGTTACAGGCATTACAGATTTTGCAGGTGTTACATGTGTTCGCGTGTCACTCTTCCAGTGAGTCGAGTGGTTGCTCCGGATAGTCTTACTGTTGGGTTTGGCTTTCTTTCCTGCTTATTATTATTATCGCATGTCGCTGACTACCCACTCCGTGACAGGTTCTTCCAGGGGTGAGCGGTAGACGACGGTGAGGTCGAGACGGGAGTGGTCGGGCTGTGAGGAGCCCTAGTCTGTATCTCCTTTTACGTTTTCCTTGCATTTCATTTGATACTGTAGACTACGGTGTGGTTCGCGATACCCTTGTGGGGTCGGTGTGGATGTTGATTCCCGGTGCTCCGGATTTGATATTATGTTTCCTTTATTCGCCCGTTTGGCCGTTTTTCCAAAACAAAGTAACAAAAAAAAAGAAAAAGGAATTTCTAAACCGTTTTCAAAACCTCGGGTCGTGTGGACCAGTTTCCAAACCCTGTGGTTTTATGAGATTTCTAAACCGTTTTCAAAACCTCGGGTCGTGTGGACCTGTTTCCAAACCCTGTGGATTTATGGCATCTTTTCAAACCGCTTTCAAAACCTTGGGTCGTGTGGGCCTGTTTTTCAAAACTGTGAGTTTATCCTTTCAACTTGATTGGCGGCGGGCACCCTGTTTAGTTTACATTGTTGATTGAATACTCGAACTGTTGTGGTTAACTGAATGCTTGAGTTGAGATGTTGTAATAGCCGCGACGCCGTGCATATACAGAGGAGACTCTGCCCGATTTTCGAGTAAATCTGTATATGCGGCGGGTCTGGGCACGTGCCGGGGAAGACTGAATTACAAAAAGAAAAAAAAAAAAAAAATTTAAGGAACTTAATCAAACAACTCTTTCTTTTCCGCTGAGCGAAACCCCCGGGGCGTGACAGATTAAGATGGTATCAGAGAGGTTTTCTTTTAATCACAACAGTGAAGGTCCAACATCCACGGTAATACCACACGTAGCTTCGAGTAAATGAAATGTGTAGGACATAGGGGGTAGGACGTGAGTGATCGGGGGAGGGAAGGGGAAAAAAAAAAATGTAGTTTCTTCTCTCTCGATACAGGGACGTTGTTCTAGCAGGGTCTAGGACTGATGTTTGTTTTCGGTTGTATGTGTGTACAGAAAATGGTTCGAACCAGAGCGTCGGCCGGGGACGAAGGGGCGGATGCGACGGCATCGGTGGCCGCTGAGAACCAACTCTTGCGGCAGCAACTGCAAGAGATGGCGGGAAATCTGGCGACGCTCACCGACCATGTGCGTCAGTTGACGCAGCGGCTTCCGGCCGCGACGGCGACGGTCGCACCGGGCCCCCCTCAGGGGCCAGCCGCGCCAGCAGCAGCGCCGCAAGTGACGGGGACTGGGGCAGGAATGGCCCCTCCATCGATAGCAGCGACCGGGACAGCGCCAGCCCAGGCGACGACGCCTGTAGCAGCACCCCCAGCAGCGTCCACGGCACCAGCTCCGGGGGCCCTTGGCGGGGGTACCTCGGGGGAGACATTGGTGGCACCCGTTCCTGTTGTGGCCGCCGCTGCCGCGGGGGAGGGGGCAGCTTCACTAACAGAGCGGGAGCGGGTACGAGCCAACCTGGCGGATTTCAAGAAATATGATCCACCCGTGTTCGAGGGAGAAACGACCGACCCTTGGGTCGTCGAGGATTGGGTTGGATCGATGGAAAAGCTTTTTGAAGATTTGCTCATGGAGGACTGTGAGCGGGTTCCCCTAGCGGTCCACTGCCTGGGGGGAAATGCCCGTTTATGGTGGAAGACGGTGCGCCCCGACCCAACCAAGGGCACCGTGCTGCCATCATGGACGACGTTTAAGCAGGAGCTGTTTGGGGCTTTCTTTACCAACAGCGTCAAAAAGAAACTGGAGGACGACTTAAATCACATCCAGCAGGGGAGCAAGACGGTTATGGAATACCAGCGCGGTTTTGTGCGATTGGCGAACTGCGTCCCTTTCGTCATAAGGGACGAAGCCCACAAGGCGCAACTTTTCGTGGATGGATTACGGAGTGATATCTTCCAGGTGGTACAGGCGGCCGATTTGCACACGTTCCAACAAGTCGTCGACCGGGCCACGGTGGTCGAGCGCGGGTTCGCAGTTACACGCGCCAAGAGGGAAGCCCGGTACGGCACGAGGAAAAGAAGCGGCAACAACCGTACGTTGGGGGGGGTTCTTACAGTGGGAACCGGCCCCCAAGCGGTGGAGACCACAGTCGGGGACCCGGAGCGCACCTGCAGGAGGACCGAGGCCGGGGGACAGGCCTTGCGTAATCTGCGGGGGGGCACATCAAGTGCTGGACTGCCCCCAGAGAGTCGATCATTGCTTCCGTTGCGGCAAGCAGGGGCACTTCCGCCGCAACTGCCCCTTAACCTTGGGACCAGCCTCCTCTACTGCATCCACGCCTTCTACACAGTTCTCAGGGCGGGGGAAAGCTCCTATGGGGTCGACCTCTAGGCCTCCGGCAGCGCGTCGCGAGGAGACAAGGCAACCTCAACCGGGAGGGCGAGTATATTCAATGACCCACCAAGAGGCGGACCGGCCGGAGGACATGCTTGCAGGTATTACTTCTGTTTCAAATTCCCGAGCTAGAACCCTCTTTGATACCGGAGCAACACACTCGTTCATTTCTTGTGATTACGTGTTTATGCATGACCTTGGGGAGACACCTCTCCAAAACCGATTAACGGTCCAGACAGCGGGTGGGACACTGGAGGCGACCAGCTTAGTGGCCACCTGCCCAGTTATGTTAGGGCGACTGCCTTGCCCTTGGGACTTGGTGGTAATTCCCCTGAAGGAGTACGACATTGTTTTGGGCATGGATTGGCTCTCAAGGTACCAGGCGCTCATTGACTGCGAGAAACGGATGGTGCAGCTTCAAGAACCCAGCTTCCCTAAGAACGCGTATTTGGCGTGCAAGAGCATCTCCTTCCCAGCGGTCATCTCGGCGGCACGAGCCAGGAGGTTGGTGGAAGGTGGGTGTGTGGCCTACTTGGCATCGGTAGACATGGCCGCCCGACCCTCGGGGGTGCCGTCAGACATCCCGGTAGTGCGGGACTTTCCCGATGTTATCCCGACGGAATTACCCGGGATGCCCCCCGAGCGAGAGGTGGTGTTCCCGATTGAACTGCTACCGGGCACGCAGCCGATTACGAAGGCGCCGTACCGAATGGCTTTCGCGGAGTTGAAAGAGCTCAAGGCGCAGCTGGAGGATCTCTTGGACAAAGGGTTCATCAGACCGAGTGTGTCACCCTGGGGCGCACCGGTACTCTTTGTGCGGAAGAAGGACGGAAGCCTACGACTCTGCATCGACTACAGAGGGATAAACAAAGTTACAGTGAAGAACAAGTACCCCCTGCCTAGAATCGACGATCTCTTCGACCAACTGCGGGGAGCGACGGTCTTCTCAAAGATTGATCTGCAATCGGGCTACCATCAGCTTCGGGCTCGAAACGAGGACATTCCAAGGACCGCCTTCCGGACCCGGTATGGCCACTACGAATTTACAGTTATGCCTTCGGGGCTTACGAACGCCCCCGCCGTCTTCATGGATATGATGACCCGGATTTTTAAGCCCTTCCTAGATCGGTTCGTGGTGGTCTTCATCGACGACATACTGATCTATTCACCCACCGACTGGGAGCACGAACAACATCTACGGATGATCCTCCAGACCCTCAGGGACCACGAGTTGTTCGCTAAGCTCAAGAAGTGCGAGTTCTGGCTACGCGAGGTGGGCTTTTTAGGACATGTGATCTCGGCAAAAGGAATCGCCGTGGATCCCAAGAAGGTGGAATCCGTGACAGCCTGGCAGCCGCCAACTACGGTAACGGAGATCCGCAGTTTCTTGGGCCTCGCTGGGTACTACCGACGCTTTGGTCGAGGGCTTCTCGAAGATAGCCGCCCCCCTGAACCGGTTGACTAGGAAAGGAGAAAAGTTGTGTGGTCGACACCAATGCCAGGAGAGCTTCGAAGAACTTAAAGAAGGCTAACCAGGGCACCAATTCTCGTACTACCAACACCCGAAGAGGATTATGAAGTGTACTGCGATGCATCGAGGATCGGCCTTGGGGGTGTATTGATGCAACAGGGAAAGTAATAGCCTATGCTTCCAGGCAGCTGAAAGATTACGAGAAGAATTATCCGATACACGATTTGGAAACTGGGCTGCAGTGGTCTTTGTTTTGAAGTTATGGAGACACTACCTCTTTGGTGTCCACTGTAACGTTTTCTCTGACCACCAAAGCCTTAAGTACCTGTGCACCCAGAAGGAACTAAACCTGCGACAGAGGCGGTTGGCTCGAACTACTGAAGGACTACGATCTAACGATCCAGTACCACCCCGGGAACGCAAACGTAGTGGCGGACGCTTTGAGCAGGAAGGGGCAACCAGAAGAGGCGACGGCAAGCGCGATAACTGAGCAGAGCACCTTGATCGCGGAGTTCTCGCGATTGAAGTTGGAGGTGGTACCAATGGGCACAGTCGCACAGCTGTTGGCCTTGGTGGTTAAAGCCGACGCTGTTCGAGAGAATTCGAGGGGGACAACAGGCGGACTCGTACTTGCAGCTCATACGAGACAAGATCTCGCCGGATCAAGGAGGTGACTTTTCCGTGGAAGAGGACGAACACTTTACGGTTCCGCGGGCGGATCTGCGTGCCAGATACCCCGGAATTGAAGGAGGGAAATCCTAGCTGAGGCAACCGCGCCCCTTATTCGGCACATCCTGGGGGTACAAAGATGTACAGGGACCTCAAGCAGACTTTTTGGTGGCCCAAGCTGAAGGGGGATGTGACTCGTCACGTTGCGCATTGCCTGGTTTGTCAGCAGATAAAGGCAGAGCATCAGCGGCCGGCGGGAAAGCTACAACATTACCCGTACCGGAGTGGAAGTGGGATCAGATCACCATGGACTTCGTCACTGGATTCCCACGTTCACAGCAGGGGCACGACACAATCTGGGTCATTGTTGACCGGCTAACCAAGTCAGCGCACTTCCTGCCCATTCACACAATCTGGACCAGAGAGCGATTAGCCCAGTCTACCTCAGCGAGATTGTGAGACTGCATGGAGTGCCGGCATCGATCACATCGGATAGAGACACACGTTTTTGTTTCGAAGTTTTGGCAGAGCCTACAGCAGGCCTTGGGGACCAAATTACAGTTCAGCACGGCCTTCCACCCCCAAACGGACGGACAGTCGGAGCGAGTGATACAGACGCTGGAGGACCTGCTGCGAGCCTGTGTGCTAGATTGGGGGATCGGTTGGGAGCGTTACCTGCCCCTCGTCGAATTCGCCTACAACAACAGCTACCAGGCCAGCATCCAGATGGCACCCTACGAGGCCTTGTACGGCAGACGCTGCCGATCCCCGATCTGTTGGGACGACTTGGGAGAACGAAAGTTCTTGGGACCACGACTGGTGGAAGAAACTGAAGAGAAGGTACGCCTTATCAGGAAACGCCTACTGACCGCCCAGAGCCGGCAAAAGAGCTACGCGGATCGGAGACGCCGGGACCTAGAATTCCAGGTGGGAGAACACGTGTTTCTGCGGGTCTCGCCGTCCAGAGGAATCAAACGCTTCGGGCTGAAAGGCAAGCTGAGCCCACGGTTTGTGGGGCCGTTCGAGATCCTGGAGCGCATTGGCCCAGTGGCTTACCGCCTCGCCCTACCCGCCGAACATCAGCCGGGTCCACGACGTGTTCCACGTTTCGATGCTCAAGAAATACCTCCCCGACCCAGACGCATGTCCTGGACGTCTCGACACTCGAACTGAAGGAGGACCTAAGCTTCGAGGAAGCCCCGGTGCGAATCCTAGCAAGAGAGAGCAAGACGCTCCGAAACCGAGTCATCCCCTACGTAAAGGTGCTCTGGAACAACCACGAGGAGGCGGAAGCGACGTGGGAGCTGGAATCCAAGATGAGGAGGGCTATCCCTATCTTTTCAAACCGCGAACCAGGATTGAGTTTCGAGGACGAAACTCGTTTTTAAAAAGGTGAGTGGTGTAATATCCGCGTGGTTTAACATACTGTGGTTCCGTTCTTGGGACCACTTTTGGGTTCTCTATTTCGCGCTTCGTTTCGAGGGTCCGGGAGGGGGGGGACTAAGAATTCGTTGTTTCTGGACAGATCGTCGGGGCTCGCGAGTATTTTAGTCAATAAGCTCGCGAAACGGAGACCGCCGGCGAAATCAGTTTTGGATTCCGACCTCCGGAATCTCCCGGAATAAATTCCAGAAGGTGGCGGTTGGTTCTGGCGACCAACGCGGGGTACCAGGCAGACCGGAACCCGGTTCGAACACGACCTTTTGGTTTTGGTTTATTTTGACTTGAAACGGGTTCATTTCCTTTCCCCTTTTCTGATCGCTCGGGCTTATATCTATCTCAACTTCCCTCATTCTAGGGTACGACACCCGAGACGCGGACGAGGAGCAGACTTTTCCCCCCCCCAACCGTACCTCTTCCACACCGATCGTGCGGAGGATCCAAGCGGCGAGACCAAGGAAGGAGAGGGAGACGACCTCACATCCCTTGTAGCCGAACTCGCGGGATCGGATCACCCTTCCCTCCGGCAACCGAGGTGAGCAACGTTAGGGTTTTATTTTCTTGCTTTTCGGTACGAGGTTTCCTTGGTTCGTCGGTGTTGCGGGCGATACGGGATGTCGAACGGGAGGCCGCCGCCGCCGTTGTTAAACGGGAGGCTGCCGCCGCCGTTGTCGTGTCCACGGGGTCGTCGCCGCAGTCGCCGAGAGTCGCGGGATCGCGATCGGAGCCGAAAAAAAGGGGGGGGGGCCGTACTGTTCTAGGGCAAACCCTGGCCGCGGTCCACCGCGCCGGCGTGCACCCGGCGCACGTGTCCGCGGCCGGGACCGCGAACCCGGCGCACGGAAGGGTGCGCCAGGCCGCGCGGTTCCACGGGCCGGCGGGCACCGGCACACGCCCCAGCGGCCTGGGACCGCAGACCGGCGCACGGGTGGGGCGCCAGGCCGCACGGTGCACGACATCAGTCGTGCACCCGGTGCTCGTCGCGCAGCGGGGGAGGCGATGAACCCGGTGCGCGCCTCCACCGTGGCGGCCCGGCCCCCAAGCCGCGGCGGTTCCACCGCCTACAGCGTGCTCCCGGCCCGCGCCCGGCCGCCTGCTGCGTGAACCCGGTCCACGCCTGTTTCGTGCACCAGGGTTCAGAAAAGGAGTCCAGGAGCTGTTTGTGGCCCGTTTCGCCCCGTTTTTGAGTGTTTTAACCACGACGATGGTTTTAACAAATAACTTTATTGTAGCTGTTCGGGCGCACGGCGAGGGTACTTCTTTTTGTTGGAGCTCCCGCACGTTTCTCCTTCGTGTTTAAGGTGGGTTCCTTTGAGACCAAGTATAGACTCGGTATTCTGTGTTAGTCGTTTAACTGCATATTTGTATACTAATGCTGACGTCTCTATGTTTGCGATATTATCCTGTATTTCGGGTTTTTGTGCTCGTGGTTGCGACACGCGCACCCGCGGTCTGGCCAACGCAAAGGGTGCTCTTTTCCGGGAAAGCGGTCTTCGACCCGTGTTAACCCACAAGGTGAAGTGGTGGGGGCCCCCGTAGGTGTGGGGTTTGAGGCATCAAAAGGTGGGGAAAAAAAAAAAAACAGGTGCGACCTGTAGGGACAGCATCCGCGCAGGGTCAGGTGCCCCAAGGTGTGAGCGGTGCGATCGTCGGGATAGGTGCCCGACGAGATCAAGTGTATAGGTGTTACAGGCATACAGATTTTGCA
>CM055063.1:13435517-13506557 GCA_029204045.2 Tillandsia leiboldiana
TGTACCATTCATTTCCATCAATAAACCCAAGAGGAGCACAAACAAAATCCAACTCCTCATTTCCGATGATCCATTTACCCTCAAGGTGTGCTTCTCGTGGCCGCTCACGTTGCCGGGTCAACTCCACCGCACGAAGCTCACAGACCGTCTCTTCGCCCTCGACTCCACTCCCTCTTCTTTCTCTTCTCTGGGCAGCAAGAAAAAGGTGGAGGGGATAGAAAGATGGGTGAGCGTGAGCATGTTCCGGCTGTATAAAAATCAACGATGGAGTGGTTGGGAACAGAGAAGCCCATACCTCAAGCTACGTGCACCAAACCGAGCTAACTGGGCATTTCTGTGCTTGTGTACCGGTAACCCACCACTTGGTACCGGTACACGGGCCCTGGTTTCCGGAACCAAATGGCTGGTTCCGGAACCAAGCCACCCAAAATCTCCAGAACTAGCCAAAAATCCGAAATCCGAAATGCCCCGTCAACACTCACTTTCTTCCCTCGGCCTCGGACCTCCGCATCACCCCGAAACCACCGAACACCTCTGTAAACTCATAATACACATGTCCAAAGGGATCAACTCACATCAAACCCATCCATGAAACAAATGCTCGACCGCAAGCTCTCAATCCGACCCAACTCACTTTCTACAAAAAAGCTTCCGCGTTGCTCCTGGACCACCCGAACCATCCTGTAAACGAAATTAGAACCTGCTGAAGGTATTTCCACAATACAAGGCTGCCCCGTGGAGTCGGCACACTGCCCGAACTCCGTACTCTACACATCCCCTGTGCCGCGCGGGCCTGCGGCCGCGCCCGTGGGCGCGCGGCCTGCCAGTGGCCCCGCGCGGGCGGCCCTGTGCCGCGCGGCCTGCAGCCGCGCCCGTGGGCGCGCGCCCTGCAGGGGCCCCGCGCGGGCGCCCTATGCCCGCGCGGGCCCTGCAGGCCGCGCCCGTGGGGCGCGCGGCCCTGCGGGGGCCCGCGCGGCGGCCCCTGTGCCGCGCGGGCCTGCGGCCGCGCCCGTGGGCGCGCGGCCCTGCAGGGGCCCCCCGCGCGGCGGCCCTGTGCCGCGCGGGCCTGCAGGCCGCGCCCTTGGCGCGCGGCGCTGCAGGGCCCCGCGCGGGCGGCCGTGCCGCGCGGCCTGCAGGCCGCGCCCGTGGGCGCGCGGGCCTGCAGGGGCCCCGCCGGCGGCGCCCTGTGCCGCGCGGGCCTGCAGGCCGCGCCCGTGGCGCGTGGCCCTGCAGGGGCCCCGCGCGGGCGGCCCTGTGCCGCGGGGCCTGCAGGCCGCGCCCTTGGCGCGCGGCGCTGCAGGGGCCCGCGCGCGGCGGCCCCTGTGCCGCGCGGGCCTGTAGGCCGCGCCCGTGGGCGCGCGGCCCTACAGGGGCCCCGCCGCGCGCGGCGCCCTGTGCCGCGCGGGCCTGCAGGCCGCGCCCTTGGGCGCGCGGCGCTGCAGGGGCCCCGCGCGGGCGGCCCTGTGCCGCGCGGGCCTGCAGCCGCGCCCGTGGGCGCGCGGCCCTGCAGGGGCCCCCGCGGGCGGCCCTGTGCCGCGCGGGCCTGCAGCCGCGCCCTTGGGCGCGCGGCGCTGCAGGGGCCCCGCGCGGGCGGCCCTGTGCCGCGCGGGCCTGCAGCCGCGCCCGTGGGCGCGCGGCCCTGCAGGGGCCCCGCGCGGGCGGCCCTGTGCCGCGCGGGCCTGCAGGCCCGCGCCCGTGGCGCGCGGCCCTGCAGGGGCCCCGCGCGGCGGCCCTGTGCCGCGCGGGCCTGCAGGCCGCGCCCTTGGCGCGCGGCCCTGCAGGGGCCCCGCGCGGGCGGCCCTGTGCCGCGCGGGCCTGCAGGCCGCGCCCTTGGGCGCGCGCGGCCCTGCAGGGCCCCGCGCGGGCGGCCCTGTGCCGCGCGGGCCTGCAGGCCGCGCCCTTGGGCGCGCGGCGCTGCAGGGGCCCCGCGCGGCGGCCTTGTGCCGCGCGGGCCTGCATGCCGCGCCCAGTGGGTGCGCGGCCTGCAGGGGCCCCGCGCGGGCGGCCTTGTGCCGCACGGCTTGCTGGGCGCCGCGCGGGCGGCTGGGCCAGCGCCGCGCGGCTGGTTTTGGGGGCCGTGCAGCTGCGCCGCATTGGCCGCGCAGGCTGCGACTCGGCGACGCGCCGCGGCGTGTTGCGCGATGGTTTTTCCGCGCAACGCGCGGCGTTTCTCTCGTCGCCGGATGGGTTTTCTTTCGCTTTGTTGAGCGCGGTCTTAGCCGCATGTTTTCTGACACCCGGGTTCCTCCTCTTATCTCGCAGTTGTGGCATAGTGTTAGCTTCTCACGTGGCCGGTGGCGCGTGTTTTGCCGCGTGGAGCTGCGGGATCGCATCGGGACCTCCGTTTGGCGCACGGTTTTCGCGGATTGATCGCAGGTGGTTGTTTTCTCCCAATGAACTACGGATTGCCCTTATGCTTCCGAATGCAAAGGTATCGTGTCCTTACTATCAGGTAATTGCGGAAACAGTCGTGCCGTCGAGGGTTGTCGTTTCGACTTGGACACGAGTGTTAGTCGCATTGTTAGAGTATACGAGTTGTACTGGCTGAGTTACAGATGACTAGATACCACTGGCAGAGTTACGAGATGGTTATAAATCACTGGCTGAGTTACCAGATGAGTAGATACCACTGGCAGAGTTACCAGATGGGTATAATCAACTGGCTTAGTTACCAGATGAGTAGATACCACTGGCAGAGTTACCAGATGGGTATAAATCCTGGCTGAGTTACCAGATGAGTAGATACCACTGGCAGAGTTACCAGATGGGTATAAATCACTGGCTGAGTTACCAGATGAGTAGATACACTGGCAAGTTACCAGATGGGTATAAATCACTGGCCGAGTTACCAGATTGTAGATACACTGGCGGAGTTACCAGATGGGTATAAATCACTGGCTGAGTTACCAGATGAGTAGATACCACTGGCAGAGTTACCAGATGGGTATAAATCACTGGCTGAGTTACCAGATGTGTAGATATCACTGGCTGAGTTACCAGATAGATAGTTATGCCCTGGCCGAGTCACCAGGTGGTTACTAGAAGGGATTGAGGTGGCCTTCTAGTGTCTTGTAGAGTTCTAGCAGTCCCGTGCGGGGGCGGAAACTATGGGCGCCTAAGCCTACAGCCTGTTCTTGTTTGATAAGGGCTGTAGGGGCCGCAGACTTTCGTAGTTTCCAGGCCTCCCGTGAGAGAGACTGAGAACTTACTTCCAGCATGCATTGAGACATGTAGCGATAGATTCATTTCCAGTTATCTATCTATCTATCTATCTATCTATCTGTCTATTTGTGTTTTTGTCTCCAGCAGACTGAGTGGGTGTACCGGGGGTTTAAGCTTTGGTACCCACTGAGATCTGACTGTTGCAGTAGATCTCACACCCGCTGTGATGACAGGTGTTCCTGAGGCGGACCGTTCCAGGTTTGCTCGTTCGGAGCTTTCTGACCGAGGTAAGGGCGTGGCTGACTAGCTCCTACCCGAGTCCGTGGTGTCGGTGTTAGTGTCACTTGTACTTTTTAGTTTTCCACTTTTGTACTTGGGTTGTGGGGTGCAGTGGACTGGTGTACTTGGACTTTCACCGCTTAGTGTTTCAGCTTCCTTTCAGCTCTGATACTTGTTAGCTAGATTCTTTTGCAGGTTTGACGCTTAGTCTGTACGGCAGTTTCCGTACAGACGCGATCTGTTGCGAGCCCGGGTCGCAGTTCGACCCGGGGCGTGACACCCCCCTCCGATACGTGCCTAGACCCGCCTCACATGCAAATTCACCTCAAACGGACAGAGTCTCCTTTGTATATGTACGGCATCACAAACAGAATTTTCACTTTAACCACACCAGTCCAAGGAGTTAAGTAGAGGGAAAAAGATAATCATGCGCAATAACCAAGATGGCCAACTAATTTTGAAAGGATAAATCTACGGGTTTGTAAACTGTGTCCACACGACACCTATACGTTTTCAAAACCATTTTCGCAATCCTTTCTTTTATTTGAAACTGGCCGCCAAAATAAACAAAGGATACCGTTCATCACGAAATGTCCAACATCTACATCGTCAAAATAAATACCACTCACACAAAGATACTAACCGAAATAATCAAAACGAGATAACGGAGAGAGTCACCAGCCCCTAACGAGGCTAACTTCCTCTATCCAGCGGCCTCACTGTCGTCCCGGATCCCACCTCCTGACCGAACCTGCCATAGTGTGGGAAGTCCACCGACAACAGAGTAAGAGGTAAAAGTAAGATGTGCAAGATCTCTAAATACTGGAAATGAAGCAAACCGAAGCCCAGAGCATCCACACTCTTCCCGCATGGATCAACAGTAACCCCCCATGTAAATCGAAACAGTATGCAAAAGGAAACACCTCGCACTCACCTTGTTGCTTTTAACACCCTCCAACGGCCTTGTGGCCAGCACCATAAGTACCGCGAGGGGTCCCCACTACGTCACCTGGTGGGGTACACGGGTCAACGTACCACCTTCCGAAATGTACACCAGTGCGGTGGCCAAACCACTGGTGTGCGTGTAAACGCCTGACATAATGACCGAAGGTCAATGTGTGATAATAGGGATACTCATCAAAAAGGGTTACTCAAGATTCATTAGCATATCTCTTTACTCTTACGTCTTACTATGAGACTGTTACGGAATTTGAGTTGGCGTAGTTTCGTGAAAGTCTCAAGTCTTGAAGATTGAAGGTGAAGAAGTTGGATCATTTAACTCAATCTCAAGAAAGAAGAATTCAAAAGGATCAGGTATGTTTAACTAAAGATTTGTGTGATCCGAATACTTCTTGTAGTGTAGAAACACTTGGAAGAATCTTCATTGCATAAAAATCAAAAACTGGACTTGGGACATGTTCAGGATCCGGATCAGGTTGTTCGATCCGGATCCCGAAGGTGGTTCGTTCATACACCATTCAATCCGGATCGTAGCCTCTTGATCCGGATCCCGAACTTAGTTTACCATCTTCCTTGAACGATCCGGATCAGGCTTCGCAATCCGGATCCCGAACGTTGATGTTTGGTGAACTGTATGAACGATCCGGATCAAGCACTTCGATCCGGATCCCGAACCTTCGTTTTTCTGGAATTGGCTGACTCGTTACGACGATCCGGATCACAGCTATCCGATCCGGATCGCCGTCCGTAAAATTTCCAGAAATGTTAGGTTTTTGATTCTTATCTCCTTCCTAGGGTTTCTAACCTATAAATAGACCCTATGACTCTTTTTCTAGGGTTATCCACATAGCAATAGCCGTCATTTTCATATATCATTTATACGGCTATAGATCCACATATAGAGAAGAAGGAAATCATTAGAGAATACTCTATGTTTCTTCATCTATATTGATTAGTTTGATTCTAGGTTTTCATACTCACATCTTGAGTTGAATCAAACTAATGAATACTTAGATGGTATTTCCGATCTATCTTTGATCTAAGTATTCGGCGGATCATCACCACCCAAAACAACGATTTACCCCAAAAATCGCGCGTGGATTCGCGTGTCCTTGTGGATTCAAGGTTCAACCGCTCTCGTGGATTCGGAGCGAGGCACGTTCGTGGATTCGAAGGGTGCTATTGGGTGAAGACCGTGGATTCGGTCGGACGTCGTGGATTCGACGTTGGACGCCGTGGATTCGGCGTTGGGCGCAGATCGTGGATTCGAGAAGCGTCGGGAGCGAGCGGAGAAGATCCTCTAGGAGCGTATGGAAAAGGTTGAGTCGTAAGTGTGTACGGTAAATCACCTTGTACGTGTTTTAATTCTAGTGGATTTCTGCCGTGTTATCGGTCCCGTGGTTTTTTTACTCCGGTGATGGAGTTTTCCACGTAAAAATCTTGCGTTTATTTTTATTTCCGCATTGGGTTTTTATCGCAACGATTTTTGAGTTTTATACGTTTTACACCTATTCACCCCCCTCTAGGTGTTTTTCCCCTATTTAGATCCGTATTACATATAACCCAACAAGTGGTATCAGAGCGGGAATAGGGTTGTAAACAATGGTTGAAGGTGGAAACATCACCGACCCCCGTTCTTCGATGGAACAAATTATGCGTACTGGAAAGTACGGATGAAAGCCTTTTTAATTTCCATCGACGAACGGGTGTGGCAATCAATTGAATTAGGATGGTCTAATCCAACTGAATTTATTGGTGATGTTCGCACCTTAAAACCTAGGTCGAAATGGACCAAGGAAGAGTTAGATTCATCTTCTTACAATGGCAAGGGAATTAATGCTATTTTTAATGCCTTATCTCAAACTGAATTCTCTCGCGTCTCGGCATGTGAGACTGCGAAAGAAATCTGGGATGTTCTTCAGGTTACACATGAGGGAACTAACCTCGTGAAGATTCAGAAACTGCAAATGCTTACGAGCAAGTTTGACTCTATCTTAATGGCAGAAAATGAATCTTTCACGGACTACTATACACGATTGCAAGACATCGTAAACTCATGTGCTAATCTGGGAGAGAAGATTCCAGAATTTAAGATTGTAAGAAAAATCTTAAGAACTCTTCCTGAACGATTTCGCCCAAAGGTTACTGCCATTGAAACTATTAAACACCCGGACGAAATACGTGTAGAAGAATTAGTTGGTCATTACAAACTTATGAAATGACATTTACTACTAACAATTCTTCTGGAAAGCATCCACTTCTAAGTCTTCAGGTTATGCGTTGAAAACAACTAAGGAAGAAGACGCGGATACATCCTCCTCAGACGATGACGAGAACCTTTCTATGGAGGAATTTGAGAAGCAGCTCGCTCTCTTGACAAGGAAGTTTCGCCGCAACTTTCGAAGGGGTAATTCAAGCAAATCTCCATCCTTCGGAAAGTCGAACAAAGGCAAGGGTACTTCAAGTTACAAGTCAAGAAAGCAAGAGAACTTCTCAAAGGATAAGAAAGTTCAGAAGGACAACTACAATGCTTCAAATGTCGAGGCTACGGCCACATTGCAACGGAGTGTCCTAACAAGTATCCGGCAAAGAAGAAGGCGATGCAAGTCGTCACTTGGGATGACAACTCAACGTCAAATGAGTCGTCTTCGAGTGATGAAGAAAAGAGCTCCACCGCATTCCACGCGTCCGTATCTTCACCCTTCATGTGCTTTATGGCAAGTACATCTGAGTCGTTGTCCAACTCCACTGTTGAAAAGATGCAACGGACAACGAATCGGATGATTCGGAAGGTGAAGATTTTGCTCTAGCCTATCACAGATCTTTACGGGATTTAAAGAAACCGGCTAAGCAAAACAAGGGGTTGAGAGGGAGATTGCAGGATCTCGAAGAAGAAGTAAAAAGGGTAACTTCTCTCTCGACCGATCTTGAAGTGGAAAGGGATAAACTGATAAAAGAAAATGTTTCCCTTCAAGAGTCCAATGAGCAACTCGAGAAGAACTATATAGATATGGTGAACAAAGCGAACTACTTCTTGAAGCTCTACGGCGAGGCCCGACGGGAAAATTGGAAATGACAGAGACCATTTGCCAACTCAAGGATGACTTACAGCAATTTTCTTTAGGAAGGAGTAAGTTGGATAAACTTCTTGGTCTTGGTCAAACAACAAGTTCGGCCTCGGATACAATCGAACTGAAGACAATTTTAGTTCGGTGGGACAGTCTTTGTGCCTCAGTCGGTATCTCCTCCTCCGACACCGGAAATCATGACAACCAACGACAACAAGCCTACTTCATCCTCTTCAGAATCGTCAAGCACAAGGTATGTTTTCGTTGTAATTTTGCAGGGCACATTGGAAGAAATTGCAAGATTGGAGCTCAAAGATCAAATCAACCACATCTTGCAAACTGCTACCAATAAGTTCACTCCATGGAATTCAAAGAAGGATTTTCCTAAAGAAAAGAACATTGGTAGTACTTCAACAAGACGATGACAAAAAAAAAGACCAATCTTGCAAGACGTCTTCATCAAGGAAAACTTTTCAACCATTGCCAACATACTCCAAAACTCAAAAGGTTTGGGTATGCAAAGGTGAAACCCCTCCTTGTCTTTAATCGTTCTCGATTAAATCTTGTGTAGTTTATGTAGACTACTTTCTTTCTTCTTTTTCTTTGGGCCGACCCGTCAACCATCTTTGGGAGGTAAATGGTACATTTTTTTATTGGTTGATGATTTCCTCTCGGTTTTCTTGGGTAGCATTTTTAAAAGAGGAAAGCCGATACGTTTGACTCTTTTTCATGAGATTTGCCATCGTATTATGATTGAAAAGACTGAAAAGATCATTCGTGTTAGAAGTGATAGAGGTGGAGAATTCATAAATTCAAAATTCATTGGTTTTTGCACTTCAAATGGATATTAAACATGAATTCTCGGCACCCTATACACCTCAGCAGAATGGTGTTGTTGAGCGCAAGAACAGGGTTGTTCAAGAGATGGCGCGTGTGATGTATTCATAGCCGGAATTTACCGCTACATTTTTGGGGCTGAAGCTGTGAACACCGCTGTCTATGTCATTAATAGAGTTACTTGCGCCCAGGAACTTTAAATACACCATATGAGCTGTGGTTTAGTAGAAAACCCAATATCAAATATTTTTCGTGTCTTCGGGAGTCGATGTTACATTTTACGTGACCGTGAAAATCTTGGAAAGTTCGACTCTCGAAGTGATGAAGGGATCTTTTTGGTTATTCTACGAATAGCAGAGTATATCGAGTATTTAACATTGAATCTAAGACGATCGTAGATCTATAAATGTTAAAGTAGATGAAGCTTTTCACTTTGAAACCTGGAAAATCTACCCTCGATATCTCTCTAGATGATGATTCTCCTGCTAGTGCATCTTCTCATAATAATACTTCCAATATTAATGATGCATCTAATGGTTCTTCTAGTTATCTGATGTGCAGGAATCATCTCATATATCTCCGAGTACTCCGTTTCAACAAACGTTACGAATCTCCAAGGATCATCCGGAATCGGAATATTATTGGAGACCACAGAAGGAGTCAGAACTCGGAGGCAGTTGGTTTGTGGATTCGCTTGCTACGTATCTTAATCGAACCAAAGAACATAGATGAAGCTCTTCAGGATGGACTACTGGATTTAAGCAATGCAGGAAGAGCTCCATCAATTTGAGCGAAACAAAGTCTGGGAATTAACGAAGCCTCCAAAGCAACACAATGTGATAGGTACCAAATGGATCTTCAAGAACAAGAAAATGAGGATGGTACTATCATCAGGAACAAGGCACGATTAGTTGCTCAAGGCTACTCTCAAGTAGAAGGTATAGACTTTGATGAAACCTTCGCCCCTGTAGCTAGACTCGAGTCCATTCGTATACTATTCGCTATTGCTTGTCATTTTAAAATTAAATTATTTCAATGGACGTTAAGAGCACATTTCTAAATGGGTTTTTAAATGAGGAAGTTTATGTGGCTCAACCGAAAGGTTTTGTAGATCATAAACAACCTAACCATGTTTTTCGTTTGAAAAAGGCTCTTTACGGTCTGAAACAAGCACCGCGAGCATGGTACGAAAGGTTAACAAAGCACCTTTTGGAGAAGGGCTATACTCGAGGGGGAGCTGATAGGACTCTCTTTGTGAAGCATTATCAAAGCAATTTCATTGTAGCACAAATCTATGTCGATGACATTGTATTTGGCGCAACAAGAGATAACGATGCTTCTAAATTCGCGGAGACCATGGAAAGCGAATTTGAGATGTCCATGATGGGCGAATTGACTTATTTCCTTGGATTGCAAATTAAACAAAATGATGAAGGTATTCACTTGAGTCAATCCAAGTATGCAATGGAGTTGGTCAAAAGTTTGATCTAGAAAATTGTAAAGATTTTCCGACTCCAATGGGAACTAGCCACAAGGGACTTGGAAGTGAATCACATAGTGAGAATGTAGACGAGAAACTGTATCGAAGTATGATTGGAAGTCTACTTTACCTCACGGCTAGTCGCCCGGATATATCTTTTGGTGTTGGGATTTGCGCGAGATATCAATCAGCACCAAAGGAGGTTCACCTGAAAGCGGTGAAAAGGATCATCCGGTATATCAAAGGATCAATTAATTTCGAAATTTGGTATCCTATGGGAACAAGTTTGGATATTGTTGGATACTCTGATGCCGATTGGGCAGGATGAGTGGATGATCGGAAAAGCACGAGTGGTGCATGCTTCTATCTTGGCCATTGCCTTGTTGCATGGCACAGTAAAAAGCAGAACTGCATAGCACTCTCGACTGCCGAAGCGGAATACATTTCAGCTGGAAGTTGCTCAACTCAACTCATTTGGATGAAAAGCGTATTGAGCGACTTCCGCATTTCAGCATCTTCGGTAACAATACTTTGTGACAACACTAGTGCTATTAACATTTCTAAAAACCCTGTGTTGCACTCTAGAACAAAACATATTGAACTTAGATATCATTTTCTTAGAGAGCTAGTTGAATCAAATACTCTTCAACTTTCATATATTTCAACTGAGGATCAATTAGCTGACATTCTAACAAAACCTTTGGATCAAAAACGTTTTATTCATTTACTCAAAGCAATTGGGATGCTTTCCTTGAAATAATCTTCTTTTTGAAATCTTTGCTTAGGATAGGTTTTGTATTTGTTTTTGTTTTGTTCATCATCTATGTTTGTACATAGGACATTAATTGAGCATAGATCATAATTGACTTTAATTGCATCTTTTCGCACATTTAGAAATTTATTATGCTTTTGCCATCATAATATTTCACTGTTGCAATGATCATTTATGTTAATTAAATCATCTTCTAAAGTGATCAAAGTCAATTTCTCTCTCTCTATGATCTCTTGGTATAGTCATTATCTTATTTGACTGCTTAGTCGAGTATGAAATCGAGATCAATATTTGGTTGAATACTTTATATCTTAAATAATTGATAGCCAATTAAGGGGGAGTCATAGAAAAGGTAAAATGCTCAAAAGATGTGGAAAGAGTTACATCCCAATGAGGAGTGTGAAAACTACCACCACATGGAGGAAAGAGCTACCACCTCGGTCGTCCGAGTATTGTGTGCAGCTACCACATGTATACCAAGCATGGTTGTTCAAATTTTTGATTAAGTAAAATGCATGTTGAAATACTTGACTCTGTCAAATTTCAAGGTTGGTATAAGGTGGGTTTTTAAAGAAAGATGCTCAAAGAGCCACTCTCTTCAACAGATTGTCTAGATACATTATCTATTATATTTGGGATTTCAAACATCTATTGATCTTTGTATTTCATTTTCTTTACTGAATTGATGATTTGATAAAGGCATTACTCATAAGATCAAGTTAGATGTAATTGAAGGTGTTCAACTTTAAGGGATTTAATTTTTGTAAATTTTCGTTTCATTTTTGGATATTCTTGATAGTTTTGGCATAATCTATTTCTTGTTGTATGAAACGATGATTTTTGTTTAAAGTTGATACACATTTGTGCTTACAATCTTTTTCTGGTTTTCTTGAATTTCTCTAAAATTTTCTAAAGAAAAAGTTGGGGCCGATCCGGATCGGGCTAGATGATCCGGATCCCGAACGCAGGAATTCTTCTGCGGGCTGACGATCCGGATTGTATCTGCCGATCCGGATCCCGAACGCAGTTTCTCACTGCGGGTAGCCGATCCGGATCGCAGTTATGAACTGATCCGGATCGCGGCTAGGTTTTATAAGGAACGAAAGGGGTTTTTGATTTCTTTACTCCAATCTTTTGTTCCAAAGTTTCCAGAGCCTCTCTCTCTAGATTTCATCCTTCCTGGAAGCTTTCAAACTCAAGTTCTTCAACTCCAAGTAAGTTTTATTGATCAAAATCTCGGTTTTTCACCGTTTTTCTCTTTTCCTCCTCAAACGTGATGAATTTCTTGGATCAACTTTGGTTGTGGATGGTTTTTGATCAAATTTCTTTTGAAATAAGAACTCTGGGTAGATTAGTTTTGATTATATACTAGGTATTCTCCTGATTAACGGATTTTTAGGCTTCGATTTCTAAAATTTCGATTTTAGGGCATATAATAAGGATTTTCGAAAATCATGCAATTGATCTATTTTAAAAAGTCCTTTTTTTTTGCAAAACTAATTTGATTCTTAGTCTCTCTACATGATTATGATTGTTTGGGTACAATTTTTCAATCTTTGAAAATTAACAATTTTTCATGTGCTCTTGAGTTGGTCTACACAGGATTCCTTTTCTCAAGAAACCATTAGCAATGGTGATCACTTGGATTGTTTTTCTACTTGCGGCTATGGTTCATACAAGAGACACCGTCAAGCCCAAGAGGGCTAAGAAGGCTAAGAAAGCGAAGAAAGCTACAGATGATTCCGATACAGAATCTGAAACGGAATCAATTAATTGGGATGAACTGCAAGTTGAAGCAACGACTGTTCCGACTGCTTCAAAGGGAAAAGCACCTGCAGAAACATCAAAGGCTCCGCCCACTGCTGCTGAGAAAGGCAAAGCTCCAATGGAAGAAACTTCTGGGAAGACAAGAAGAAAAAGTATTGCTCGCAAAAGAGGGAGTGCACAAGGAATCTCCATTGAGCAACCAGCTGATAGGCAAGCACCACCTCAAGACTTTGTCAGCTCGGCAAGAATAAAGGATTTTGAAAACAGAGAATGCATTGGAGAAAGGCATGTTGATGTAAAAGCCTTAAAGCAACGTTCTCAGACGTTTGGGACTTTGTTTGACCAGAGAGGTCTTGCTTCCATTTGCGAGTTCCCGGAGACCACTGGGTATTGTCTTCACTCAGTGAGGATGTTTTATCATAATGCCTGCTATCTAGTTGATCAGGAAAGCGGGCGTCGGGATTTTCAAACATTAGTCAAGAATGTCAGAATCAAAGTAACGCCTCAGCTAATTGGTGAAGTACTAGGGATGGACGCCCGAGCCGATGGCACTCATTACCTGAAGAATCAAGTCTTCAACACCTTCTCCTGGAGAGTGGTAGTTGATGGAATCTGTGTTCCAGATACTCGGTCGACAGGAAACTCCGTTTTCTCGAAAGAACTACGACCAGAGTACCGCATCTTAAATCTCATTGTCTGTTACAATATTATTCCTAACATGAACACAAAGGTTCTTCGGTGGGAAAGAATGATATTCCTTTATCTACTTGGAAACCCCGCAGCAGCAATGGGAGCTAACTTAAACATTCCCTACGTCATCTGGTCAAGGATGGCACGATATGTGGAGCAAGCTCATCCGTCAGAGAGACTACCTTTTCCAATGATCATCATGCGCATTCTTCGCAAATTTAAAGCTGACACAAATGCGAGTTCCTATCTGCACAGTTTAGGAACGATCAATGACACAACAATTGTAAAGTCTCTTTCGACGAAGCCAGATGAACCTTTCATACCTCTTCACCGGCAACGAGAACAACGACAACAAGCAACAACCTCTGCACCGGCAGCAGCTCCTCCAGTTCAACCAGCACCTCCGGCACAAGAAGCACCACAATCAACTTCTGATGATGATGCATCTGTTACCTCAATCTATAAAGAACAGCAAAGGCTCTCCAACGAGCAAGAACGTATATCAAATGAACTAATTGAGGTAAAGGAAGAAATAAAGAAGGTAAATATAAATCAATCAGCGATGAACAAGCGAATAAAGAAGATTTTCCAAATCCTCGGCTGTATCAGTTCAGACGAGTCTGAATAATCCGTATCCTTCTAATTTCTGTTTATTATGCATATGCTTAAATCCTTCTGTTGTGCAGGTTTTCAAGTTTTAATTTGAGTTTTTAGTTCTCTAACTTAAACTGTTAACCATTCTCTCCACTTCTGTAATCTTTGGCTTTATTTGTGACAAAAAGGGGGAGAGAGTTTAGAACAATGAGAGAGTTTAGAACAATGATTTGAACAATGAACAATGATTGTGAAAATCTTGATGATGAAGATTTTGTATACATCAAGGTAAGTATCACTTCAACTTCAACTTTGGTTTTCATCTTGTGATTGTTTGCATGTCTCGACTAACTATTCGACTAACTATTTGGGCATGTAATATAACTAACAAGTTGATGTTGGACTAACATTTTGACATTTGGTTTTTGAATGCATAGAAGATATGTTGGTTTTTGACTATGATTCTCTTACATATCTGAATTCTCAAATGTCATGGTGATTAGATAAACTCTATCTCTGTACTAGGTTTTGTATGCTAAATATTCTTGAGGTATCTAACGATCTTTTTTTTGTCAAGAATGATTTCTTTGTGCAGAGAGTACAGATGTCTAAGTCTAGAGTCTGTTTTAGGAGTTTATCTCATGTTTTTAAATTTTTGGATCTCCTTTGTAAATTTTTGTTGTATGGTGATAGCAACAAAAATATCTTTTTAAATTTTCTTTAGTGGATCTGTGTTTTGTCACGAAACCGCCAAAGGGGGAGATTGTTACGGAATTTGAGTTGGCGTAGTTTCGTGAAAGTCTCAAGTCTTGAAGATTGAAGGTGAAGAAAGTTGGATCATTTAACTCAATCTCAAGAAAGAAGAATTCAAAAGGATCAGGTATGTTTAACTAAAGATTTTGTGTGATCCGAATACTTCTTGTAGTATAGAAACACTTGGAAGAATCTTTCATTGCATAAAAATAAAAAACTGGACTTGGGACATGTTCAGGATCCGGATCAGGTTGTTCGATCCGGATCCCGAAGGTGGTTCGTTCATACACCAGTTCAATCCGGATCGTAGCCTCTTGATCCGGATCCCGAACACTTAGTTTACCATCTTCCTTGAACGATCCGGATCAGGCTTCGCAATCCGGATCCCGAACGTTGATGTTTGGTGAACTGTATGAACGATCCGGATCATGCACTTCGATCCGGATCCCGAACCTTCGTTTTTCTGGAACTGGCTGACTCGTTACGACGATCCGGATCACAGCTAGTCCGATCCGGATCGCCGTCCGTAAAATTTCCAGAAATGTTAGGTTTTTGATTCTTATCTCCTTCCTAGGGTTTCTAACCTATAAATAGACCCTATGACTCTTTTTCTAGGGTTAATCCACATAGTCAATAGCCGTCATTTTCATATATCATTTTATACGGCTATAGATCCACATATAGAGAAGAAGGAAATCATTAGAGAACACTCTATGTTTCTTCATCTATATTGATTAGTTTGATTCTAGGTTTTCATACTCACATCTTGAGTTGAATCAAACTAATGAATACTTAGATGGTATTTCCGATCTATCTTTGATCTAAGTATTCGGCGGATCATCACCACCCAAAACAACGATTTACCCCAAAAATCGGCGTGTGGATTCGCGTGTCCTTGTGGATTCAAGGTTCAACCGCTCTCGTGGATTCGGAGCGAGGCACGTTCGTGGATTCGAAGGGTGCTATTGGGTGAAGACCGTGGATTCGGTCGGACGTCGTGGATTCGACGTTGGACGCGGTGGATTCGGCGTTGGGCGCAGATCGTGGATTCGAGAAGCGTCGCGGAGCGAGCGGAGAAGATCCTCTAGGAGCTTATGGAAAAGGTTGAGTCGTAAGTGTGTACGGTAAATCACCTTGTACGTGTTTTAATTCTAGTGGATTTCTGCCGTGTTATCGGTCCCGTGGTTTTTTACTCCGGTGATGGAGTTTTCCACGTAAAAATCTTGCGTATTATTTTTATTTCCGCATTGGGTTTTTATCGCAACGATTTTTGAGTGTTTATGCGTTTACACCTATTCACCCCCCTCTAGGTGTTTTTTCCCCTATTTAGATCCGTATTACATATAACCCAACAGAGACCACAACCAAAAGGCAAGAAGAATGTACCCACCTCAAATCGCGTCGAACGAAAGAATAGAAATTGACCCGCGCCCTCGAACGACTCCCGAACCTAAAAAAAAGTCCCCAACAGAAATATTGGTAAGACTCGACTTGCCCGTAAAAACAAAGATCCCGAACGCGCACAAGTAAAGGCGGAACTGAGCGGTGGCGGCGCCGCGCGGCACTCGCCCCGCACGGCGCGCCGCATGCGGTGCGGCCCCGCACGGTGGCTGCCCTGCGCGGGCGCACGCACATGCGGTCCCTTCGTGGCACGCGTGGGGTGTGCGCCTAGGCCGTGCGGCGGTAGCAGGGCGGCGGCAGCGCGGCGGCGGCAAAACCCAAAAATGCAAAACCCCAAAAACCCCGTAAACGTGGAACGATGAACGACCAAAAAAATGCGAGGGAGAAGAAACTGCTAACCTTACACTAACGGGGAAGACGACCCGATCTCGATCCTCGTGGTTGAAGAAAAGAAATCCGGCTCCGCTCCCCGCCTCCGACACGGTGATCCAAGATGAAGAAGAATCGCTCTCTTTTTCTCTCCGAATGTCACGCCCCGGAGGTTCTAAAAGAGTGGAAAACGTATACATATATTTTTTTCTCTTTAAATGAACCTTGCCTCCGGTGCGCGCCAGACCCGCCACATATACAAATTCACTCCCCAAACGGGCGAAGCCTCTTTTGTATATATACGGCGTTCCGAACACGACAAGTACTTTAACCATGCAATCATTGAGCAATAATAAAGAGAGATCACACCTAACCATACAATCATAATCACCATACTTTTCTAAGGGATAAATCCACAGGTTTGAAAGACGGTGTCCACCCGACACTCAATTTTACAAAACGTTTTCGCAATCTCTTTTAAATGGCAACATTGCTTGAAAGGATAAATCCACGGGTTTAGAAATCAGTGCCCACACGACACTTGGTTTGAAAACGCTTTTGACCCCATGTTTGTATTTGAAAACGAGCCGCATTCATACTCTCAACATTCACAAATATAAGTAGATATTCCTACACTAAGATCTTAATCCAACATCGACGATAAACCATGCACAAGTAATCACAGCTAGACTAACCAAAAACAATAAAAGATAACCATAATACTGTAAAGTTTAATAGCCTCGAAGGCTAGGGTCCTCTAACCGTTGCCTCACCGTCGTCCCGGTTCCCACCCCTGCTCGGACCTGTCACAGTGTGGGTAGTCAGTGACTGATAAAGTAGACGTTAAACAAGTAAATGCAATAAACTGAAAAGACAAACCGATACACCAGAGCATTTACTTCCCCCTCATGAACCGCTAAATCCCTGTCACAATCACGTTGGGCCCCTACCCCAGATTTAAAACATGTTGGGCCCCAACCCCAAATACCGTGCTCAATTCTTGGTGCCTCCAACACCTCTACTGCCCAAGTAGCAGTCGCCTCACCGTGAGGGGTCCCCATCATCCCTAGTCGTGGGGTACACGGGTAATCTTACCATCTTTCCGGAAACATACACCCTGTGCGGTGGCCAGACCGCCGGTGTGCGTGTAAGCAAATAAGAGCATATAAACAGTACCGCGACCTCAGCCGCCTCAGTTAGAATATAAAAACGGGATTCACATGCAATGGGGTTAGACAGTTTACCGAAACATCTACTTTAATCATACGAAATACACCGGAACGACATTTCACCGAAAACACCAAAAAGTACCCACCTCGAATGTGCTGACCGGAACACCTGAGACCGAACCACGCTCACAATCGGCACTTGGACCTAAAAAGTCCCCAAAAGAACCGCGGTCAGGACGGAAACATATTCTGTAAATAAACCGAGTCCAAAAACTCAAAAACACAACCAAAGACTCGGCACGGCGGTGGCGACGACATGCGACGGACGACGCGGCCACCATCGCGTCATTGCGTGCCATGCGGCCGCGCGGGCACCGGCCCCGTGCGGCACCGCATGCAGCTCGGCCGCGCGGGCACCAGCCCCGCGCGGTGCCGCATGCGGCACGGCCTCGCGGGTACCAACCCCGCGCGGCTCCACCAGCGGCGCGACCGCGCGGGCACTAGCCCGCGCGGCGCGGCCTGCAGCGCAGCCCGGGCGCCAGCCCCGCGCGGTGCTGCGGCAGCCCGGTCGCGCGGCACCGCCTGTAGCGCGGCGCGGGCGCCAGCCCAGCGCGGCGCTGCGATAGCCCGGCCGCGCGGCACCGCTTGCAGCGCGGCGCGAGCGCCATCCCCGCGCGGCGCTGCGGCAGCCCGGCCGCGCGGGCTTGCCCCGTGCGGCACCGCCTGCAGCGCGGCGCGGGCGCCAGCCCCGCGCGGTGCTGCGGGTTGCCCGACCGCGCGGGCTTTGTTCCACGCGGCGCCGGCCGGGGCGCGGCGGCGGCCCCGGGACGGCGGCGGCAGCCCTGGGACGGCGGCGGCGGCTAAACCAAAAACGATGACAAAACCCCGAAACTAAAACTGAAAAGAGCATCGCTTACCGCGATTCGTCGGAGAAGGCGATCCGTTCACGCTCCCGGCTTCGACACGTTCGTCGGGGATGATTGGGTCCCTCCGCTTTCTCCTTCTTTCTTTCTTTCTCTTCCGGTTAGGGTTTCTCTTTTCCTCTTTCTTTCTTTTCTCTCCGGCTAGGGTTTCTTTTCGGGGAAAGTGATTTCTTTTTCTTGGTACGTACCGTAGAAATCCACATCGGGTATTTAATATTTAATTAATTATTTATTTATTCCTTAGAGATAATTCCTTATCTCCTCAAAAAGCGTGCACTATCTCTTGCACGGCTTGCGTTGCACACCACGGTTACCGCGATCCTAAAAACCCCGTTCTAGGGGATCCTTATGTCGGAATTCGAATCCGGTCGCACCGCCATTCACCGTTTTTCGAGCTCTATAACAGAAAAATACCCGTACCTCAAGATTATCAACTTAAGAAAACCCATTAATTCAGTTTCCTCTAACTTATACTTTATTAGTAGGAGGGTAAAATGCTACACGAAAAGTTGTGATATTACACCGAACTAGGGTTTTCGTTTTCTTGAAAAGTATTAAATAAATATTCTATTTCTCTCGTATGTACAAAATAAAACCTTTTTTCGGTATATAAAGGAAAGATTCCCATCTCCTCGAAAAGCGTGCCGATCACGTGGCACGGATTCCAGTGCACCCTACGAGTACCGAAACCCTCAAAACCCATTCCGGGAGATCCGCAAATCGGATTTCAGATCCGATCGCTTTTGTGAGGACCCAAAATTCCCACGTATGGTTTATTGTTACATCTCCAACTTCTGGAGGCCTTTGTGGTGCGTCGGCGGTGTTTGTGCTCTAATAGGGGACAAGTGATAGACTCAGTGTGTTAAATAGATCACGAGTGTAGTCGGATGACCCCGTCGAATGTTCAGAAGTGGTTTCGCGCGGAACAAACATCAGAATTGGACTCAGCGCTTAATTTGGGTTAGGAACACTTATCTGGATGTCTTCAGAAAATTTAAGGATTGGAATTTGGCAAAACGGACAACGGATTTGGATTCAGCACGCTAAAACGATGAAAATAGACTACTTATTTGTATTTTTCGGAGCCCGGATGCCCGTGCACGGATTTTGAGGCAAGGGGCACTTTTCCAACGGCTAGGGCAGCACCGGCGATGGTGAGGCACCGCGGCGCGGACTTGGGCAGGTGCAAGCGCGGCGGCGGGCAGGTGCGGGTGCGGGTGCGGACAGTGCGCGGGCAGCGTGCGGGTGAGCGCGGTGCATGGGGACAGGTGTACCGGGTCGCGTTCTTCTATTGGGCTAGGGCCGACACGTGGCAGTTGCGAAGAGGCTGGTTCAGTGGTCGCGGTCCACGGTGCCGTGAGGGGGTGCCTCGAGAAGCGTGCGTGCAGAGGGCGTAGGCGGCGGGCGCAGGAGCGCACGTGGGCGCGTTGATGGCATTTCCCGCGCTTGGGTGCGCCACGCGTCAGCGCCCGCGGTGGGCCACGTGGCGTAAGGATGGTGGTGGGCTTCGCTGTTGCCTGTTCGATGGCGACATGTCGCGCGGAGGATGATCCAGGCGCTGTCGGACGGGTCTTGTTCGACCCGCTTTCGGGCGCCCGAAAGTTTCGGGCGCCCGAAACCGGGGATATGGGTGGTATTTTGTCAATTGTTCGGTGAGCCTATAAATAGCTCCCCTCCCTCTCCGTTCCTCCTTTTTCTAGATTTTCTGAGCCTGTTCTCTATGGGATCTCTACAGCAAGGTTCCTCCCCTCCCTCTTCCCCACACCATGATGGATTTCCGCGATTTTTGGAGGCCGCGACATCGACGTTTTCTGCGACGCGGCGCACATCGACCCACCTTGGATTTTTGGCTTTTACCGTCGCTCTTCGTTCCGCAAGACACACTGGATCTCCCCGCTGGAATTTTGAGCCGATTTTCATGGCAACGCGTTCACGAGAGGTAAGGCTTCGATTTCCGTGTTAACCACTTTTCCTCAATTTGAGTTTTCAGCATAGTTCCCGAGGTGTTTTTCTGACCCTTTGTACTGCTGCGAGGTATGGGACATCGGTGGAGTAAGGTTGTGATTTCTCAGCCTACGGGCATCGGAATGAGGCGTTTAAGGACTCGATCGGCATCTACACTTCGAGAGGAACGCGCCCGTATTTTTATTGAATTTTTTTGAGGACTCTTAAAAGGTGAGATTTAAGCTTCTTTGGGGTTGTATCCCGCAGTATTTACAGTGTTGTGAGAATGCCGGCATACCACCTTGTTTGAAATGTATCTTGGCCTACAGGTGTCGAAACAGGGCGTATAAATACTCGTTTTGGGGCTACTCGTCGCGAGGATCGCAACCGTGATTTTTCTGGGATTTTTGGAGGACTGACTGCAGGTGACAAATGCCCTTATTTGTGCTATTTGGGAAAAACAACAATGTTGTTGGTGTGTGTTTGGGGTGTAGATTGTGTTGTGATGTTGATTGTTGTGGTGTTGCATTGTTGGGGTGATGTTGTTTGGAGCCGAGGCTTGCGCGACATGTACCGAGGATGCGGGTTCAGCAGATTTTGTTAGCAAGTGGCCACGCTCTTCACCAACTTCAGCTTTGCCTACGGAAAGCGTTTCAGGTGGGTTGCTTTGTCCCCAGAACCAGTGGACGGTTCTTTAATTCTATATGTTAGAATGCATGCATGATTAAATGTACAATTAATAGATTTGAGATGTAAGCATGAAAATGGCCTTGATCATGTGTTTAATGCTTACTTGTATATTGTACATGATTTAAAGGAATTAAGATATAGCATATGGTGGATGGTTGTGGTTATTAGACACTAGATGAGATGGAGATCATGTTTGATTATTTTTGGCATCGTTTTGCGAGATCGATTTATTATAGTAGCAAGTTACTAGCATGCCAGGTTAACACATAGACTTTCATGGGATTGGATTTACTCGATGGAGTAGGATGATTTATCTATGTGCGGAAATTACTCTGAGGAGTTTTCATGGATTATGGACAAGGGTAGTTCATCTTTGATTTTCGGGCATACGGTTATTTCTAGTTGATGCTACTATTCGTTATCTCATCTTTATTCTTCCTTGAGGACAAATGCATGCTTGTATGGACATATAGTTAGGCCATATTTTACTGCTACACTACTTATTGGAGCTTGACTTAGGAGAAACCATGTTATCCCTTTCTCCTTCTTTGTTATTCAGGCGGTCTGTGTTGCTCGGGTGCGAGCAGGGGTTTGGGGTAGTGTAGCCGGGACCTTGGTGTCAGGGATGGGTTGTGCTGGATTGTGGTGCGGATATTGGGCGGTTGACCGGAGGTCGGTTATAGGACTTGATTATAGACGGTAGGGTATTGCGGCAACCGCGGATATTGGGCGGTTGACCAGATATTTATTTATAGCTCTGATATCTGTTAGCTGTAGCACCCTTTTCTTGCAGGTTGGACGCTTCGCCTATGCGGGGTTTTGTATAGGCGGCGGATCTGTTGGCAAGCCCGGGTCGCAGTTTCGATCCCGGGGCGTGACAGATTAGAGTGGTATCAGAGCATAGGTTGTAGGTCATGGTGGACTTAGAAACCCTAGGCTTATGGTTCCACCCTTGGATGACTTCGTGAGAGTCGTGATTTATAGCGAGAGTCCTGATTGAGTTTTATACCTCTCCCAGGGGACGGGACGAGTGATTGGCATGTTTATTCTCCTAAGTGATTATGTTGGCTGCAGACAACATAATGCTGTGGAATGGGTGACATGCTTTAGACTTTCGCTGGATTGGGTCGAGTGGCTTTTGTGTGCTGATTTGTGGTTTTGTCGTGGTGAGCTGTGTCTCCCCGACGCTAGGTTTTGACCCGTGTGCATCCTGTCACAGCAGTTGAGCTTGAGCGGTTGGTTTTGGGCCGGATACCCGTATTGAGGTCTGAGAGCTCCGGACCCAGATGACAAGATTGTTAGAGGCCTATCAGCGGCAGAGGGAGCAGCTGGTTTTGGCGACACAGTTGTCGGAGCACTGAGTAACCCCCTCTGTGCCAATGTTTAGTGTCGAGGCACCGAGGCAGGGTGGATAGTTGACGGCTGGCGAGCTGAGGGGACATGATCGATCTATTGAGCCAGATTTGGCAGATGAACCACCCCGACTCGTAAGATTGAGTTTGGAGCCTTTAGAGGCAGAGTCGTGGTTGGTGGTGATGGAGTGACTACTTGAGAGCCGCCTTGCGCTGACGGTTTATGCAGTTGTTGAACTGCGCGCTCCAGGTTCGAGGGACGAGGCGCATAGGATATGTGTGACTGGGAGTGGATTGCGCCAGGATACCTTTATGTTTTTTTTCGTTCCCTCAGTTATAGATTTTGGACGCCTCGTTGGAGTAGGCGTTGTGTATGGAGCGTGGCGCTGCAGTTCCTTTGGATAGGGATTTGCCGCCAGAGGCGAGTTCTGGATATTGGTGCTTGGCGCCGGGTGACGGGGGACAGATCGGCCGGCAGAGGCATTTCTGATTTCTTTTTTCAGGATAGCGGGTTTCCGAGATGCTAGAGATCGGGTGGACCCCGATGGCAGCATCAGCATCGACATCAGAGTGGCGCGGCGGTAGCATGGATTGGTTATCTGTGGAGGACCGTATTTGTCACCTCTGTGTGAGCAGAGACAAAGGTCGTGCTCCCTATGTGAATAGTCTTGATTTTTTTTCTGGCAGACTGAGCGACGACCACTTGCATCGAGCGGATGAATCTGTGCCGTCCGGTTGGAGGGCGCCACAGCAGCGGATCGGGTTGTCGCAGGTGTGATTTCATCACAACAGTCGGAATTAGAGTAGGTTGCATTCCTGGATGGACTAGAGGTAGAGTCGTTACCACATGCACTTGAGGTACAGGTTTCTATTGTTGTTGTGCATGTGGAGGAGGCCTGTGGATTATGTCCAATGCAGTTGAGGCCGCGAGTTATACCGGCAGACTTATTGGTAATCTTGGTAGTTCGGTGCTTTGACCCTGTGCTTGGGATTGGTTGGCACAATGCCACTGGATGTTTGACTACGGAGAGAGAGGACTTTGACCTCCTGCGAGGCAAACGAGAGGAGGCTTGGTTGTTGAGATTGTTAGAGCACACAGGTTATAGCGACAGTGTGAGAGGTGCTTACGGCGGCACCGGGACTTAAGGATATCCCTGTTGCCCGTGAGATCCCGATTGTGATTTCACCTGAGCTGTTGATGATGCCGCCGGTTAGGGAGATAGAGATTGCGTTTGATGTGATTCGGGGAACCGCGCCACCCTCGACAGCGTCTCATTGGTTATCGCCTGTAGAGCTGAGAGAGCTGATGGCGCAGTTGCAAGATCTGATGGATCGGGGGGTCAGTTTGACCTTGCCACGCCGTTGATACACGGTAGTGATGCCACGTCGTTGATACACGACGGTGAGGGTTCGTTGTGGTTTGAGCACAGGCTGGTCCGGATATTATTTAGGACCTTTTGATATAGTTATACTCTGCCAGTTATTGTATGATGCGAGCACCTACTTGGAATCAGACAGCTGAGGACTTTGCTTAGATAGCTTTCAGGACACGGTAGGGGCACTATGAGCTCACAGTGAGGCCAATTGGATTGATTAATCCCCTGCTGCTCTTATGGTTTGAGGAATTGTGCTCCAGCTATACTTGATTGGATGGGTAGCAGGATTCTCTGGGGATATTTTGATTTACTCCCAGAGCGACTTGGAGCACGTGGAGCACTTGTGGATGTGCTACAATGCCTGTTCGGAAGAAGCTGTATGTCAAGTTGTTGCGGTGCAACTTTTAGCGTCGGGAACCTACCTTCTTGGGTCACTTTATTCTAGCCGTTGGAGCGGCTGTAGAAACCCGGCCAAAATGGATGTTATTCGAGATTGGCTGAGATCAACATTTATTCTTGAGGTGAGAGGTGAGGAGCTTCTTGGACTTGGCAGTGCCGGGAGAGCATGGCTAATGGATAATGAGACTGATACTAGCGCCAATTTTTGTATTGCTAGTGATGGGAGTTGGATTTGCGAGTTATAGTGATACCTCCCATAGTGACTATGGAGTTACCATTGGGTTATTGTTGAGCATTCTGGATCACCTCGACAGGGCCACTGTGTTGGCGGATACCTGGAGCAGGAAAGCTGTCTGGGGTTGAGTTTGATGATTCCACAGCTGGCGCTGTGTAGGACTGTTGAGGCAAACAGGGTTCGAGGTAGTAATCCTGGGGGGCCCTTTTGATGGTAGATGGCGGAGGAGCAATCCACTCGGGTGGTCAGGATTAGGGAGTGACTGAGTGAGGACCCCAGCTTGTTAGGGCTTCTTTCCTTCTTGGATGATCGCGGGGATGTGTTTCGGATTGCCTTGGTTGAGTGGACACTAGGGTGTGGTGTTGGTGCATGTAGCACTGGTTGTTATTTTCTTGTCCCCCAGTCTTTTGATGGAGACCCTATGGTTTTTCACGTCTCAGCTCAAGAGTGTTTTGCTTTTGGATCCCTCGCCCGTGATTGACTCGCTCCATTTGAGATCTGTGAGTGTTCGGAGTCCGATGGACGCCCGTTGCGAATTCTGGTTCGTGAGGTGAGGGAATTGCGCAATTGGGCCAAGCCGTATTGGTTATTGTTGTTATTTGGGAGGAATCACGGGGAGTGAGTGGTGACTTGGGAGCTAGAGACGGTGATTATGAGTACCTACCCTTGATTTTGAGACACCTTTTGAGTTATGTTAGTTTCGAGGACGAAACTTTCTTTTTGTGGGGGAGGATGTGAGGACCCGAAATTCCCACGTATGGTTTATTGTTACATCTGCAGCTTCTGGAGGCCTTTGTGGTGCGTCGGTGGTGTTTGTGCTCCAATAGGGGACAAGTGATGGACTCAGTGTGTTAAATGGATCACGAGTGTAGTCGGATGACCCCGTCGAATATTTAGAAGTGGTTTCGCGCGGAACAGACATCAGAATTAGACTCAGCGCGAAATTTGGGTTAGGAACACTTATCTAGATGCCTTCGGAAAATTTAAGGTTTGGAATTTGGCAAAACGGACAGCGGATTTGGATTCAGCACGCGAAAATGATGAAAATGGACTACATATTTGTATTTTTCGGAGCCCGGATGCCCGTACACGGATTTCGAGGCAAGGGGTACTTTTTCGGCGGCTGGGGTAGTGCCGGCGACGGTGGGGCACGGCGGCGCGGGCACGGGCAGGCGCAGGCGCGGGCAGCGCACGGGCCCGGGCAGTGCGCGGGCAGCGTGTGTCACGCCCCGGGGTCGAAACTGCGACCCGGGCTCGCTAACAGATCCGCCATCTGTACGGAAACTGCCGTACAGACGAAGCGTCTAGCCTGCAAAAGACAAAACTACAGCTACACAGATATCAGAGCGGATAAAAAGCTGTACTATAAAATTTTTCTCAACTACAAAGTTGCAACAACACATAGCCTATCTCCCAAAATCAGTTGATACAAATAGAAGTCCACCTATACAACATCTACGAATCCAAATGGCAGATAGCTACCAAGAAACATATCCCACTCCCACAATCCGGGATGGTACATCTACCTCTCTCTAAAGTAACAATGCTGGTAGGGAACTATCACGCGACTCCCTGTCCTCGGTCCGTCCAATCAAGCTCAGCAGGAAGGGAAGAAAGCCTCAGCAACCTGTCACCGACAGAGGGTGTGAGAACTACATCCTACAGTAGTTCTCAGTGGGTACCGTCTCCAAGAACCACGGTCTGCCCACTAAGTCTACCAGAGGCACAAGATAGAGAAAAGACTGATGATAAATATAAATAAGCTGGAAAAGAATCTACAGCTATCATGCCTCTATCTACTATGCTCAATAAGAAGAGACTATGGATGATGGTATGCAGTCGCTCACTGCTGACAATATGTCGCAAGTACTAAGCCCAAGACGCTCTACTACGACACATGCTACACCATCACTCTCTCAGTGTATCTCAAATCTCGGCGACTGCCCCACAGGGTCCAATCGAGTCAAGCCTGCGCCCCCTGGTGTATCAACCAGGGTGTCCCAACGGACAAACTCGATATCTCATACAGTGACCCCATGGTAGCTCGGCCAGGGGTATCAAGCAACTTCTAGTATATGAACTAGGCGCATCATCGCAGCCTCGTCAGGCACGGTATCATCATCGCAGCCTCATCAGGCTCGGAATCATCAACGCACCCGGGGCGTGGTTCGAGGGGTGCGACCCCACCGAACTCAAGTATCTCATCAGTATCACTGTCTCACAAGTGGCTCTTGCAGGCTGTAGACCACGATCAAACAGATCGGTATCTCGATGCTCAAAGCACAAACTCAGTCGGAGAACCCTCCACGACTCAATCTCACAACACAGACCCACTCAACGAAGGTACTACACAGCTGGGACCACCGTCTCTCCCAACGGCTCCCTCAACAACACCTCCCTGAACTCAACACTCAACTCACGGCCGGAGCTACTCCACGGCCAGATCTACGAAGGGTCCGAAACCCCGGGAGACTAACATCTACGTCCCCAAGAGAGAAAGCAGCCCTTAGAACCCAGATCACTCGAATCCGCTCGGGTGGATAAGTTTATAAGAAACCATGTCATTTATTTCAGAAAACCATTCGATCTGAGAGAAATCCATCTTTTTAATGATTTTTAGTCTCTTTTAGGAAAACCCTTTGAAATCAAGTTTTATGCCCAAGCCTCGAAGAGCTGATGCCTTCGTCCCAACAGACGAGAACAGACTCAGACAACCTTGCGAGGCTTAGAAGAAACATTGGCTGACTAAAATCATGTATTCATCCAAAAAGGTTCTGGGTTCAAGGTCCTGCTAACACACGTGCACCACGATCCCAACCTGGTGGTGACGAGGAGAACAGCGGAAAGGAAAACCCCCGGGACCACCGTTCATCTGAAACGGTTCCCCAAAATGCTAACACTGGCCTAACCCAGCCACCAGACCCCACTCGGCCCCCCGGGCCCGAGTGCAACACCCGTCCCACAACACTCTGACCACTCAGCCCACTACCCGGGCGAGGAACTCTAAGTCCCGAAGGATATGAAAAGTGCGGGATGTCTAAAGCATAAAGGAACCTAGCCCAAATTAAGGTTCACAAATGGTCTGGTCAAACTCATGCACATATGACGGGGGTGCTAGCTAAGTTCCAAGAAAACACTTAAACTAGCATGCAATCCTAACACATTAGAATTAGAAGGAAGTCCGTAGACTTGGAGAGAAAACCAACCCACCTCAGAAAGCCACCAATTGCTCGTCGACACTTGCAATTGGCACCGCGGGCTTACCTGGCCTCCAAGGGGTCCGCACGCAACACGAAGCCCGATGCCAGAAACCGCACGCAAAACGGAGCACGTGGCGACCAACCACACGACCGCGCGCTCCGCGGAAGCTAAAACCGCACCGCAAGCTGCCAGAAGCGAAGAAATCGCAAAATCAATCCACACAGTCAAAACCGAGCATCCGACGGCGAAAAACAGCTTCCGTCGGCGAAACAGCCTCCGTCAGCGAAAACCAGCGCCCGACGGCGAAAAACAGCATGCGGCGGCGAAAACAGCTCCGTCGGCGAAAAACTGCGCCCGACGGCGAAAAACAGCACGCGGCGGCGAAAAACAGCTCCGTCGGCGAAAAACAGCGCCCGACGGCGAAAAACAGGCAAAATCTGCTAGCGAGACAGTTCGCGAAAACCCTGCGAAACTGCTCGCGAAAACCGCTCAAAATCTGCTCACAAACTGTTTGCAAAAACTGCTCAAAACCGGATTGCGAAAACAGCTTGCGAAAATCTGCTCCGTCGGCGAAAAACTGCGCCCGACGGCGAAAAACAGCGCCCGGCGGCGAAAAACTGCTCCGTCGGCGAAAACCAGCGCCCGACGGCGAAAAACAGCTCGCGGCGGCGAAAAACAGCGGCCGACGGCGACCAACGGGCACCGACGGCGAAAAAACGGCGCCGGCACGCAACCCGAGGTGTCGCCCACCGTCCGGGAGCACGCCGAGCGTCCACCAGCTCTGCCGCGCGACGAGGAAGGCCCACCGCGCGGCACCAAGCCAAACCGCGCGGCGCAGGGGCTGCTGCGCGACGCTGGAGCGCGTCGCGCAGTGCCCCAGCGGCGCTGCGCGCGGCACCCAGCGGCGCTGCGCGCGGCCGCGCGCAGCCCGCCGCGCGCGCGCGGCCGCTGCGCGCAGCAGCGCGCACCCGCGCGCCCGCGCAGCCCGCGCGGGACCCTGCCGCGCGCGGCCATGCCGCGCGCACCTGCGTGCGGCCACGCGGTGCCGCGCGCACCTGCGCGCTGCCCTGCCGCGCCTGCCCGCGCGCGGCCAAGCAGTGCCGCGCGCGCCTGCGCGCGGCCCTGCCGCGCGCGCCCGCGCGCGGCCAGGCAGCTCCGCGCGCGGCCAGGCAGCGCCGCGCGCACCTGCGCGCGGCCCTGCCGCGCGCGCCTGCGCGCGGCCTAGCAGCGCCGCGTGCAGCACTTTGCTGCACGCGGCGCCGCGCCCAGCGGCACCTCGCCGTAGGGTGCTGCCAACAGCAGCACCCTGGCGCCGCGCGTGCGCCGTTGCGCGCGCGCGCGGCCGCCGGCGACGGCAAACCCAAAGAAAAAATCCGATAAAATCCGAAAATCCCAAAAATCCAAGAATCCATTTTTTTCTTACTTTTTAAACACCAATTAAAATCCAATTAACAAAACCAAACTCCAAGACCCAGAAAATCTGAAATTTTACTTACCTTGACGATGCTCGCCGCACGCCCACGAGCTCCACGCGGCCTCCAACGGCGAGTCCAAGACCAAAATCGGCTAAAAACTCCTTTTCCTTTCTCTTCTTCTTCTTCCTTTTCCTCTCTTTTCTTTTCCTTCCTTTCTTTCTTCCTTTTCTTTCCTTCTCTGCTGCAGAGGGTGGAGGTGGAGCCTTTTATAAAGCAAAAAGCTTTATAATTAATTAACTAATTAATTAATTCCAATAATTCTAACTCCAACTCACTTTTTACCTTCGGGCTCTCCGCCGCTGCCCGGAACCTCCCGAACTCCGCTGTAAATCGAAAATACACGCGCTCACAGCTTTTTCTCTCCAAAAAGCTCATCCGTTGAGGCGGGGTGCTCAAATCAATTACCGGCTCCAAATTTGCCAGTTCCAACTCACTTTTTGCCTCCGGGTCCTCCGCGTCAGTCCGGAACCTCCCGAACCTCGCTGTAAATCGAAAGTACACATGTCCACAGCTTTTTCTCTTCAAAAAGCTCGTCCGTTGAGTCGGGGTGCTCAAATCAATTACCGGCTCCAAAATTGCCAGTTCCGACTCACTTTTTGCCTCCGGGTCCTCCGCGTCGGTCCGGAATCTCCCGAACCTCGCTGTAAATCGAAAGTACACGTGTCCACAGCTTTTTCTCTTCAAAAAGCTCGTCCGTTGAGTCGGGGTGCTCAAATCAATTACCGGCTCCAAAATTGCCAGTTCCGACTCACTTTTTGCCTCCGGGTCCTCCGCGTCGGTCCGGAACCTCCCGAACTTCGCTGTAAATCAAAAGTACACCTGTTCCAAGTGTTCCTGAATTTCCGGCGCTCCACGGTGAAGTCGGAAATTTCCAATCTCATCCTCAATCGGCCTACAAAGCCCGGAAAAACCCCGAATCGAGCTGGAGCTTCCGCGTTGATCCGAATCAACCCGGCATCCACTGTAAACTCAAATGCAACATGCCCAAGGCAACTCTCTGCTCCAAGCCATCTGTGTGGTCGGCGCGCTATCCAATGCCCCGGTACTTTACATTCTCCCCTCCTTCAAAAGGTTTCGTCCTCGAAACCAAAACACGCACCCTACCCCAAGAATCTTACATCGGGAATATCATCAACTCCGACTCTCTCTCAATTGAAAAGCAGCCGAAAATAGCGAAAAGTCCAAAATTTCCAAAGGACCGATGCCTTCACCCCGATCAAACAAGAATAGGTTCCAGCATCGCCTCCACTTCTGGAGTAGTCCTTCGAAATTTTCCGCTCCGTCCGCTATTTTCGGTGATGAAACGGGAAAACAAGGAGAGAGAGATGTTGAAGTTGTCCCTGCTGTAGCCGCAACCCAAAACCACAATCCACCAACTCAACCATGTAGGGGTGTAAAACTCTGATCTCAACCACTAGGAAAGGAAGTCATACCAAGTACCAAGCGATCCGCTAACCTGGCGCCCACCAATCGGCGACCCAAACTCATCCTCTCGGCTCTCAGATGGTCGCTCTAACCCAACATACAGGCACCACCGAACCTTCAATGGGTAAACTCAACCGTAAATTCCATAACTTCACAAGCAAGAATTTCTTCGGTTGCTTCAGATAGCTCAAATCCTTGTTCGACTCCAACGAAGAAAAGCCGATAAAGTGCGAGGATTCAATTACACCTCCTCCTATCAGACAAAAAAAATCACGGTCCAAACTCCCCGCGTAAACTCAAGTCTATAAACATAAACCTCTGCGGCTGGTGGCTTCCAAAAGATCGAAGTCTCCAAAAGGCAAAAATCCTCCGTTGCTCCTTAGCAACCAAAACTATCTAGTTCCGCAGGTACATCTCTCAATTAGGCAACCAACATCTCCCCTCTTAGGAGTTGCTGCACTATCCTCCAGTGATCTTGAAGCTCTAAGCCACTTCGGAAACAAATCCAAATGTCCACGACGGGTCCGGCTGCTAACCCGTTCAAACACAGCTGGAGAACTACTGGCGATACCCCGGGAGATGCTCTCAGCTCAAACATGCGCAACACACGCTCCATGTTCTTCCCCTGGCGCCGCAACGCCTCCGACATCTGGGCCACCTGAGCCCGCAGATCCTGCACCTCACCCTGCCTAGCCTGCTCGGCAGCCCGCCGTCCGGGCTCCTCAGCCGAGGCCAAACGCCCGCTCGTCGCTGCACGACGTCTCGGCGGCATCGCAAGTAACTGAAACAAAACAAACATCAGGACACAACAAGCATACGACCCAATCCAGCGAGAGTCTAAAATTTGTTATCCTTCCTAAAGTATTATGTTGTCTGCAGCCAACATAATCACTTTGAGAGAATAACATATCAAATCACTCATCCCAACCCGAGGGAGAGGTAAAAACTCAATCTGGACTCTCGCTAACAGTCACGACTCTCACGTAGTCATCCTAATGTCCAACCACAAGCCTAGGGTTTCTAAGTCCTCAATGACCTATATCCTAGGCTCTGATACCACTCTAATCTGTCACGCCCCGGGGTCGAAACTGCGACCCGGGCTCGCTAACAGATCCGCCATCTGTACGAAAACTGCCGTACAGACGAAGCGTCTAGCCTGCAAAAGACAAAACTACAGCTACACAGATATCAGAGCGGATAAAAAGCTGTACTATAAAATTTTTCTCAACTACAAAGTTGCAACAACACATAGCCTATCTCCCAAAATCAGTTGATACAAATAGAAGTCCACCTATACAACATCTACGAATCCAAATGGGAGATAGCTACCAAGAAACATATCCCACTCCCACAATCCGGGATGGTACATCTACCTCTCTCTAAAGTAACAATGCTGGTAGGGAACTATCACGTGACTCCCTGTCCTCGGTCCGTCCAATCAAGCTCAGCAGGAACGGAAGAAAGCCTCAGCAACCTGTCACCGACAGAGGGTGTGAGAACTACATCCTACAGTAGTTCTCAGTGGGTACCGTCTCCAAGAACCACGGTCTGCCCACTAAGTCTACCAGAGGCATAAGATAGAGAAAAGACTGATGATAAATATAAATAAGCTGGAAAAGAATCTACAGCTATCATGCCTCTATCTACTATGCTCAATAAGAAGAGACTATGGATGATGGTATGCAGTCGCTCAGTGCTGACAATATGTCGCAAGTACTAAGCCCAAGACGCTCTACTACGACACATGCTACACCATCACTCTCTCAGTGTATCTCAAATCTCGGCGACTGCCCCACAGGGTCCAGTCGAGTCAAGCCTGCGCCCCCTGGTGTATCAACCAGGGTGTCCCAACGGACAAACTCGATATCTCATACAGTGACCCCATGGTAGCTCGGCCAGGGGTATCAAGCGACCTCTAGTATATGAACTAGGCGCATCATCGCAGCCTCGTCAGGCTCGGTATCATCATCGCAGCCTCATCAGGCTCAGAATCATCAACGCACCCGGGGCGTGGTTCGAGGGGTGCGACCCCACCGAACTCAAGTATCTCATCAGTATCACTGTCTCACAAGTGGCTCCTGCAGGCTGTAGACCACGATCAAACAGATCGGTATCTCGATGCTCAAAGCACAAACTCAGTCGGAGAACCCTCCACGACTCAATCTCACAACACAGACCCACTCAACGAAGGTACTACACAGCTGGGACCACCGTCTCTCCCAACGGCTCCCTCAACAACACCTCCCTGAACTCAACACTCAACTCACGGCCGGAGCTACTCCACGGCCAGATCTACGAAGGGTCCGAAACCCCGGGAGACTAACATCTACGTCCCCAAGAGAGAAAGCAGCCCTTAGAACCCAGATCACTCGAATCCGCTCGGGTGGATAAGTTTATAAGAAACCATGTCATTTATTTCAGAAAACCATTCGATCTGAGAGAAATCCATCTTTTTAATGATTTTTAGTCTCTTTTAGGAAAACCCTTTGAAATCAAGTTTTATGCCCAAGCCTCGAAGAGCTGATGCCTTCGTCCCAACAGACGAGAACAGACTCAGACAACCTTGCGAGGCTTGGAAGAAACATTGGCTGACTAAAATCATGTATTCATCCAAAAAGGTTCTGGGTTCAAGGTCCTGCTAACACACGTGCACCACGATCCCAACCTGGTGGTGACGAGGAGAACAGCGGAAAGGAAAACCCCCGGGACCACCGTTCATCTGAAACGGTTCCCCAAAATGCTAACACTGGCCTAACCCAGCCACCAGACCCCACTCGGCCCCCCGGGCCCGAGTGCAACACCCGTCCCACAACACTCTGACCACTCAGCCCACTACCCGGGCGAGGAACTCTAAGTCCCGAAGGATATGAAAAGTGCGGGATGTCTAAAGCATAAAGGAACCTAGCCCAAATTAAGGTTCACAAATGGTCTGGTCAAACTCATGCACATATGACGGGGGTGCTAGTTAAGTTCCAAGAAAACACTTAAACTAGCATGCAATCCTAACACATTAGAATTAGAAGGAAGTCCGTAGACTTGGAGAGAAAACCAACCCACCTCAGAAAGCCACCAATTGCTCGTCGACACTTGCAATTGGCACCGCGGGCTTACCTGGCCTCCAAGGGGTCCGCACGCAACACGAAGCCCGATGCCAGAAACCGCACGCAAAACGGAGCACGTGGCGACCAACCACACGACCGCGCGCTCCGCGGAAGCTAAAACCGCACCGCAAGCTGCCAGAAGCGAAGAAATCGCAAAATCAATCTACACAGTCAAAACCGAGCATCCGACGGCGAAAAACCGCTTCCGTCGGCGAAAACAGCCTCCGTCAGCGAAAACCAGCGCCCGACGGCGAAAAACAGCATGCGGCGGCGAAAACAGCTCCGTCGGCGAAAAACTGCGCCCGACGGCGAAAAACAGCACGCGGCGGCGAAAAACAGCTCCGTCGGCGAAAAACAGCGCCCGACGGCGAAAAACAGGCAAAATCTGCTAGCGAGACAGTTCGCGAAAACCCTGCGAAACTGCTCGCGAAAACCGCTCAAAATCTGCTCACAAACTGCTTGCAAAAACTGCTCAAAACCGGCTTGCGAAAACAGCTTGCGAAAATCTGCTCCGTCGGCGAAAAACTGCGCCCGACGGCGAAAAACAGCGCGCGGCGGCGAAAAGCTGCTCCGTCGGCGAAAACCAGCGCCCGACGGCGAAAAACAGCTCGCGGCGGCGAAAAACAGCGGCCGACGGCGACCAACGGGCTCCGACGGCGAAAAAACGGCGCCGGCACGCAACCCGAGGTGTCGCCCGCCGTCCGGCAGCACGCCGAGCGTCCACCAGCCCTGCCGCGCGACGAGGAAGGCCCACCGCGCGGCACCAAGCCACACCGCGCGGCGCAGGGGCTGCTGCGCGACGCTGGAGCGCGTCGCGCAGTGCCCCAGCGGCGCTGCGCGCGGCCGCGCGCAGTCCGCCGCGCGCGCGTGGCCGCTGCGCGCAGCAGCGCGCACCCGCGCGCCCGCGCAGGCCCGCGCACGCCTGCGCGCGGCCCGCGCGGCCCGCGCAGGCCCGCGCGCGGCCCTGCCGCGCGCGGCCATGCCGCGCGCACCTGCGTGCGGCCAAGCGGTGCCGCGCGCACCTGCGCGCCGCCAAGCAGTGCCGCGCGCACCCGCGCGCGGCCCTGCCGCGCGCGCCCGCGCGCGGCCAGGCAGCGCCGCGCGCACCTGCGCGCGGCCCTGCCGCGCGCGCCTGCGCGCGGCCAGGCAGGGCCTGCCGCGCGCGCCTGCGCGGCCTGGCAGCGCCGCGTGCAGCACTTTGCTGCACGCGGCGCCGCGCCCAGCGGCACCTCGCCGCAGGGTGCTGCCAACAGCAGCACCCTGGCGCCGCGCGTGAGCCGTTGCGCGCGCGCGCGGCCGCCGGCGACGGCAAACCCAAAGAAAAAATCCGATAAAATCCGAAAATCCCAAAAATCCAAGAATCCATTTTTTTCTTGCTTTTTAAACACCAATTAAAATCCAATTAACAAAACCAAACTCCAAGACCCAGAAAATCTGAAATTTTACTTACCTTGACGATGCTCGCCGCACGCCCACGAGCTCCACGCGGCCTCCAACGGCGAGTCCAAGACCAAAATCGGCTAAAAACTCCTTTTCCTTTCTCTTCTTCTTCTTCCTTTTCCTCACTTTTCTTTTCCTTCCTTTCTTTCTTCCTTTTCTTTCCTTCTCTACTGCAGAGGGTGGAGGTGGAGCCTTTTATAAAGCAAAAAGCTTTATAATTAATTAACTAATTAATTAATTCCAATAATTCCAACTCCAACTCACTTTTTGCCTTCGGGCTCTCCGCCGCTGCCCGGAACCTCCCGAACTCCGCTGTAAATCGAAAATACACGCGCTCACAGCATTTTCTCTCCAAAAAGCTCATCCGTTGAGGCGGGGTGCTCAAATCAATTACCGGCTCCAAATTTGCCAGTTCCAACTCACTTTTTGCCTCCGGGTCCTCCGCGTCAGTCCGGAACCTCCCGAACCTCGCTGTAAATCGAAAGTACACGTGTCCACAGCTTTTTCTCTTCAAAAAGCTCGTCCGTTGAGTCGGGGTGCTCAAATCAATTACCGGCTCCAAAATTGCCAGTTCCGACTCACTTTTTGCCTCCGGGTCCTCCGCGTCGGTCCGGAACCTCCCGAACCTCGCTGTAAATCGAAAGTACACGTGTCCACAGCTTTTTCTCTTCAAAAAGCTCGTCCGTTGAGTCGGGGTGCTCAAATCAATTACCGGCTCCAAAATTGCCAGTTCCGACTCACTTTTTGCTTCCGGGTCCTCCGCGTCGGTCCGGAACCTCCCGAACTTCGCTGTAAATCAAAAGTACACCTATTCCAAGTGTTCCTGAATTTCCGGCGCTCCACGGTGAAGTCGGAAATTTCCAATCTCATCCTCAATCGGCCTACAAAGCCCGGAAAAACCCCGAATCGAGCTGGAGCTTCCGCGTTGATCCGAATCAACCCGGCATCCACTGTAAACTCAAATGCAACATGCCCAAGGCAACTCTCTGCTCCAAGCCATCTGTGTGGTCGGCGCGCTATCCAATGCCCCGGTACTTTACAGCGTGCGGGTGAGCGCGGTGCACGGGGACAGGTGTACCACGTCGCGTTCTTCTATTGGGCTAGGGCGGACACGTGGCAGTTGCGGAGAGGCTGGTTCAGTGGTCGCGGTCCACGGTGCCGTGAGGGGGTGCCTCGGGAAGCGTGCGTGCAGAGGGCCAGGCGCGCACTTGGGCACGTTGACGGTGTTTCCCGCACTCGGGCGCGCCACGCGTCAGCGCTCGCGGTGGGCCACGCAGCGCAAGGATGGTGGTGGGCTTCGCTGTTGCCTGTTCGATGGCGATGTGTCCTGCGGAGGATGATCCGGGCGCGATCGGACGGGTCTTGTTCGACCCGGTTTCGGCTGTAATATCATTGATTTTTGTAACACTTTATACCTCCTGCTAATAAAGTTTCCGTTTAAAGTAATTAATGTAACGGGTTTACTTAAGTCGATAATTTGGAGGTGCGATCGGATCCGGATTCCGAGGAAAAAGATCTCGGAAAACGGAGAACGGCGGTGCGATCAGATACGGATTCTGACTTACGGAAAACGGAGAAAGGGGTAGAAAGTGATCGCAATGACCAGAGGGTGCATCGAAATCTGCGTAAGTGATTTGGCACGCTTTCCGAGGAAAAAGAGGGATTTATCTTTGAAGAATTATCCCGAAGGATTTTATTTGAGGAATTAATTAATTAGGATTTTAAAATACCAGATATGGTGTTTAGTCGTACACAAAAGATTAAGTTGTGATTTCTCCCGAAAGAAAGAAAAAGAAAAGGGAAAAAGGCGAAACCCTAACCGGAAGGAAACGAGAGGAAGGAACGAGCGAAAGAAAAGGGAAAAGGCGAAACCCTAATCGGAAGGACACGGTGGGAAAGAAGGAGAAGGTGAAAGGACCCCAAACCCACCCGACGAGCGTGCCGAAGCCGGGAGCGTGAACGGGTCACCACCTCCGACGATTAGAGGTAAGCTAGATTTATTTTCGTATGGTTTCGCTCGGTTTTTGGTTGGGTCTTTTGCGGAGTCTTAGGAGTAGCTGTTTGCTACCCTATGCGTCGCCGCCGCGAAGCCCTAGGGCATCGCCGCCGCGACCGTGATACGCGCCGCGCGGGGACGGTACCCGCGCAGCCGCGACTAGTGCCGCGCGGGACCAAGCTCCCCGCGTGGCCGTGGCTAGGGTAAGCGCCGCGCGGGGCCGGTGCCCGTGCGGCCGCGGCAAGCGCCGCGCGACGCCGGTGCCCGCGCGGCCGCGGCGAGTGCCGCATGGGCGGGCGCCCGCGCGGCCGAGGCGCGTGCCGCGCGGGGCCCATGCCCGCGCGGCCGCAACCGGTGCCGCGCTGGCGGGCACCCGCGCGGCGACGGCGCATGCCGCACGGGGCCATGCCCGCGGGGCTGCGATTCGTGCCGCGCGGGCGGGCGCCCGCGCGGTGGCGGCATCGCATGCCGCGCGGGGACATGCCCGCAAGGCTGCGATTCGTGGCCGCGCGGGGCCATGCCCGCGCTGCTGCGATTTGTGCCGCGCGGGCGTGCGCCCGCACGGTTGCGGCGCGTGCCGCGCGGGGACGGTGCCGGCGCGGCCGCGGCAAGTGCCGCGCGGCCACGGCTCGCACCGTGCGGGGCTAAGGCCCGCACGGTTACGGAGGGTGCCACGCGTGGTTGGTGCCGGTGCAGCCGCGGCTTGCACCGCGCGGAGCTCGTGCTCGCGCGGTCACGGCAAGTGCCGTGCCGGGCTGGGGCCCGCGCGGCCGTACGACCGCAACGCCACGGGGGGCGGCCGCGTCGCTCGACGTGTGCGGGCGCCACCGCCGGTCAAGTTGTCATTAGTGTTTTTGAGTTTTTGGGCTCGATTTATCTACTGTTATATTTCTGAGCTGACCGCGGCTCTTTTGGGGACTACTTCTAGGTCCGGGCGTCAACAGAGAGCAAGGTACGGTCTCCGGAGTGCAGTCTTCGCACAATCAAGGTGGGTAGTTTTGGTTATTACCGGCGTGGTTTCGTTCCCGAATATTCAGATTGATAAAGTAGATCTGTTTGGTAATTTGACTAACCTCGTAGCATGTGAATCCCTTGTATTATGTTAATCAAAGCGGCTGTGGTCGTAGGATCGTTAGACTAATCTGACTAAAGCGGCTGAGGTCGCAACGCTATTATGATACTCATATTGCTTACACGCACACCGGCAGTTTGGCCACTGCACAGGGTGTATTTTTCCGGAAAGATGGTAAGTTATTTTACCCGTGTACCCCACAAGGGGAGGTTAGTGGGGACCCCTCAAGGAGAGGCGACTCCTACTTGGGCAGTGGAGGGGTTGGGGGCACCAAGAAGATGAGTACGGTATTGGGGTTGGGGCCCAAAATATTATGAAAGCTGGGGTAGGTGCCCAGTGTGACTTTCAACAGGGATCTAGCGATACATGAGAGGGGGAGGTGGGGGAAGTAAATGCTCCAGTGATTCGGTGTGTTCTTTCTGTTATTGCATTTACCTATATGTTTCTCTACTTTATCAGTCACTGACAACCCACACTGTGACAGGTTCGAATAGGGGTGGAATTCAGGACGACGGTGAGGCATCAGTTAGAGGACCCTAGCCATGAGGGCTAGTAAATGATACGTTATCTTCTTTACTTTTGGTTATTTCGTCATACTATGGTTAGTTAAACTGTGATACATTTACTGTGGTTTCTGATGGATGTTGGAATGATGTTTTCCTATAACTAATTGGTGAATGTTAGGATGTGTAATTGCGGCTAGTTTTCAAATGCAAACCCGGTTTCAAAAGTATTTTCAAAGCAGGTGCCGTGTGGGCACCGATTTTAAAACCCGTGGATTTATCATTTCAAGTTAATGGCCGCTCAAAGAGTTTGCGAAAACGTTTTGAAAAAACTGGGTGTCGAGTGGGCACCGATTTACAAACCCATGGGTTTATGCTATAGGTTGTATGAGATAGTGGTGATGGTATGATTTATTGTATTCTTTCCTCTTTGTCTGTCATGGTTGGAATGGTTAAAGTATGTGCTCTATTGGTAACGCCGTGCATATACAAAGGAGACTCCGCCCGTTTGGGGAGTGAATTTGTATATGTGGCGGGTCTGATACGCGCCAGGGGCGAGGTCTATTCAAAAAAAAAAAATGGGTACGTTTTCCGGTCTTTTAGAACCTCCGGGGCGTGACATCGGCGCCCGAAAGTTTCGGGCGCCAGAAACCAGGGATATGGGTGGTATCTTGGCAATTGTTCGGTGAGCTTATAAATAGCTCCCCTCCCTCTCCGTTCCTCCTATTTTCGGATTTTCTGAGCCTGTTCTCTTTGGGACCTCTACAGCAAGGTTTCTCCCCTCCCTCTTCCCCACACCTTGAAGGATTTTCGGGATTTTTTGAGGCCGCAGCATCGACGTTTTCTCCGACGCGGCGCACATCGACGCACCTTGGATTTTTGGCTTTTACCATCGCTCTTCATTCCGCGAGACACACCGGATCACCCCGATAGAATTTTGAGCCGATTTTTTCAGCAACGCGTTTACGAGAGGTAAGACTTCGATTTCCGTGTTGATCACTTCTCTTGATTTCGAGTTTTTAGCACAGTTCCCGAGGTGTTTTTGTGACCCTTTGTACTGCTGCGAGGTACGGGACAGCGGTGGAGTAAGGTTGGGATTTCTCAACCTACATGCATCAGAATGAGGCGTTTAAGGACTCGATCGGCATCTACACTTCGAGTGGAACGTGCTTGTATTTTTATTGGATTTTTCTGAGGACTCTTCGAAGGTAAGATTTAAGCTTCTTTGGGGTTGTATCCCACAGTTTTTACAGTGTTGTGAGAATGCCGGCATACCACCTTGTTTGAATTGTATCTTGGCCTACAGGTGTCGAAACAGGGCGTATAAATACTCGTTTTGGGGCTACTCGTCGCGAGGATCGTAACCGTGATTTTTCTGGGATTTTTGGAGGATTGAATGCAGGTGAGAAATGCCCTTATTCGTGCTATTTGGGAAAAACAGCAATGCTGTTGGTGTGTGTTTGGGGTATAGATTGTGTTGTGATGTTGATTGTTGTGGTGTTGCATTGTTGGGGTGATGTTGTTTGGAGCCGAGGCTTGCGCGACATGTACCGAGAATGCGGGTTCAGCAGATTTTGTTAGCAAATGGCCACGCTCTTCACCGACTTCAGCTTTGCCTACGGAAAGCGTTTCAGGTGGGTTGCTTTGTCCCCAGAACCGGTGGACGGTTCTCTAATTCTATATGTTAGAATTCATGCATGATTAAATGTATAATTAATAGATTTGAGATGTAAGCATGGAAATGGCCTTGATCATGTGTTTAATGCTTACTTGTATATTGTACATGATTTAAAGGAATTAAGATATTACATATGGTGGATGGTTGTGGTTATTAGACACTAGATGAGATGGAGATCATGTTTGATTATTTTTGGCATCGTTTTGCGAGATCGATTTATTATAGTAGCAAGTTACTAGCATGCCAGGTTAACACATAGACTTTCATGGGATTGGATTTACTCGATGGAGTAGGATGATTTATCTCTGTGCGGAAATTACTCTGAGGAGTTTTCATGAATTATGGACAAGGGTAGTTCATCTTTGATTTTCGGGCATGCGGTTATTTCTAGTTGATGCTACTATTCGTTATCTCATCTTTATTCTTCCTTGAGGACAAATGCATGCTTGTATGGACATATAGTTAGGCCATCTTTTACTGCTACACTACTTATTGGAACTTGACTTAGGAGAAACCATGTTATCCCTTTCTCCTTTGTTAATCGGGCGGTCAGTGTTGCTCGGGTGCGAGCAGGGGTTTGGGGTAGTGTACCCGGGACCTTGGTGTCAGGGACGGGTTGTGCTGGATTGTGGTTGGCAGGGTTTTGCGGTGACCGCGGATATTGGGCGGTTGACCGGAGGTCGGTTATAGGACTTGATTATAGACGGCAGGGTATTGCGGCAACCGCGGATATTGGGCGGTTGACCGGATATTTATTTATGCATCAGATTGCGTATCCGATTTCTCTAGTGGACGGAGTTTCCCACTTATTGAGTACTTTTGCATCTGTTTGAGGACCGGGGTCTTCTTTAGTGGATAGGTTTTCCCACTTTGATCTGAGTCGTGATCCAGTCCTGCTGTTTTATATTACTATGATACTTATTACTGAGATACTTTACTCGTGTGGGTCGCTCCCCTCGAGTGCCACTCCGGAGTGTGCGACAGACAGGCTTTGAGTCTTTGAGACTCTTTTTCATCGGTGCTATGCGTCGGCCAGTATACCCGATACGGCAGGCACAGCTGGCTGTACTAGTTCTTACTGGTCCATTGATTGGGTTTATTACAGGCAGGTACTTTCATTGTTGCACTCGTGCCTGGGGGCTGAGTGGAGTCTAGTAGCTGAGTTTAGACCAGTGCTAGCGTTGTTGGGAGCCGTTTGGTTTGACGGTGGTCCCGTATCGTTGATAGTATTTTCACCGTTGTGTGTGAGGTTGAGCATCTTTAGTCTATCCGTTCTGAGAGAGAGCGTGGATTTCGACTATAGCCTGCATGAGCCACTATTCGATAGCAAGTTAGTCTGTTTGGACACCCTACATAATTCCTGCCCGGCAGTGGGAGGTGGTTGTAGGTGGGCGCAGGTTTGACTGGACCCGATGTGGCAGTCAGCTCGATTGGGTCGATTGTGCACCTTGTGTGCGAGTGGTTGCATATCTTTTATCGGCCTTCCCCTTTTGAGCATTTAGATAGAGGCATGGTAGCTGTTGAGTGTCTCCAGCTTTCTTGTTCAGTTTTTACTGCTTTGGTTATCTTATGCCTCTAGTGGACTTAGTGGGCAGATCGTCGGGCCTGGTTGCGGTACCCACTGAGAACTCCCTTTTTGGTGTAGTTCTCACACCCGTTTGGGGTTTTCCCCCTCCCTTTCTTTTCTCTCCTTTGTTTTGCAGAGTCTTAGCGGGTGTTGCTGATTCTGCGGTTGTTGATCGAGGCGAGGGAGTCGCGAGCTAGATCCCTACCCGTCGTTGGAGAGTAGCGGTACCCCTTCAGAGGAGATCTTCAGTAGATTAGTTATTTTATTTCCTCTTTTGGGAGACTGATGTAGTGAGGATATGATATGTATTGAGAGCCTGTACACTGATGTTTTATTTAAGATACCTCCCTGTTGAGTTCTGGGTTTTGTATTTGAGGATATTGTATGATTATCTTTTTTGGGAGATGGACATTGTTATTATTATTTCCAGTTGTACAGTGGTTGGTTTTAGTTTTACAGCAGATTTTTATTTATAGCTCTGATATCTGTTAGCTGTAGCACCCTTTTCTTGCAGGTTGGACGCTTCGCCTATGTGGGGTTTTGTATAGGCGGCGGATCTGTTGGCGAGCCCGGGTCGCAGTTTTGATCCCGGGGAGTGACAGCTTTGTCGTTCCCCATTTTTCCAGCTCTAACACAGAAAAAATACCCGCACGCACTGATGCTGTACCCAAGGAATCCCGCTAACAACTAATTTATTTAAAAGGATTAAAAGTAACACAAGACAGTTCATGATATTACATCACACACTCCTTAAAAGAAGTATCGTCCTCGAAACTTAACCTCAACCCACGCTAAAGAAGTCTGGGAAACACTCTCTCATCTTCGACTCCAATTCCCAAGTCGCTTCGCACTCTTCATGATTACTCCACAACACCTTCACATAGGGGATAATCCGGCTGCGCAACTTTTTGTCTTCCTGTGCCAAGATTCGGACCGGTGTTTCATCAAAGCTCAAGTCCTCTCAAAGCTCAATAGCAGAAACATTGAGAACATGCGACGGATCAGGGAGGTATTTCCGAAGCATCGAGACATGAAATACGTTGTGCAAGCGATCGAGATTTGGTGGCAAGGCTAAGCGATAAGCTACTGGGCCAACACGCTCCAAGATCTCAAAAGGTCCAACGAACCGCGGGCTCAACTTGCCTCTTATACCGAACCGTTTAATCCCCTTGGATGGCGAAACCCGGAGCAACACGTGTTCCCCTACCAGAAACTCCAAGTCACGTCGTCTCCGGTCTGCATAGCTTTTCTGCCGACTCTGGGCGGTCAACAACCGCTGCCTGATAAGGTGCACCTTTGTCTCGGTCTCCTCCACTAAGTCCGAACCCAAAAACTTCCGCTCCCTCAAGTCATCCCAACAGATAGGCGATCGACATCGACGCCCATACAAAGCTTCATACGGCACCATCTAAATGCTAGCCTGATAACTGTTGTTGTAGGCGAATTCCACGAGGGGTAGATAGCATGACCATCCTTCTCCCAAATCGGGCACGCAAGCTCGAAGCATATCCTCGAGGATCTAGATCACCCGTTCTGATTGTCCGTCGGTCTGGAGATGAAAAGCTGTGCTAAAATGCAGTTTGGTTCCCAAAGCCCGCTGCAAACTCTGCCAAAAGTTTGACACAAATCGTGTGTCTCTATCCGAAGTAATCGATGCCGGTACCCCATGCAATCTCACAACCTCGTTGATGTAGACTTGCGCCAAACGGTCTCGGGTCCACGTCGTATGAATGGGTAGGAAATGGGCCGACTTTGTCAATCGATCCACTATGACCCAGACCGCGTCGTGACCTTGCTGTGATCGTGGAAAACCGGTGACGAAATTCATGGTGATCCACTCCCATTTCCACTCTGGCATGAGTAGAGATTGCAGTTTCCCTGTCGGGCACTGATGTTCGGCTTTGACCTGTTGACAAATCAAACAGTGGGCCACGAACCGTGTTACGTCCCCCTTCAATTTAGGCCACCAAAAAGTCTGCTTAAGGTCCCTGTACATCTTCGTGCCACCAGGATGCGCCGTGTAGGGAGCACAGTGCGTCTCTGACAATATCTCTTCCTTCAGATCAGGTAGATCGGGCACACAAATATGTCATCGGAACCGCATTGTATTGTCCGCACCGACCGAAAAGTCGCCCCCTTGGTCCGAAGAAAGCTTGTCCCGCACAAGCTGTAGTTGAGCGTTTGTCTTTTGACCTTCCAGGATCTTCTTAAACAAGGTAGGCTTGACCACCAAAGTCAAGAGTCGCATAACCGTATCTACCGGTACAACCTCCAATCTCATTCACGAGAAATCCGCGATCAAGCGGTCCTGCTGAGTAATAGCGTGCCCCGGTAACTCTTCCGTCTGACCCTTCCTGCTCAGGGCATCGGCTACTATGTTTGCCTTTCCAGGGTGGTATTGAATGGTCAAATCATAGTCCTTCAACAACTCCGACCAACGTCTCTGCCGTAAGTTCAATTCCTTTTGCGCGAATAAATATTTAAGGATCTGGTGATCTGAAAACACGTTGCAATGAGCTCCGTAAAGGTAATGCCTCCAGAGTTTTAAAGAGAAAACGACCACTGCGAGTTCCAGGTCGTGAGTAGGGTAATTTCGCTCATAATCCTTGAGTTGTCTTGATGCGTAGGCTATAACTTTCCCCTATTGCATCAATACGCTTCCAAGACCATTCCATGATGCATCACAATAAATCTCTCCCCTTTCCGGGTTAAGCGATTTAGAGGGGTAGCAATTTTTTAGAAGCCTTCCACGAAGCGTCTATAATATCCCGCCAAACCTAAGAAGCTTCGGATTTCCGTTACTGTAGTCGGTCGGGGCCAGTTAGTTCCTGACTCCAACTTCTTAGGATCCACCGCGATTTCCATTGCTGAAACTATGTGTCCCAAAAAGCTCACCTCACGAAGCCAGAACTCACACTTCTTGAGCTTAGCAAACAGTTTTTGATCCCTGAGAGTGTGAAGAATTGCCCGCAAATGCTCCTCATGTTCCTCATCTGTACGAGAGTAGATCAGGATGCCATCAATAAAGACCACTACAAATTGATCCAAGAAAGGTTTGAATATCCTGTTCATCATATCCATGAATACCGAGCGTTCGTAAGCCCAAACGGCATAACGGTAAACTCGTAGTGGCCGTATCGAGTCCGAAAAGCTGTTTTAGGTATATCCTCACCCCGAACACTAAGCTGGTGGTAGCCAGATTGTAGATCGATTTTTGAGAACACCGTTGCTCCTTGTAGTTGGTCGAAAAGGTCATCAATCCGAGGGAAGGGATACTTGTTTTTCACCATAACCTTATTTATCTCCCGATAGTCGATGCAAAGACGTAAACTCTCGTCCTTCTTCAGCACGAAAAGTACGGGTACGCCCAAGGCGACACACTCGGTCTGATGAACCCCTTATCCAGAAGATCTTCTAGTTGTGCCTTGAGTTCCTTCAATTCCGCGAAAGCCATTCTGTATGGTGCCTTTGTGATAGTTTGCGTGCCTGGAAGAAGCTCGATAGGGAAATCGATCTCTCGCTCGGGGGGCATTCTCGACAGTTCTGTTGGAAAAACGTCTGAAAAATCCCTTACAACCAGAATATCGGCGATCGGTGTTGAGGGTCGAGTTGCTAAGTCCACTACAACCCAGTAAGCTACACATCCGCCTTCCATCAGTCTTCTAGCCCGTGATGCGGAGACAACGGTTGAAAAGAAAGTGCTTTTACATGCCTGGTACACATGTTCTGCGAATCCCGGTTCCTGTAGTCGCACCTGGCGCTTCTCGCAGTCAATCATCGCCTGATATTCAGTGAGCCAATCCATTCCAAGCACCACGTCGAATTCCTTCCACGGAATCACCACCAAATGCCAGGTGCAAGATAGCCTTCCCAACTTTATCGGGCAGGAAGGCACAAAATTAGTTGCTTCCAACGACCCTCCCGGGATCCGAACAAACATTATACTACGAATGGGTCTCTCCTTAAAACTATGTGTAAGTGCGAAATCACGAGACAAGAAAGAGTGGGATGCCCCGGTGTCAAAAAGAGTTCTAGCACGATAATCTGAAATTAAAGCGATACCTGCTACTACGTCCTCCGGTTGGTCCATCCCCTGATGGGTCATCGAGTACACTCTCCTGCCAGATTGCGGCCGCACTTCCCCCTCCCGCCGAGGTGCTGGAGGACGAGCGGCCGGCCCTGCAGAAGCTTTTCCCCGTCCCGTTTGTTGTGGCAAAGGTGTAGAAGTCGCTGAGGATGTTGTTCCCATGTTCAAGGGGCAGCTGAAATGGAAGTGCCCCGGCTTGCCGCAACGCAAACAGTGGTCGTGTCTCTTGGAACATTCAGTCGCCCGGTGTGCTCCACCGCAAATGATGCAAGGCCTGTCCCCCGGCCTTTGTCATCCCATCGGCGCGCTCCTGGTTCCTTGTTGCGATCTCGAAAGTTTAGGGGGTCGGCTCCCGCTGAAATAGCTTCCTCCAGAGTAAGAATGAGGCCGCTTCTTGTCCCCATGACGATCCGAGCCCTCCCGTCGGGCACGTGTAACTGTGAATCCGCGCTCCACTATGGTGGCTCTGTCGACCACCTTATGGAAAGTGTGCAAATCCGCCGCTTGTACAACTTGAAAGATGTCACTCCACAACCCGTCCACAAAAAGTTAGGCCTTGTGAGACTCGTTCCTTATGACAAAAGGAACGCAGTTGACCTATAATATCACGAACTATCTTGTGTTTATTTTTTAACCACTTTTGAATAAATTAGTTGTTTAAGGGATCAATTAGCGGGATTTCTTGGGTACAGCATCGGTGCGTGTAGGTATTTTTCGGTGTTAGAGCTCGAAAAACGGGGAACGACAAAGCAATCGGATCTGAAATCCGATTTGCAGATCTCCCAGAATGGGATTTTGAGGGTTTCGGTACTCGTAGGATGCACCGGAACCCGTGCGACGTGATCGGCATGCTTTTCGAGGAGATGGTAATCTTTCTGTTATATCTGCCGATTAAGGGTTTTATTTTGTACATACGAGAGGGAAATAAAATATTTAATTATTATTTTTCAAGAAAGCAAAAATCCTAATCGGAGAGAAAAGAGAGAAAAAGGAAACCCTATTTCGAAGAGAAAAAAGAGATCGGATCTTCCATCTTCTTCGATCAATGTGCCGGAAGCCGGGATCGGAGCGTCACTGTCAACGGGGAGCGGATCCGGATGCTCACTACCGCGAGGAACGAGATCGGGTTGTCTTCTCCGTTTGAGCGAGGTTAGCGGCGTTTACCTCTCTCACATTTTCGTCGTTTCGAGTTTCGTGTTTTTAGTTTTGGGTTTTTGCGTTCTTGGTTTGTCGTTTGGACGACCTAGGATGCCCTAGCCGCCGCCGCGCGGCTGAAGCGCGCGATACTCGCGCGCTCGCGCGGGGTTGTACCCGCTTGGGGCAGCCGTGCACCGCGCCGCTTGCTGGCCATGCGGGGTTGTGCCCGCGCGGGGCAGCCGCCGCTGCCGCGCTCTTTTCGCGCGCCGCGAAGGGCAGCCGCCGCTGCCGCGCCCCTTGCATGCACCCACGCGGGGCTGCGCCACACGCAGCGCGCCCACACGGGGCTGGTGCCCGCGCGGGGCCGCGCCGCCGCAGCGCGCACCCACGCGGGGCTGCGCCGCACGCAGCTCGCCCGCGCGGGGCCGCCCCGCCGCAGCGCGCACCCGCGCAGGGCTGCGCCGCATGCAGCGCGCCCGCGCGGGGCCGCCCAGCCGCAGCGCTCACCTGCGCGGGGATGCGCCGCATGCGGCGCGCCCGTGTGGGGCTGGTGCCCGCGCGGCGCCGTACCGTCGCAGTACGCGCCCCCGCGAGGCTGCTCCGCATACACCGCGCTGCATTATCTCTGCGCCGTGCTGTTCTTGCGCCGCGTCTGGGTCGGTCATGGCGTTCTCTGTCTTGTTCTGGACAGAGTTCGGGGCTATGGTTTTTTGCATGTCTCGGTTTAGCTTATCGATGTTATGTTTTGTTGGGGTTTTCCCTTTTTAGGTCTGGGAATCATGCAAAGGCGCATGACAGTTGCAGGTGTTCTGTTCAACGCGATTCAAGGTAGGTACGCTTATCGTGCGTCCTTTTTAAAGAGAGGTCTCAACATGTGTTATGTAAGAGTAAAGTAGATGTGCTAATGGTTTTCAACTAACCCCTTTTCGCATGAGTATCCCTTTATTATTATCTGTTACGACGGGTGTCGTGGTGCTCTATATCGCACGCAGTCTTCAATTTTTATGCTCATGACTGCTTACACGCACACCAGCGGTTTGGCCATCGCATCGGTGTACTTTTCCAGAGAGATGGTACGTTGACCCGTGTACTCCACAAGGTGACTTGGTGGGGGCCCCTTACGGGTACTTTAGGTGCCGCACAAGTACCGTAGAGGGGTTAAAAGCTCCAAGGTGAGAGCATGGTGACTCTGTACGCTGGAGGTCTTTAGACCTTCTGGCAGGTGTTCCGTTTTGACTTACAGGGGTATTGTGGATTCATGAGGGGGTGTTTTGGATGCTCTGGTTTATCGGTTTGCTTTCCTTTTAGTACTGTTAGCATCTTTTATGTTTGACATCTACCTCTTACTCTTTGGTCACTGACTTCCCACACGGTGACAGGTTCGGTCAAGGGTGGGGTTCGGGACGACAGTGAGGCCGTGACTCGAGGATCTTAGCCCGATTAGGGACTGGTGACATTTCTTTTACTTACGTTTTGTTTACTTTTGGTTAGTTAGCTTCTGTGCGTGTGATACTTTGTTGTGTGGATGTTGGATTCGAACTGTGTTTTATCGTGGATGAACGTTTCCCTTAATAGTTGTTGTTTCGGCCACTCTTTTCAAATCAAGTAAAAAGATTGCGAAAATATTTAATAAAATTAGGGTGTCGTGTGGGCACCTTTTTACAACCCGTGGATTTATCCTTTCAAAATGTGGGTGGCCGGCTTGGTTATGGTGATTGGTGATATCTTTTCCCTCAACGTAACTCTTTGGCTAGTGTGGTTAAAGTACGATTTATGCTTGCGACGCCGTGCATATAGAAAGGAGACTCCGTCCGTTTGCGGGGTGAATTTGTATATGTGGCGGATTAGCGCACGTGCCCGGCGGGAGGGGTGCTTATAAAAAAAAAAAAAAAAAAAGTACACTTTTTCCACTTATTTTAAACCCCCGGGGCGTGACATGACCAATCTCACGAATTCCCTCTGGTACTCCATAACCGTCCAGCTTCCTTGCTTGTTGTGCTTCAGATCATTCTCCATTTTTCGTTTGACGCTGTAGGGGAAAAACGCCCCAAACAGCTCCTCTCGGAACATAAACCATGATGGAACAAGGGGTCCGGGCATACCATCTTCCACCACATGCGGGCGTTTCCCTCCAGGAAGTGGACTGCCAAGGGGACCCATTCATACTCCTCCATCAACAAATCTTCGAAACGTTTCTCTATGGTGTCTACCCATTTTTCCACGACCCAAGGATCGGTCGTCTCTCCCTCAAACACCGGTGGGTCGTACTTTTTGAAATCCGCCAGATTCGCTCTCACCCTATCCCGTTCGGTCTGCTGGATAGAAGCTTCCCCCGCGGTGACAGCGGCTACGACGGGAGTAGGTGTCCTCACAGTCTCTCCCAGAGAGTCTCCGGTAGTGGCTCCCGGTGTAGGTCCCGAAGCCGCTGGTGTTGGGGCTACTGAAGGCGCTGTTGGCTGAACCGACGGTACTCCGGTCGTCGTGGTCTGAGGAGTGGCGGCCATAGTCTCGCCATCTGCTACCGGTGGTCCCGTCGTGGGTGCGGTTGGTCCAGGTGGAGGAACTGGGGCGACCACCACCGGTGTAGCTGGTTGATGCGTCAACAGACGTACATGTTCCGTGAGAGTCGGTAGCTGCCCGGCCATCTCTCGCAGTTGTTGTCGGCGAAGTTGATTCTCCGCAGCCGTCGGTACCGTACCATCTACCTCTGCGTTATCAGTTAACGACCTAGTCCGGGCAATTATCCGCTGTACACAAAGAAACCAAATCAACCCTAGACCTAACTGATCTAGCACCAAGACCTACGATCAACAAGGAACTCTATTTTTCCAACCCCCCCCCCCCCCCCCCCCCCCCCCCCCCCCCCCACAAAACACTCACGCTCTACGCGCCTATTCCTTGATTATCTCATTGGTTGGTTGCCAATGGTATTGTACTCCGTGGATGTTGGACACCGACTACCATGGTTAAAGTGATTTGTCTCTGATACCATCTTAATCTGTCACGCCCCGGGTATTTAAATAAGCGAAAAACGTGTAATTTTTTTTTTTTTTTTTTGAAACATTCCCACCCTCCGGTACGTGCCCAGACCCGCCTCACATACAAATTCACCTCACAAACGGACAAAGTCTCCTTTGTATATGTACGGCGTCACAAACAGAATTTTCACTTTAACCACACCAGTCAAGGAATTAAGTAGAGTGAAAAAGATAATCATGCGCAATAACCAAGACGACAACCTAAATTTTGAACGGATAAATCTACGGGTTTGTAAAACTGTGTCCACACGACACCTATTCTTTTCAAAACCATTTTCGCAATCCTTTTCTTTTATTTGAAACTAGCCGTACTCAAAATATACGTAAAGGTAAAGCCGTTCATCACGAAATGTCCTGTAACGCCCCGGGGGTTTTTCGATAGAGCGAAAAATGTGAAATATTAAAATTTTCTTTTACAGTGTCCCCCAGTGCCACACGTGCAAATTCATCGACCTCGAGAGTGGGGTCTCCTTTGCACGTGCACGGCAGTCTCAACTTAGACAGGCATATCACCCGCATGTAATCTCATTCACACTTTAACCACAATCATCGTTCACAAAAGTAAGAGAGAGTACTATAACTACTTAACACGGCCGTCGATATTTAGAAAGGATAAATCCATGGGTTTTCAAACCGGTGCCTACACGACACTCGTTATTTTAAAAGCCGTTTTCGCAAATATTTTCCTGGTTTGTGTTAAGGATTTTAGTTTTGGCGTATTTCGTGAAAGTTTTTAAGTCTTGAAGATTGAAGATAAAGAAACTTGGATCATATACCTCAATCTCAAGAAAGAAGAATTCGAATGATCAGGTAAGTTTAACTAAACATTTTTGGTGATATGAATACTTCTTATAATGTAGAAACACTTGGATGGGATTTTAATCGCATAAAAATAAAAAACTGGACAAGTTAAATGTTCAGGATCCGGAACAGAGAACTACAGTCCAGACCCCGAACATTGGTAGTTCATGCACAAATCTAGTCCTGAGCATCCCTGTTTTGTTCCGGACCCCGAATGTGGACTTTGGTGAAACTGCATGAACAGTCCGGACCATAGGATTTTGTTCCGGACCCCGAGCGTGGAGTTTACTGAAACCGCATGAACAGTCCGGACCATAGGTTTTTGTTCCGAACCCTGAACGTGGAGTTTACTGAAACTGCATGAACAGTCCGGACCGTGGATGTCGTTCCGGACCCCGAACCTTGATTTTTCAGGAATTCTCTGAAAAACAATGACAGTCCTGAACGAGACTAATCCGGTCCGGACCGTCGTGCGGGATAAAATCTGTTACAATCAGTTTTTCATTCTTATCCTCTTCCAATGGTTTCTAACCTATAAGTAAACCCTAATTCTACCTTTTAGGGTAATCCACACTAAGTTTTATCTCTGGGAAATGATAAATAAAAATTAACGGAGAAAAACTTAGAGATCCACATATAGAGAAGAAAGGAAATAACTACATTTGATTTTATATTTCTTCATCTATATTAATTAATTTGATTCTAGGTTTTCTTACTCAGATTTTGAGTAGAATCAAATTAATGAATACTTAGATGGTATTTCCGATCTATCTTTGATCTAAGTATTCGGCGGATCATCACCACCCAAAAACAATGATTTTTCCAAAATCGGCGCGTGGACTCGCGTGGCCTTGTGGATTCAAGGTGCTACCGCTCTCGTGGATTTGGAGCGAGGTACGTTCGTGGATTCGAGACGTGTGGGTGAAGACTGTGGATTCGGTCAGACGTCGTGGACTCGACGTTGGACGCTGTGGATTCGGCGTTGGACGCAAATCGTGGATTCGAGGCGCGTTGCGGAGCGAGCGGAGAAGATCAACTCGGAGCGTATGGAAAAAGGTTGAGTCGTCTGTGAGTGCGTTATATCACCTTTGTATGTGTTATAATCTTAGTTGATTTCACCGTGTTATCGGTTCCGTGGTTTTTTACTCCTGGTTTTGGAGATTTCCACGTAAAAATCTTGCGTGTTATTTTCATTTCCGCATAGGGTTTTTATTGCGCAAAGTTTTTTGAGTGTTTATCGTTTACACCTATTCACCCCTCCTCTAGGTGGTTTTTCCCCTATTTAGTTCCTTATTACAGAGGTGACCCAACAATTGGTATCAGAGAGGGAATAGGGTTGTAAATAATGGTTGAAGGTGGAAACATCAACAGACCCCCGTTCTTCGATGGAACAAATTATGCCTACTGGAAAGTACGGATGAAAGCCTTTTTAATTTCCATCGACGAACGGGTGTGGCAATCTATCGAGTTAGGATGGTCAAATCCAACTGAAGTTATTGTTGATGTTCACACCATCAAACCTAGGTCGAAATGGACCAAGGAAGAGATTGACTCATCTTCTTACAATGGCAAAGGAATTAACGCCTTATTTAATGCTTTGTCTCAAACTGAATTCTCTCACGTCTCGGCATGTGAGACTGCGAAAGAAATCTGGGATGTTCTTCAAGTTACACATGAGGGAACTAACCTTGTGAAGGTTCAGAAACTGCAAATGCTTACGAGCAAGTTTGACTCTATTTTCATGGCAGAAAATGAATCTTTCACAGATTATTATACGCGATTGCAAGACATCGTGAATACATGTGCTAACTTGGGAGAGAAAATTCCAGAATTTAAAATTGTAAGAAAGATTTTAAGGACTCTTCCTGAAAGATTTCGTTCCAAGGTAACGGCCATTGAAACTATTAAACACCTGGACGAAATCCGTGTTGAAGAATTAGTTGGTTCATTACAAACATATGAAATGACATTTCCAACTAACTATTCTTCTGGAAAAGCATCTACTTCTAAGTCTTCAGGTTTTGCGTTGAAAACAACAAAAGAATAAGACTGTAAGACCTGACCCTTATCTTTGGCTTTTCCGTTTATTTTACTTGCGGCGGTCCGGCAGAGGATTTAATTGTTTGTGTTTACTGGTCAGACCGTCGGGGCTCGCGGGTATTTTTAGGTGCTACAGCTCGCGAAGCGGAGAGCGGGGGCGCGATCGGATCCGAATTCCGACCCCGGGAACTCCCAGAATTAATTTGTGAAGTTTGCGGTCCTTTCGGATGCTCTGAAATCCGTGCCGGCGATCTGCACGGTTATCGAGGTAAACCGGACTCCTTAATCTTTTTTATCTTTCTCGGACTGGGTTGTGACCTGGGGTTTAACTTTCGACCGCTCGTTCCTTGATCGCGTTAGGTCTGAGGGGGGCGACCTAAAAGGTGTGGGCGATCAGATTTTTGTCTGCAACCCTAAGTGATTTGGACGTCGAGTGAGGAGAGGAAAGGGAACCCATACCCACTTCCGCTGCATTCCAAGGTTTCGGCGCCTTACTCCATCGGGGATATCCACGAGAAGGGCGAGGACTTGGCCGTGGGTGGATCAATCGGGCGATGGTGGGCGATCCCTCTTCCTCTTTCTCCCCTCGAGAACCAAGGTATGTTTTTGGAGGTTAAAGCTTGATTTGGATGTATTATGTAATGAGGACGCCGTGCATATACAAAGGAAACTCTGCCCGTTTCCAGAGTGAATTTGCATATGCGGCGGGTCTGTGCGCGCACTGGGGTAGACCTGTTTTCAAAAAAAAATATTACGCTGATCTGGGAGCATCGGTGGCTCTCCTTCCGCGCGTTTGAACCCCCGGGGCGTGACAGATTAAGATGGTATCAGAGCATGAACTTTAACCACAATAGTCGGGGCCCGACATCCACGGGGCGCAATACTCTAGCTAATGAGCAATACAAGTGAACATGGTGTAGGCATGTAGAACGCGAGTGCACGTGGGGGGAGGGAAATTAGTGTAATCCCTTTTAGTGCCAGCGTATGCGGCGTTACTTTGGTTTGACCTAGAAGTAACTGGTTTGTGTATGTGTCCAGATCATGGCCAGGACTAGATCTACCACCGAGGATGCAGGGGCGGACGCAGCGACATCGGCGACCGCGGAGAACCAACTCTTGAGGCAGCAGTTACGGGAGATGGCTGTACAGTTGGCGACCCTTACGGATCACGTGCGCTAACTGACACAGCAATAGTAGGCCGCTGCGACGGTGGTAGTCGCCCAGGGCCCTCCTCCGGGGCCAACTGCACCGGCGACGGGAGCGCCGGCAATGTAGGCCGAGGCGGGGGCTGCCCCTACCCGGGCTGCGGCGCCCGAGGTGCCGTTAGTCCGAGAGACGGTGCCAGTGGTAGCCCCTACGGCAGCAGCAGCGGGATCGATGCCAGGAACTTCAGCCGGAGATACCCCTGGGGACACCGGGGTGAGGCCTTCTTCCGTCATGGCCACTATTGCCACGGGGGAAGGGCCTGCTCCGCCGACTGAGCGGGATCGCGTGCGCGCCAATCTGGCGGACTTCAAGAAGTACGACCCGCCGACGTTTGAGGGGGAGACGACGGACCCCTGGGTCGTGGAAAAGTGGGTGGACACAATGGAGAAGCTATTTGAAGACTTGCTGATGGAAGACCACGAGCGGGTTCCCCTGGCTGTCTACTTTCTGGAGGGGAACGCCCGCATTTGGTGGAAGACGGTACGCCCTGACTTCGCAAAGGGTACCGCCTTCCCATCGTGGACCACTTTTAAGCGAGAGCTGTTCGGGGCGTTCTTCACCAACAGCGTCAAGAAACAATTAGAGGACGATCTGAACCACATCAGGCAAGGAAACAGAACGGTGATGGAGTACCAGCGGGAGTTCGTGAGGTTGGCGAACTGCGTCCCTTTTGTCATACGGGATGAGTCCCACAAGGCCACCCTCTTCGTTGATGGGCTTCGCAGCGATATCTTTCAGGTGGTGCAAGCGGCGGATTGCACACCTTCCAGAAGGTAGTCGATCGAGCGACCATCGTGGAGCGAGGCTTCGCCGTTACGCGCGCCCGGGGAGGGGGCCCTAGTCAGCAGGAGGACAGGAAGCGGTCTCAGCCGTACTCGGGGGGAGGCTCTTCTAGTGGGAGCCGACCCTCTAAGCGATGGAGAACCCAGCAGAGGACCAGGGGCGCGCCAGGGGGAGGACAACGATCGGATGACAGGCCTTGCGTGATCTGCGGCGGGGTGCACCGGGTGACAGAATGCTCCAAGAGGCAGGACCACTGTTTCCGATGTGGAAAGCAAGGGCACTTCTGTTTCAACTGCCCCACGAACCAAGGAGTAGCATCTTCGGCGGCCTCCACGCCAGCACCACAGCATTCGGGGCCAGGAAAAGCCCCGATGTCATCGGCTCCCAGACTTTCGGCACCGCGACCAGCAGGGGAAGGACCACCACAATCGGGAGGCAGGGTCTATTCGATGGCCTATCAGCAGGCAGACCCACCCGAGGACGTCGTGGCAGGTATCACTCTCATTTCCGTTTACCGTGCTAGAACCCTTTTTGATACCGGAGCAACCCACTCCTTTATGTCTTGCGACTTTGTATCATCACATGGTTTTGTGGAGAGACCCCTACCCAGCGTGCTGTCAGTCCTTACGGCGGGGGGGCCTTTGGAGGCCCGCAACTTAGTACCTTCCTGCCCAATAAAGTTGGGGAGACTGTCTTGCCCGTGGGATTTGGTGGTCATTCCATTTAAGGAGTACGACGTGGTACTCGGAATGGATTGGCTCGCCATGTATCGGGCGGTGATTGACTGCGAGAACCGCCAGGTGCAACTGCAGTACCCAGTGTTTCCGGAGAACGTCTACCTAGCATGCAAGAGCATCTCCTTTTCCACCATCATTCCAGCATCGCGAGCCAGGAAACTGATCGAGGGAGGGTGCGTGGCCTACTTGGCGTTGGTGGACTTGGCCACTAGACCCTCTGCGGCCCTCTCAGACATCCCAGTCGTGAGGGACTTCCCGGATGTGTTCCCGACCGAACTGCCGGGGATGCCCCCCGAACGGGAGGTGGTTTTTCCGATCGAGCTTCTACCCGGCACACGAACGATCACGAAGGCTCCCTACAGAATGGCCATCGCAGAATTAAAGGAACTTAAGGCGCAGCTTGAAGACCTCCTGGATAAAGGATTCATCAGACCGAGTGTGTCACCTTGGGGCGCGCTGGTACTCTTCGTACGGAAGAAGGATGGGAGTTTGCGGCTATGCATCGACTACCGGGAAATAAACAAAGCCACAGTGAAGAACAAGTACCCCTTACCCAGGATTGACGATCTCTTTGATCAACTGCGGGGAGCAACGGTCTTCTCAAAGATTGACCTGCAGTCAGGCTACCACCAGCTCAGAGTCCAAGATGGAGATATCCCGAAGACGGCTTTCCAGACTCGGTATGGCCACTACGAGTTTACTGTAATGCCGTTCGGGCTTACCAACGCCCTAGCGGTATTCATGGACATGATGAACCGAGTTTTCAGACCTTTCCTTGATCAGTTCGTAGTGGTCTTCATCGACGACATCCTGATCTACTCGCCCACTGATGAAGAACACGAGGAGCACCTAGGGATTGTTCTGCAGACACTCCGAGACCAGAGGCTTTTTGCCAAACTTAAGAAGTGCGAGTTTTGGCTTCACGAGGTAGGATTTCTGGGGCACATCATTTCAGCAGCAGGAGTCTCAGTGGATCCCAAAAAGGTGGAGTCGATGACGGGTTGGCCCCAACCGACCACAGTAACGGAAATCCGCAGCTTCCTGGGCCTCGCGGGGTATTATAGACATTTTGTTGAGGGCTTCTCGAAGATTGCGACCCCTCTAAGCCGCCTAACCCGGAAAGGAGAAAAGTTCGTCTGGACTGCACAATGCCAAGAAAGTTTTGAAGAACTCAAGAAGAGGCTAACCAGAGAGCCAGTGCTTGCATTACCGACACCCGGTGACGACTACGAGGTTTACTACGATGCATCGCGAGTTGGGTTCGGAGGAGTACTGATGCAACAAGGAAAGGTTATAGCCTATGCCTCAAGACAACTCAAGGATTTCGAGCAGAACTACCCGACACATGACTTTGAGCTAGCCACAGTAGTCTTTGTTCTGAAACTTTGGAGGCACTACCTCTATGGTGTACACTGTAATGTGTTCTCTGACCACCAAAGCCTTAAGTACCTCTTCACCCAGAAGGAGCTGAACCTGACACAGAGACGGTGGTTAGAGTTATTGAAGGACTACGACCTATCAATTCAATACCACCCCGGGAAAGCAAATGTGGTGGCAGACGCCTTGAGCAGGAAGGGGCAAATGGAGGGGACACCACCAGGAATGATTACTCAGTAGGACAACCTGATTGCAGAATTTTCACGGCTGAAACTGGAAATAGTACCGATAGGAACGGTCGAGCGACTCATGTCATTCAGAGTTAAACCTACCCTGTTCGAGAAGATCCGTGAGGGTCAAGGGACTGACCCGCAGCTACAGCTGGTCCGGGATAGGATTTCCCCGGACCAGGGAGGGGATTTTGCATTGGAGGCTAATGGTACCCTTCATTTCCGAGGGCGAATCTGCATGCCGGATTCACCAGATCTAAAGAAAGAAATCTTGACCGAAGCACATTGTGCTCCTTATGCGGCGCACCCTTGGGGGGCACCAAGATGTACAGGGATCTTAGACAGACCTTCTGGTGGCCAAAGCTGAAAGGGGACGTGACACGATTTGTAGCGCACTGCCTGATTAGCCAGCAGGTGAAAGCCGAACATCAGCGGCCGGCGGGGAAACTGCAGCCTCTACCAGTGCCAGAGTGGAAATGGGAGCGAATCACTATGGACTTTGTCACCGGATTTCCGCGTTCGCAGCAGGGGCATGACGCCATCTGGGTCATCGTAGATCGGTTAACGAAGTCAGCCCACTTCTTACCCATTCACACAACGTGGACACGGGACCGACTGGCTCAGACCTACATCAGTGAGATTGTGAGAGGCTACACGGGATACCGGCGTCAATCACTTCAGACAGGGACACCCGGTTCGTCTCAAACTTCTGGCAGAGTCTACAGCGAGCCTTGGGGACCAAGCTACACTTCAGCACAGCCTTTCACCCCCAGACGGATGGACAATCCGAGCGGGTGATCCAGATCCTCGAGGGCATGCTCCGAGCTTGCGTATTGGATTTGGGAGACGGATGGTCGCGCTACCTACCCCTTGTAGAGTTCGCATACAACAATAGCTATCAGGCGAGTATCCGTATGGCGCCGTAAGAAGCTTTGTATGGAAGACGCTGTAGGTCCCCGATTTGTTGGGATGATTTGGGGGAAAGAAAGTTTTTGGGACCGAACTTGGTTGAGAAAACTGAGGAAAAGGTGCGCCTCATCAGACGGCGGTTAGCGACCGCCTAGAGCCGACAAAAGAGCTACGCAGACCATAGACGCCGAGACTTGGAGTTCTAGGTGGGAGAGCACGTGTTGTTACGGGTTTCGCCGTCCAAAGGGGTGAAGCGGTTCGGGTTGAGAGGCAAGTTGAGCCCTCGGTATGTGGGGCCTTTTGAGATTCTGGAGCGCATCGGCCCGGTGGCCTATCGCCTCGCCCTACCGCCGAACCTTGACCGGGTTCATGACGTGTTCCATGTGTCCATGCTTCGGAGGTATCTCCCTGACAAGTCACGGGTGCTCGATGTCGCCGCAATCGAGCTCAAAGAGGACCTGAGCTTCGAGGAAGTACCGGTGCGAATCCTAGCTCGAGAAGACAAAAGGTTACGAAGTCGGACAATCCCCTACGTGAAGGTGTTGTGGAGCAATCAGGAGGAGTGCGAAGCGACCTGGGAACCAGAGCTTAAGATGAGGGAGTGTTATCCTGATCTCTTCGCCGCGGGCGAGAGTTAAGTTTCGAGGACGAAACTTGTTTTTAGTGGTGAGTGATGTAAGACCTGACCCTTATCTTTGGCTTTTCCGTTTATTTTACTTGCGGCGGTCCGGCAGAGGATTTAATTGTTTGTGTTTACTGGTTAGAACGTCGGGGCTCGCGGGTATTTTTAGGTGCTAGAGCTCGCGAAGCGGAGAGCGGGGGCGCGATCGGATCCGAATTCCGACCCCGGGAACTCCCAGAATTAATTTGTTAAGTTTGCGGTCCTTTCGGACGCTCTGAAATCCTTGCTGGCGATCTGCACGGTTATCGAGGTAAACCGGACTCCTTAATATTTTTTATCTTTATCGGACTGGGTTGTGACCTGGGGTTTAACTTTCGACCGCTCGTTCCTTGATCGCGTTAGGTCTGAGGGGGGCGACCAAAAAGGTGTGGGCGATCAGATTTTTGTCTGCAACCCTAAGTGATTTGGACGTCGAGTGAGGAGAGGAAAGGGAACCCATACCCACTTCTACTGCATTCCAAGGTTTCGGCGCCTTACTCCATCGGGGATATCCACGAGAAGGGCGAGGACTTGGCCGTGGGTGGATCAATCGGGCGAAGGTGGGCGATCCCTCTTCCTCTTTCTCCCCTCGAGAACCAAGGTATGTTTTTGGAGGTTAAAGCTTGATTTGGATGTATTATGTAATGAGGACGCCGTGCATATATAAAGGAAACTCTGCCCATTTGCAGAGTGAATTTGCATATGCGGCGGGTCTGTGCGCGCACTGGGGTAGACCTGCTTTCAAAAAAAAATATTACGCTGATCTGGGAGCATCGGTGGCTCTCCTTCCGCGCATTTGAACCCCCGGGGCGTGACAAAGACGCGGATTCTTCCTCCTCAGACGATGACGAGAACCTATCTATGGAGGATTTTGAGAAGCAACTTGATTTCTTAATAAGAAAATTTCGCGGAAACTTTCGAAGGGGTAATTCAAGTAAAACTTCATCCTTCGTAAAGTCGAGGAAAGGCAAAGGTTTTTCAAGCCACAAGTCAAGAAAGCAAGAGAGTTTTTCAAAGGATAAGAAAAGCTCAGAGGGACAAGTCCAATGCTTCAAGTGCCGAGGGTACGGCCATATCTCAACGAAATGTCTCAATAAGAATTCGTCAAAGAAGAAAGCGATGCAAGCCGTCACTTGGGATGACACCTCATCGTCAAATCAGTCATCTTCAAGTGATGAAGAAAATAACGCAACGGCATTCCACGCGTCCACATCTTCACCCTTCATGTGCTTAATGGCAAGTACATCCGATTCATTGTCCAACTCCTCCCAAGTTGAAAAGAATGCAACGGACGACGAATCGAGTAACTCCGAAGGTGAAGACTTTGCTTTAGCCTACTATAAACTTCTAAAGGATTCAAAGAAACTGGCTAAGCAAAACAAGGGGTTGAGAGGGAGATTGCAGGATCTCGAAGAAGAAGTAAAAAGAGCAACTTCTCTCTCGACCGGTCTTGAAGTGGAAAGGGATAACCTGATAAAAGCAAATGTTTCACTTCAAGAGAAAAATGAGCATTTCGAGAAGGAACATGTAAAAATGGTTGATAAAGCTGGTTACTTCTTGAAGCTCTACTCCGAGGCTCGACAGGAAAAAATGGAGATGACGAAGACCATTTTCCAACTTAAGGATGATTTAAAGCAATTTTCTTCAGGAAGGAGCATGTTGGATAAAATGCTTGGTCTTGATCAAACAAACCGTTTCGGCCTTGGATACAATCGAACTGAAGACAATTCTAGTTCGGTTGGGACAGTTTTTGTGCCCCAGTCGGTAACTCCTCCTCCGATGATGGAATTCACTGTAATCAACGACAACAACCTTACTTCACCTACTTCGGGATCGTCAAGTACAAAGGTATGTTTTCGTTGTGGTTATGCAGGGCACATAAGAAGAAATTGCAAGATTGGAGCGAAAAGATCACATCAAGCACCTCTTGCAACTACTACCAATGAGTTCACTCCCCGAAAATCAAAGAAGGAATTTTCAAAAGAAAAGAACATTGGTAGTATATCAAACAAGACGACGATGTCAAGGAAAAGCGATAAATCAATCAAGACGCTTTCACCTAGGAGAATAACTTCACAGTCATTGCCGACGTACTCCAAAATTCAAAAGGTTTGGATACGCAAAGGTGAATTCTTCCTTCGTCCTTGAACTACGTTGGTACCAATCGGCCCTTGGAATTACTGCACATGGACTTAATGAGGCCGACTCGTCAACCATCTTTGGGAGGTAAATGGTATATTTTTCTTTTGGTTGATGATTTCTCTAGATATTCATGGGTAACATTTTTAAAAGAGAAAGCGGATACTTTCGACTCTTTTCATGAGGTTTGTCATCGTATTATGATTGAAAGAAATGAAAAGATCGTTCGTGTTCGACGTGATAGAGGTGGAGAATTCATTAATTCTAAATTCATTGATTTTTGCACTTCCAATGGCATAAAACATGAATTCTCAGCACCCTATACACCTCAGCAGAATGGTATAGTTGAGCGCAAAAACATGGTTGTTCAAGAGATGACGCGTGTGATGCTTCATAGCCGGAAACTCCCGTTACATTTTTGGGCAGAAGCTGTGAACACCGCTGTCTATGTAATTAATCGAGCGTATTTGCGCCCGGGAACTTTAAATACACCATATGAGCTGTGGTTCTGTAGAAAACCGAATATCAAATATTTTCGTATCTTTGGGAGTCGTTGTTATATTTTGCGTGATCGCGAAAATCTTGGTAAATTCGACTCTCGAAGTGACGAAGGGATTTTCATGGGTTATTCTACAAACAGTAGAGCATATCGGGTATTTAACTTGGAATCTAAAACGATGGTAGAATCTATAAATGTTAAAGTAGATGAAGCTTTCCATTTTGCATCTGATAAATCTACCCCTGATATGTCTCTAGATGATGATACTCCTGTAAATGCATCTTCTCATAATAACTCTTTTGATAAAGTTGATGCATCTAATGGTTCTTCTAGTTTATCTGAAATGCAGGAATCATCACATGTACCTCTGAGTACTCCGTTACCTCAAACGCTACGGATCTCCATGGATCATCCGGAATCGTATATTATTGGAGACCCACAAGGAGTCAGGATTCGGAGACAGTTGGTTTGTGGAGTCGCATGTTACGTCTCCATGGTAGAACCAAAGAACGTTGATGAAGCTCTTCAGGATGACTACTGGATTGAAGCGATGCAAGAAGAGCTCCACCAGTTCGAAAGAAACAAAGTCTGGGAACTAACGAAGCCACCGAAGCAACACAATGTGATTGGTACTAAATGGATTTTCAAAAATAAGAAAAACGAGGATGGTACCATCATCAGGAACTGTTACGGAATTTGAGTTGGCGTAGTTTCGTGAAAGTCTCAAGTCTTGAAGATTGAAGGTGAAGAAAGTTGGATCATTTAACTCAATCTCAAGAAAGAAGAATTCAAAAGGATCAGGTATGTTTAACTAAAGAATTTGTGTGATCCGAATACTTCTTGTAGTGTAGAAACACTTGGAAGAATCTTTCATTGCATAAAAATCAAAAACTGGACTTGGGACATGTTCAGGATCCGGATCAGGTTGTTCGATCCGGATCCCGAAGGTGGTTCGTTCATACATCGTCGCAATCCGGATCGTAGTCTCTCAATCCGGATCCCGAACGTTGATGTTTGGTGAACTGTATGAACGATCCGGATCGTAGTCACATGATCCGGATCCCGAACCTTCGTTTTTCTGGAATTGGTTGTTTCGTTATGACGATCCGGATCTCAGTTATCACGATCCGGATCGCCGTCCGTAAAAATCCAGAAATGGTTGGTTTTTGATTCTTATCTCCTTCCTAGGGTTTCTAACCTATAAATACACCCTATGACTCCTTTTCTAGGGGGAATCCACATAGCCGTCATTTTCTTGTATCATCTTATACGGCTATAGATCCACATATTGAGAAGAAAGGAAATCATTAGAGAATACTCTATGTTTCTTCATCTATATTGATTAGTTTGATTCTAGGTTTTCATACTCACATCTTGAGTTGAATCAAACTAATGAATACTTAGATGGTATTTCCGATCTATCTTTGATCTAAGTATTCGGCGGATCATCACCACCCAAAAACAACGATTTACCCCAAAAATCGGCGCGTGGATTCGCGTGTCCTTGTGGATTCAAGGTTCAATCGCTCTCGTGGATTCGGAGCGAGGCACGTTCGTGGATTCGAACGGTGCTATTGGGTGAAGACCGTGGATTCGGTCGGACGTCGTGGATTCGACGTTGGACGCCGTGGATTCGGCGTTGGGCGCAGATCGTGGATTCGAGAAGCGTCTGGAGCGAGCGGAGAAGATCCTCTAGGAGCGTATGGAAAAGGTTGAGTCGTAAGTGTGTACGGTAAATCACCTTGTACGTGTTTTAATTCTAGTGGATTTCTGCCGTGTTATCGGTCCCGTGGTTTTTTACTCCGGTGATGGAGTTTTCCACGTAAAAATCTTGCGTGTTATTTTATTTTCCGCATTGGGTTTTATCGCAACGATTTTTGGAGTGTTTATACGTTTACACCTATTCACCCCCCTCTAGGTGTTTCTTCCCCTATTTAGATCCGTATTATATACGACCCAACAAGTGGTATCAGAGAGGGAATAGGGTTGTGAACAATGGTTGAAGGTGGAAACATCAATCGACCCCCTTTCTTTGATGGAACAAATTATGCATACTGGAAAGTACGGATGAAAGCCTTTTTATCTTCCATCGACGAAAGGGTGTGGCATTCTATTGAATCAGGATGGACTAATCCAACTGAACTTATCTCTGATGTTCACACCTTAAAACCTAGGTCGAAATGGACCAAGGAAGAGTTTGAGTTATCTTCTTACAATGGCAAGGGAATTAATGCTATTTTTAATGCCTTATCTCAAACTGAATTCTCTCGCGTCTCGGCATGTGAGACTGCGAAAGAAATCTGGGATGTTCTCCAGGTTACACATGAGGGAACTAACCTCGTGAAGATTCAGAAACTGCAGATGCTTACGAGCAAGTTTGACTCTATTTTGATGGCAGAAAATGAATCTTTCACGGACTACTATACACGATTGCAAGACATCGTAAACTCATGTGCTAATCTGGGAGAGAAGATTCCAGAATTTAAGATTGTAAGAAAAATCTTAAGAACTCTTCCTGAACGATTTCGCCCAAAGGTTACTGCCATTGAAACTATTAAACACCCGGACGAAATACGTGTAGAAGAATTAGTTGGTTCATTACAAACATATGAAATGACTTTTAACACTAACAATTCTTCTGGAAAAGCATCCACTTCTAAGTCTTCAGGTTATGCGTTGAAAACAACTAAGGAAGAAGACGCGGATACATCCTCCTCGGACGATGACGAGAACCTTTCTATGGAGGAATTTGAGAAGCAGCTCGCTCTCTTGACAAGGAAGTTTCGCCGCAACTTCCGAAGGGGTAATTCAAGCAAATCTCCATCCTTCGGAAAGTGGAACAAAGGCAAGGGTACTCCAAGTCACAAGTCAAGAAAGCAGGAGAACTTCTCAAAGGATAAGAAAAGTTCAGAAGGACAACTACAATGCTTCAAATGTCGAGGCTACGACCACATTGCAACGGAGTGTCCTAACAAGTATCCGGCAAAGAAGAAGGCGATGCAAGTCATCACTTGGGATGACAACTCAACGTCAAATGAGTCGTCTTCAAGTGATGAAGAAAAGAGCTCCACCGCATTCCACGCGTCCACATCTTCACCATTCATGTGCTTAATGGCAAGTACATCCGAGTCGTTGTCCAACTCCACTGTTGAAAAGATTGCAACGGACAACGAATCGGATGATTCGGAAGGTGAAGAGTTTGCTCTAGCCTATCATAGATCTATATGGGATTTAAGGAAACCGGCTAAGCAAAACAAGGGGTTGAGAGGGAGATTACAGGATCTCGAAGAAGAAGTAAAAAGGGTAACTTCTCTCTCGACCGATCTTGAAGTGGAAAGGGATAATTTGATAAAAGCAAATGTTTCCCTTCAAGAGTCCAATAAGCAGCTCGAGAAGAACTATATAGATATGATGAACAAAGCAAACTATCTCTCGAAGCTCTATGGCGAGGGCCGACAGGAAAGACTGGAAATGACGGAGACCATTCTCCAACTCAAGGATGACTTACAGCAATTCTTTTCAGGAAGGAGTAAGTTGGATAAACATCTTGGTCTCGGTCAAACAAATCGGTTCGGCCTCGGGTACACTCAAACTGGAAACAGTCCAAGTTCGAGTGGGACAGTTTTTGTGCCTCAGTCGGTATCTCCTCCTCCGACACCGGAATTCAAGACAAACAACGACAACAAACCTACCTCATTCTCCTCGGAATCGTCAAGCTCAAAGGTATGTTTTCGTTGTAATTGTGCAGGGCACATCGAAAGAAATTGCGTGTCACGCCCCGGGGGTTTGTTTTAGCGGAAACGGCATTTTTTTTTTTTTTTTTTTTTTTTTGAAAGGTCTCTTTCTTCCCCGGTGCGTGCCCAGACCCGCCGCACATACAGGATCTCTCTGCAAACGGACAGGGTCTCCCCTGTACGTGCACGGCGTGTGGTTGAATACATCTCCCAAGCAAACATAACCATTCAATCACAACATTCAATTACATACAACCAGTATTCTAAATATTTAAGCGCATGGCCACTTCAACTTGAAAGGATGAATCCACGGTTTTTAAAGAGTGCCCACCCGGCACTTAAGTTTTGAAAACGAGTTTCGAAATCAGCATAAACCCCAGGGTTTTGAAAACGGTGCCCACACGACACCCAAGTTTTGAAAGCTCATTTCGCAATCCATAAATCCACAAGGTTTTGAAATCAGTGCCCACACGACACTTAGACTTTGAAAACGGTTTTCGCAATCTTTTCTTTGTTTTTGTTTCGCTTTTCAAATGGCCAGTAGGAAATAAAGGGAAAGGTAGTGCATAAACAGATAATCAAATACCGACATCTACGTCGACCCCACAAGGGTATCGGGAACCTCACACATGCCCACAATATAAATGAAAAGCTGAAAAGAAAAGGAAAGTATAAAGTTCAGGGTCTCCAACGGTCCCGCTGTGTCCGCCCCGTCCTCACCGCCACCTACCTCTCCCCTCGCCTGGGCCCTGTCACGAAGTGGGAAGTCAGTGACTAATAAATGCCGTGCAGGGGGAATAATAAAAACAAACCGTGGCGACAACCGGAGCAACCACCCTTTTGGGGGGGGGGGGGGAAATGGTAACCTGTATATCTGCATCCTGTAATACTCTGCCGCGTCGGTCCACTACCGACGGCCCATACCGTACCTGCAGCACCGCGACCGCGCCGGACAACTAAACCGGCGGGTCGCTCCGCTCGCACCTCGGCGCCTCAACCCCACAGCTAATAAGGGGCCCCACTACGTCACCTCGTGGGTATACACGGGTCCTACGACCTCTTTTCCGGAAAAGTGCACCCCTCACGGTGGCCAAACCGCGGGTGCACGTGTTGCAGCCTCGAGCACAGTAACCACAATATATGAGCAATAGTAATGCAGTAATCGCAATGTATATGAAATAGTAAAGCAGTAACCATGATGCATGAATCAGAATAAGGTAGAGGCGTGTAAACTCATGTTGCCCTACTATTAGCATAGTCGAAGGAAAGACGGTAGCTGAAGCATCAAAACACGAGACCACGTAACTATCGATGTGTAGCAATAATCCGTAGCATCTAGAATAATGATTACTGAAGTGAACGGTAACATATAATATTTAAATTAAAACAATCAATGTGGTTCGATGCCAAATATCACACTCAACCCACCTGTCGCTAGTAGGCGTCAACGCTCCGCTCCCTCGCGTCCTGGTACTCCCGCTCGGCTCCTTCGCACACCTGCCGCGAGGAGAAAAGCGACGCTCAGACGCGGATGAAAGACGAGAGGCGGGCGAACCGCTCGTCGGGTTCGCGGCTCCCCGTCCGCACGCGGGCCGTGCGCGTGCTCAGCCCCGTACGGGCAACCCCACACGTGGGGTTGAGCGCTGCGTCCGGCCCCGCGCGGGTCACCCCGCACGCGGGGCTGGGCGCCGCCCAGCCCTGCGGCCTACCCCGCACGCGGGCTGGGCGTGCCGCCCGGCCCCGTGCGGGTCACCCCGCACGCGGGTCTGGGCGTCGCCCAGCCCCGTGCGGGTTCACCCCGCACGCGGCTGGGCGTGCGCCCGGCCCCGTGCGGGCCATCCCGCACGCGGGGGCTGGGCGCCGCCCGGCCCCGTGCGGGTCATCCCGCACGCGGCTGGGCGTGCGCCCGGCCCCGTGCGGGTCATCCCGCACGCGGGGGGGGGCCTGGGCGCCGCCTGGCCCGTGCGGGTCGCATGAGGGCGCCGGATGGGGGGGGGGGGGTTCTTCGCACGTGCGGCGGATTCCGGGAAATCCGCCGCCTGTGCCTCACCCCTTCCGGTCAAGATGATCAAGAACTCAACACGAGGGAAAAGAAACTAAATTCCCGTCTCACCTTGATGAGGACGACGAAGGTTTGGAAGAGGGATCGTCCGTTCTCGTAGGTCCGGTGTGGTGGTGGTGGGGATGCGGCGTTCTCCCCTCTCCTCGACCGTCTTCGCTCGGGTCGTGCGTGCCAAAGGGGTAGCAGACTGAGAAGGGGTTCCCAACCCTCACCTCTCAAACCCCCAATTAATTAGCTGTTTTGGTACGATCGAGCCCAACCCGCGTCCAACTCCAAATGCTAACCTAGCCCCAATTTAAACCGGATAGATAGAACGAAATAATTAAATTAATTTATGTCGGATCCCGAATATTTACAGAAAATTAGACTGAGCCGGTGCGAAAGAATTAACTAGCTTGAATCAAAAAAATATCGTTAAATCAGGGTCTGGTTTACCTCAAAAGGGACGTGCCGGACACCCGAACCGCAGCAACTTCGAAAATTTATTCCGGGAGCTTCCGGGGTCGGAAATCCGATCCGATCGCGCCGCCGTGCCTCCGCTTCGCGAGCTTTATTCTCAAAAAAAATGCCCGCGAGCCCCCCGACGGCCTGCCCAGAATGACAAAAGAAAATCAAACCCCCGGACCCCTTTGCCTAAAAGCGGTTCGAAAACCCGCGGCTATTACACCACTCACCTCTAACAACGAGTTTCGTCATCGAAACTCAAACCCGGATAGGAGTGAAAAGGTCGGGGTAGCACTCCCTCATCTTGGATTCCAGTTCCCAAGTGGCTTCTCGCTCTTCATGGTTGCTCCATGTACTTTCACGTAGGGGATAGCCCGATTTCGTAGTGATTTTGTTCCCTTGCCAGGATCTTCACTGGGGTTTCTTCGAAGCTCAGGTCCTCCTTAAGTCGAGTGCAGAGGTGTCCAGGAACATGTGATGGGTCGGGAGATATTTCCGAAGCATTGATACGTGGGAACACATCGTGGACTCGGTCGAGGTTTGTTGTTGTAGGGCGAGGCGGTAGCTTACTGGGCCGATACGCTTAGAATCTCAAATGGCCCCACAAAACCGGGGCTCAGCTTGCCCCTTAGCCCGAAACGCCTGATTCCTCTGGATGGCGAGACCCGCAAAAACACATGTTCCCCCACTTGAAACTCCAAGTCCCGGCGCCTCTGTCTGCGTAACTCTTCTGTCGACTCTGGGCGGTCAGCAAGCGCTGTCTGATAAGGCGCACTTTCTCTCAGTTTCTTCCACTAAGTCGGGTCCCAAAAGTTTCCGCTCTCCCAAGTCGTCCCAGCAGGATCGGGGATCGGCAGCGCCTTCCATACAGTGCTTCGTAGGGCGCCATCTGAATGCTGGCCTGGGTAGCTGTTGTTGTAGGCAAATTCCACGAGAGGTAGGTAGCGTGACCAACGATTCCCCAATCAAGCACACAGGCGCGAAGCAGGTCTTCTAGGGTTTGTATCGTGCGCTCTGATGTCGTCCGTCTGAGGGTGGAAGGCGGTGCTGAAATGTAATCTGGTCCCCATGGCCTGCTGGAGACTTTGCCAAAACTTCGAGACAAAGCGCGTGTCTCTGTCCGAGGTGATCGATGCGGTACCCATGTAGTCTCACGATCTCGCTGATGTAGACTTGAGCTAGCCGTTCGCGGGTCCAAGAGTGGTGTGAATTGGTAGGAAGTGTGCTGACTTGGTTAACCGGTCAACTACAACCCAGATCGCGTCGTCGTGTGCCTGTTGTGAACGTGGGAATCCAGTGACAAAATCCATGGTGATCTGGTCCCATTTCCACTCTGGTACCGGTAAGGGCTGTAGCTTCCCTGCTGGTCGCTGGTGTTCGGCCTTTATCTGTTGACATACTAGGCAGTGGGCTACGTATCGCGTCACGTCTTCTTTTAACTTAGGCCACCAGAACGTCTGTTTGAGATCCGTGTACATCTTCGTGCCCCCCGGGTTTGTGCCGCATAAGGGACTCGATGTGCCTCCGCTAAGATTTCATTCTTCAACTCTGGTGAATCCGGCACACAGACCGCCCGCGGAAACATAGGGTGCCGTCGTCTTTCACCGCAAAGTCAATCTCTTGACCATGGGGAATCTTGTCTCGTAAGCGCTGTAGGTGCAGATCGGTCTGCTGTCCCTCCTGGATCTTCTCGAATAGCGTCGGCTTGACCACCAAGGCTAGGAGTTGCAGAACTGTGCCCGCAGGCACCACCTCCAACTGCATTCGCGCGAACTCCGCGATCAGGTGGTCCTGCTTTGTCAGCGCGCTCTCCGACGCCCCGTCCGATGCCCTTTTCTGCTCAGTGCGTCTGCCACCACATTTGCCTTCCCGGGGTGATATTGGATCGTCAAGTCGTAATCCTTCAGCAACTCGAGCCACCGTCTCTGCCGCAAGTTTAACTCTTTTTGGGAAAGATGTACTTAAGACTTTGATGATCTGAGAAAACGTTGCAGTGGACTCCGAAGAGGTAATGCCTCCACAGTTTCAAAACGAGACCACGGCGGCCAATTCCAAGTCGTGTATCGGGTAGTTCCTTTCGTAGTCCTTCAGCTGCCTGGACGCGGTGGCGATCACCTTCCCCTGTTGCATCAGAACACCTCCAAGACCGATCCTTGACGCGTCGCAGTACACTTCATAATCCTCTCCGGGCGTCGGCAGCACCAGTATTGGTGCCTTAGTTAATCTCTTCTTGAGTTCCTCAAAAACTCTCCTGGCACTTGGCCGTCCATATGAACTTCTCGCCTTTCTGGTCAATCGGTTTAAAGGGGTAGCGATCTTTGCGAAACCCTCAACGAAACGCCGGTAGTATCCTGCCAGCCCTAGAAAACTTCGTACTTCTGTCACCGACGTCGGCGGCCGCCAGTCTACCACTGCTTCCCTTTTTGGGGTCCCAGCGATCCCCTGTGCCGAGATCACATGCCCTAGGAAGCCAACTTCCCGCAGCCAGAATTCACACTTCTTGAGTTAGCGAACAGCTTCTGCTCTCGGGGTTTGCAGGATCGTCCGTAGATGGTCCTCGTGCTCCTCGTCGGTAGTGGAGTAAATCAGGATGTCGTCGATGAAGACTACCACGAACGATCCAAGAAGGGTCTGAAGATCCGGTTCATCATGTCCATGAAAACAGCGGGGGCGTTCGTAAGCCCGAAAGGCATCACCGTGAACTCGTAGTGGCCGTATCGAGTCCGGAAGGCGGTCTTGGGGATATCTTCATTTCGAACTCGGAGTTGATGATAGGCCCGACTGTAGGTCAATTTTGGAGAAGACCGTCGCTCCCCGTAACTGATCGAAGAGGTCGTCGATTCTGGGTGGGGGTACTTATTCTTACCGTGACTTTGTTTATCCCTCTGTAGTCAATGCAGAGCCGCAGGCTTCCATCTTTCTTCCGTACAAAGAGTACCGGTGCTCCCCAGGGTGACACACTCGGTCGGATGAACCCTTTGTCAAGAGATCTTCCAGTTGTGCCTTAAGCTCCTTCAGCTCCGCGAAGGCCATTCGGTAAGGGGCCTTCGTAATAGGCTGCGTGCCCTGGCAGCAGCTCAATAGGGAACTCCACCTCCCTCTCCGGAGGCATCCCCGGCAACTCCGCGGGGAAAAAGTCAGGATAGTCCCTCACCACTGGATATCTGCAAGTGTCGTCGAGGGTCGAGTAGCCAAATCCACCGATGCTAGATAGGCCACGCACCCCCCCTCAACCAGTCTTCTGGCCCGTGCCGCTGCATAACCGGAGGGAAGGAGATGCTCTTGCCCATTATGTACACATGTTCGGGGAAGCCCGGTTCTTGCAGCCGCAGTTGTCGCTTGTCGCAATCAATGAGTGCCTGGTACTTGTGAGCAGTCCATGCCCACACCACGTCGTACTCCTTCAAAGGATCACCGCCAAGTCCCAAGGGCAGACCAACCGTCCCAACATAATCGGGCAGGGCGGCACCAAAATGGT
>CM055063.1:13506657-13534348 GCA_029204045.2 Tillandsia leiboldiana
CTTTTGATAGCTATATTTGGCGGGCTACCTTCGAGGTCGTCACTTATATATTACCCTACGTTTTATGTATTATACATGATAGCTCGTGTATTACTTTTCCCATCCATATGCTAGGCTACTGTTTTTTGCTTTTGATTATACACTTGCCGCCTGTACTCTGTATATATATTAATGATGCTGCACATGATGGTGGTTATGGTTACGTGGCTCGAGGCCTTGCAAACGCGCTAACGCCCGCGGTTTTGGCCACCGCAAAGGGTGCGCTTTTCAAACGAAAAGGGTCTATGACCCGTGTATACCCACGAGTGACGGTAGTGGGCCCCTTATTAGTGGTGGGGTTTGAGGCGCCGATGTGCGAGCGGTGCGACCCCCGTCGTTTAGTTGTCCGACGTGGTCAGGTTTTCTGCAGGTACGTATGGGCCGTCGGTTTAGTTGCCGACGTGGCCGGGTATTACAGGATACAGGTGTACAGTTTGCCTTCTTCCTCGAGAGGGTGGTTGCTCCGTTGTCTCTCACGTTTGTTTTAATATATTCTCCTGCTCTACTACTTTTACGTCACTGACTTCCCACTTCGTGACAAGGGTTCAGACGGGGGGAGACTAGGCGTTGGAGGACGGGACAGGAGCAGCTGGGTCGTGGGGACCCTGGACTGTATTTCCTTTTCTTTCTTGCATTCATTTACATTGTAGTTATGTGAGAGGTTCTCGATACCCTCGTGGGGTCGGCGTGGTGTCTATGGGTTGCATTTAGTTATCCTCTTATGCGTTACTCTCTCCTTTTAATCTTGTTGGCCATTTGAAATGAAAAAGGCAAAAGCAAAAGAAAGATTGCGAAAACCATTTTTAAAATCGAAGTGTCTCGTGTGGCACTGGTTTCAAACCCTGTGGATTTATGGATTGCAAAGGGATTTTAAACTTGGTGTCGGGTGGGCACCGTTTTCAAAACCTTGTGGTTTTATGTTGATTTCGAAACTCGCTTTCAAAACGTAAGCGCCGGGTAGGCGCTCCTTTTAAAACTGTGGATTTATCCTTTCCAAACTGATCGGCCATACTTTCAAAAGTTAGAATGCTGGTTGTATGTTAATAATTGTTGTGATTGAATGGTTGTGTATGTTGGAACATGTACTGAATGCTACGCCGTGCACATACAGGGGAGACTCTGTCCGTTGCAGAGTCCCTGTATGTGTGCGGGTCTGGGCATGCGCCGGGGAAAGGGGTTCGCTTTTACAAAAAATTTTACCACGTCAAATGTTTGACTTTTATGAATCATTTCCGCTAAAACAAACCCCCCGGGCGTGACAGATTAAATGGTATCAGAGACGTTCTTTCAATCACAAAGTTTGTGCCGACATCCGTGGGGATACCTCACTTGCCTACAGGTGAATGAAATGGGGTAGGCAGCATAGGAAGGTAGAACGCGAGTGATCGAGGGGGGGGAAGAGTCCGAGTCCTTTTTCTCTCGCTAGGTGGTTCGTTGTTTGTAAGTGAAGTCTAGAGCTGACTCTTGTTGTGTGTGTACAGATATGGCCCGACCAGATCATCGGCCGGGGGACGCGGAGGCAGATACGACGACGTCGACGGCCGGCGGGAAAACTAGCTCCTGCGGCAACAGATGCGAGGGTGCGGGGACGATTGGGTTTCTTTTCCCGATATCGCTCGGGTGGTAGCACAACCCGGGGGTTTTTGGTTTGTCAGCCGTCTGTCGGTCATGAGTAACTGGATAGCCGTTTGTCCAAACATGTACCTTCTGGGTTTTCTAGTGTTAAGTTACAGCGGGTAGTCGGTCGATCCCTTTTGCACCATGGGCAAGGTACGGGAGGGAGTGAGGATTCTTCCCCTATAATTATTACCCATGGTTCGGCCTTTCACCGTAGACACTGCGACGATTGTAGAGATCGTCGTGATGGTTTCACGGGTGGCTCCTTTTGGTGGGGGTGTGGTGGTAAAGCTTTGGGTTGGGTCCCGTTTTCTGCACAAGTGCGTCGGTTCGGTTGTCCTGCTGGTGGGTTGGCGTGTGATCCCTCGAGTGTGTTTAGTGAACCTAGGCAACTTTTGACACGGTTCTTCTCGCGTGTTTCGTTGCTTGTCTTCTTCCGACCCTTAGATTTCAGATGGATAGTCTTCAGTACCTGGAGGTCTTTGCTGAACGGACCTAGAGCTTAGATTTTCTTCTAGTTGGGAGTGTCGCTGTTGGTCTAGAAGTTTACCGCTCGATTAGATGCCCGGTGCTGGGTGGGGCAACGGTTTGGGACCGAGAGCCAGTGGCAGGTTGGAGCGTCGCACCCCGTCGGTGCCGGGACGGAAAGTAGGACCCTACCTTGTGGGTTTTGTCGCCAGCTTCCCATGACTAACGCATAGCCTTGAGGCTTGTTGGGAGCGTTGTGGATTGTGATCTTTTGGGGCTGGTGTGAGTCAAGGGGGGATCTGGCGACTACTCGGAGTTTTGGTACTGGTCACCTTCGGCTAGGAGGCCCTGTACGCAGCCCTTTCTGTGGGGTAGACCTTGTGGTAGGTCTTAGCTGAAACCTAACGTTAGTCTTGACCGTCGCCTCGGTAGGATGGATAGTCGGAGCGGGTGGTCCGGGTTGGTGGATATGCTCCGAGCTTGTGGCCCGTGTTGGTGACGGGTGGAAGTGTCCCGTGTTGGGGACGGAAGGGAGCGGTCTGTGTCGGTGACAGGTGAGTTCATTATTTTTTTTTGGAGGGGAAGTTATGGTAGTTAGTAACCCCCTGTTTGGTTGGCACCCCTCGGAGCCTTGTGAGGGCGTTGTGTGGCTTGTTTTCCTCATCGTCGGGTTGGATGTTTTGGACTTTTAGGGACCATTGGTATAGGGTTGGGCGGTATGACTGGGCACCCCGACGCATCGCGAGACTTTGTTGCGGACTGCTCAGCGCCGGCTGGGGTGGCGTGCGGACCAGTGTCGTCGTGACTGGGAATTTCGAGTCGGGAGGCAGGAATACGACGAGGTGCTGGGCAGGGACTGGTTGACGAGGTATCCGGCGGTTGTATAGCTACTTGGTTTCAGCGAGCCTAGCGACTCGACCCTTTACGTCGTTCATGACACCCCCGTGGTAGGGGTTTTCTTCTGCCATCCTCCTGACTGAATTGTCGGGAATACCCCCGGGCGAGAGGTCATCCTATCTTTCGAGCTCCTACCAGACACGCAACCTCATTTAGGCGCCTTGCGGAATGGCTTTCGCGGAACTGAGGAATCTAAGGCACAACAAGGAGTTTTTCTGAATAAAGGGTTCATCAGGCCGAGTGTGTCACCTTGGGGCGCACCCGTGCGTTTTCGTGCAAAAGAAGAACGGAAGTCTACGCCTACGCATCGACTATAGGGAGATAAACAATGTTACAGTGAAGAACAAGTCCGGGATTGATGACCTCTCCAATCAACTGCGAGGAGCACTTACGAACTTTTCTCCGGAATCTCAGGGACCAGAAGCTGTTTGCTAAATCTAAGAATGTGAGTTCTGACTTCGCGAAGTGGACTTTTTGGGGCACATTGTGCCAGCAACGGGAATCACAGAGAAGGTGAGCGGAACTGCCCGACATACGATCCGGAACTGGCAACAGTCGTTTTCGTTTTAAAGCTTTGGGACACCACCTTTTGGAGTTCATCGTGATGTGTTTTCGGACCGCCAGAGTCTTAAGTTTTGTTCACATAGAAGGATTTGAATTTTGCGGCAGAAACATTGGTTGGAGTTACTGAAGGACTCGGCTTGTCCATTCAGTACCACCCCGGGAAAAGCAAGTGTAGTAGCGGATGTTTTAAGCAGGAAGGGTCAAATCGGGGGGGGGGAACCGATGAGCGCGAGTACTCAGCAGGACCGGTGCTGTCGCGCGACTTTTGTCCTTGAGGGTCAAGCCAACCCTTTTAGAGAAACCCTAGAAGGTCAGAAGATGGGCGCACGGATACAGTTTTTTCGAGACAAGGCCCCCCCGGACCACGCAAGCGACTTTTCGGCGAGTGCGAACACGCAATACGTTTTCGAGGGTGGACTTGCGTGCCCGAACTGCTAGTATTGAAGAAGGAATTACCGTCAGAGGCGCACGGCGCTTCCTCTGCGGCGCATCCAGGTGATACGAAGATGTACGAGGACCTCAAGCAGAAATTTTGGTGGACTAGAGACACTCGGCTGGTGTCGAACCTTTGGCAAGTCTGCAACGAGCTCTAGAGACTAAATCACACTTCAGCACGGCGTTTCACCCCCAGACCGGCGGACAGCCGGAGCGAATGAGCCGGACTCTCGAAGATGTGCTCTGAACCTGCTTACTTGATTTTTGGGTGACGGATGGTCACTGCCTTTGAGCTTAGAGAGGACCTGAGCTTCGACGGAACACCGGTGCGGACCTTAGCACGAGAGGACAAAAAGGATTGTGCAACCGGGCGACCCCCTATGGGAAGGTGCTGTGGAGCAACCAAGAAGAACGTGAAGCGACTTAGGAACAGGAGTTAAAGATGGAGGAGTGCTACTCAGTTTTATGCGTTGCGGACCAGGATTAAGTTTCGAGGACGAAACTTTTTTTTTTGTGGTGAGTGATGTAGAGTCCTGGCGTTCCCTTACCCTGTATACCCCCTTTTTATTTTGACAGGACTGGTAGGAAAACTTTTCACCGCTTTCGGCAATGGACTGACCGGGCCGCTAGTATTTTTCTGCGTTTGAGCTCGAAGAACGGAGGGCGGCAAAGCGAACGGATTCGGATTCCGACTTACGGATCTCCCGGAATGGGGGTCAAAGCGTTTGCTTTGAGTGGTGCATCGGAATCCGTGCTAGGTGGCTGGTACACATTTCGGCGATCGGACTTTTCATTTTTTTATGTCAGTGGGTTATTTTATCTTTTGGGTGGTACCTCGACCTTTCGGTTTTTCGTTTAGGGTCCTAATTTAATATTTTTTTTAGTTGACTAAGGTGGGGCAGAAATTCGAGAATTTTTGGGCTGATCATCGGGCTTGCGGATAATTTTTGGTGCTAGAGCTCGCAAAACGGTGAACGAAGACGCGATCGGATTCGAATTCCGACTCCCGGATCTCCCAGAATAATTTTTGAAGTTTGGGCCCCTTTCTGTGTGCTCCGGGATCCGTGCGAGCGTTTGACACGCTTTTCGAGACAATCTTAGCCGTCGGTTTTTATTTTGGCAATTTTAGGGTTTCTTTACAATCGGGGGGTCGTAGGGTTTTTCCCTCCTTGGTTTCTCTCTTGACGGCTAGGTGTTTAAGTGCGGCCCCCTTAAGAAAAGGGAAGGGGAAAAACCCCGATTCATATTTCCTCTCTTTTCAACCGAGGGCGTAAGGAAACCGAGACGGAGACGAGGAGAAGGAAGGACGATCGCACGCCCTGCGGAACCCCGACGAAAGAGAGCGGGACGAGCCATCTTCCTTTCTCCCTCACCGGCGAAACACAAGGTGAGCGGTTTGGGTCTTCCCTGGTATCTTTTCGGTATAAGATTCTCTTTCTTTTCGTGTTGCGTGCGAGGCGTGTTGCCGAACGGGATGGCCGCCGCGCTGTTGTTAAACTGGAGGCCGCCACCGCCCGCTACCATGTTCGCGGGGTCGTCGCCGGAGTCGCACCGGGAGCGAGAAACGGAGAGAAAAATGCGAAAACTAGGGCTCACTGTGCTGTCCGTACGGCCGCGGTCCACAGGCCCAGGCGTGCACCCGCGTGCACGCCCCGCAGCACTCGGAGGTGCAGACCCGGCGCACGAAACCGGGCGCCGGGCTGCACACCGTGCGCGGTGCACGCTCCAGGCGTGCACCCGGCGCACGCATCGGCAGCCAGAGCCGCGGACCCGGCGCACGCTTTCGTGCGCCGGCCCGGCCCGCTCGTGGTGCGGTGCACGCTACGGGGTTGCACCCAGTGCTCACCGCAGGCCCCCAGTGGCCGTGAGCCCGGTGCACGCTCGTGTCGTGCACCGGCCCGGCCCAGGATGCGCGGTGCACGCTTCCTGCGTGCACCCGGCGCATGCGGCGCAACCGCCGACGCTGTAAACCCGGTCCACGCCCGGACCGTGCACCAGCCTTCAGCCAAAGAGCCCAGAAGCTCCGTTTTTTGGCCCGTTTCGCCCGTTTTTGAGTGTTTTTGACCCCGACGATGTTATTAACGATACTTCGTACTGTAGTTCTTTTCGGGCTCAGGTTGGGAGCATTTTAACTGAAGTTTCCACACACTTTCTTCACGTTTCAGGTGGGTACACCCTTAGAATCCCTTTATGCGTAATGTCGTTATGATCAGGTTTATTATGTAGTGGGTTTTATTTTCTTTGTCCTAGCATCTAACTCTATCATGTTGGACGGGGTCTATTCTAAGTGTACTGGGGTTAAATAGTGATGGGTGATAGCTTATGCATGTTAGTGGGTTTCTTCATAGTGTTTAGCGTCAGTCTCCGACGGTCGTTCTCCTTTTGATAGCTATATTTTGGCGGGCTACCTTCGAGCGCACGTATTATTACCTCGTTTTTGATTATACATGATAGCGGGTTACTTTTCATCGCATATGCTACGGTTTTTGCTTTTGATTATACACTTTGCCGCATTACTCTTGTTATATATATTATGATGCTGACATGATGGTGGTTATGGTTACTTGGCTCGAGGCTGCAACACGCGCACCCGCGGTTTGGCCACCGCAAAGGGTGCGCTTTTTCCGGAAAAGTGGTCTATGACCCGTGTATACCCACGAGGTGACGTAGTGGGGCCCCTTATTAGTGGTGGGGTTTGAGGCGCCGAGGTGCGAGCGGTGCGACCCGTCGGTTTAGTTGTCCGACGTGGTCAGGTTTCTGCAGGTACGGTATGGGCCGTCGGTTTAGTTTGTCCGACGTGGCCGGGTATTACAGGATACAGGTGTACAGGTTGCCTTCTTCCTCGAGAGGGTGGTTGCTCCGGTTGTCTTCACGGTTTGTTTTAATATATTCTCCTGCTCTACTACTTTTACGTCACTGACTTCCCACTTCGTGACAGGGTTCAGACGGGGGGAGACGTAGGCGGTGGTGAGGACGGGACAGGAGCAGCTGGGTCGCTGGGGACCCTGGACTGTATTTCCTTTTCTTTCTTGCATTTCATTTACATTGTAGTTATGTGAGAGGTTCTCGATACCCTCGTGGGGTCGGCGTGGATGTCGGTATGGGTTGCATTTAGTTATCCTCTTATGCGTTACTCTCCCTTTTAATCTTGTTGGCCATTTGAAAATGAAAAAGGCAAAAGCAAAAGAAAAGATTGCGAAAACCATTTTTAAAATCGAAGTGTCGTGTGGGCACTGGTTTCAAAACCCTGTGGATTTATGGATTGCAAAAGGGATTTTAAAACTTGGTGTCGGGTGGGCACCGTTTTCAAACCTTGTGGTTTTATGTTGATTTCGAAACTCGCTTTCAAAACGTAAGCGCCGGGTAGGCGCTCCTTTTAAAACTGTGGATTTATCCTTTCCAAACTGATCGGCCATACATTCAATAAGTTAGAATGCTGGTTGTATGTTAATAATTGTTGTGATTGAATGGTTGTGTATGTTGGAACATGTACTGAATGCTACGCCGTGCACATACAGGGGAGACTCTGTCCGTTGCAGAGTGACCCTGTATGTGTGGCGGGTCTGGGCATGCGCCGGGGAAGAGGGGTTCGCTTTACAAAAAATTTTACACGTCAAATGTTTGACTTTTATGAATCATTTCCGCTAAAACAAACCCCCCGGGGCGTGACACTTATAAGAGGAGTTATTAGTTTAACAGTCCACAATTACTATTTTATCTTCAGATATACCGTTCAGATTTGATAAGTGGTTAAAACAGGTGATCATTCTAGCAATAGGATCTGATTAATAAGAGTTAATTCCCTAAGCATGCAAGTCTACCCATCTTATATTTAGCATCTTCAATTTAGGGACACTCTAACATTCCTAGTGGCATACCAAAGAGGAGGAGTACACAACCACCCACCTGATCAGTCGAGCTGTCAAAAGTCCTACAACTGATAATACCAAAGATGGCGGCTACACAGAGTCCAAACGGTCCCGCGCAGTCCACACTGCTCCTGGGTACAAAAATCGAGCTGTCACAATCCATATATATCCCCAGAACTGCCAAATTTAACAAACAATAACTCCGCTGCGAAGATGAACAAAAATCACCTGCTCACAGTCTTCAGAAAAATCCAAATAAAATATCCCCGCGGTCTACGCGTCGATAGCTTCGAAACGACTACCTGCACGTCCAAATCCGAGTTTTCTACGTTGAGATATAAATCCGGCAAGAAATAACCTCTAACCCTACTGTAGGAATTCCCCCAGATCAACATCCGGAAAGAGAGGAGATTCTCACCTTCGAAGTAATCTCCTAAAGTCCTGAGAAAAATACAGCAGATTCCTCGCGAAGAGTAGATGAATTTAGGCTCTTGAATCACCCTGATCCGATGTCTGTACGCGAAGTTATGGCCAAAACACCGTGTCGCTGTCCAAAAATCCGCAAAGAAAGAGGGGCAACAGAATACTCAAATACCTCCAAAATCCGAAATTAATTTGGGAAAACTTTGAATATAAAAATCAAAGTCCTACCTGTCTTGAGTCCAACGGCGCAAAAATCGTCGAATTCAGGTGTCGGGTAAAGCCAGGAGAGTCTGCGCTCCGAGAGGACGCAAAACGGGTCGAAGACGAACTAAGCGCGCCGCGTCGGAAAACGGCCAACCTCGGAAACCGTGGACCACCACAACTCCGGAAAGCTACTGCTGGAAAGATCACTGGCAGGGGAAAACTTCTTCTTCAGAGCCCACTGCGAAATTCCCACAGGAAATGGGTGAATGAATGGCCTCAAACCGGATAAACAAGCCTAAATAAGGCTTATCGGATTCCCGGATCCAAACCGTTAGCCCGGGCTGATCCGGCGCGGCCCGGGTTGGACCAGACGCCGTACAACCCGCCTGGGCGCCCGCCACGTACCCCCAAACAGGGGACAGCCGTGCGGGGCCACCGCACGCGCGCCACGTGCCCCCCCGCTACAGCGGCGGGGCCCCGCGGGTGGCGACGCGTGGCGCAACGCCACGCGTCGACCGCTCCGCCGCCCCCGCTCACCGCTGAAGGGCCCAGTGGGCCGGGAGTGCGTGGACCCGCCAATGCCCCTGTGCCACGTGTCCTGCACCCGGTCTACGCGCCGCTCCGCACTTTTCCCTGGACCGAGCCGCGCACACCCGCCAATCCGCACGCGCCACGTGGCCCGCCCCGCGGTCTATGCACCCGCGCGCCTTTCCCGTGGACCAGGCGGTGTGGGCCGACCAATCCCGAGCCGCCACCTGGCACCAGCCGGTCCACGGTCACCCCCCATGCACCCGTTTTCTCCCGAAACTTCCGGTAGCCCGTTTTTGGTCATCCGGACTCCAAATTTGGCAAATAAATAGCCGTTTTCAAGTGTTTTTCCGTGCTGAATCCAATTCTACCATCTGTTTGGCCAAAAACCTTCCCGAAATTTTGGCAAACATAGCCGAAGGCCAAAACAGTAAAAGATACCACTCAGGTCCAACAGTAGCACCACTTTGATGCACCTTGGGCCAGATACACCAACAATAGGTGTTCTCAACTGTAGATTCAGTCGGAAAACTGTACGGGGTTTACGGTCTCCACATGGAACCTCACTGTCGTATCCCCACGACGAGGTTCTAGGTCTCACAGACCTCTCGATCCGCCAAATCTCACAACTGCGCTCACAGCTCTCTCTGTCTCACGGTTGATACTCCACGAGGTGCTGTCGAAGTTGGCGCGGTTCCCAAACCACGTCAATCACTGTCTCGATCTCAGTCCCAATCTAGTAAGCACCTGGTAACTCGGCCAGGGGCATCAACCACCTGGTAACTCGGCCAGGGGCAAGTAACCTCCTGGTAACTCAGCCAGGGGCAGGTAACCTCCTGGTAACTCAGCCAGGGCATCATATATCTCATCACATGCTATAAAAATACCCTCCTCCTGACCAGGTCCACGGAGGGTCAATGTCTTCTCTCTCGACAATCCATGATAGCATAAATTGGGACGGCCGATTCCTATCCAACCTCGTATCAACACCTCTGCACTGATGTAGGACTAACATCTCGATGATCAATCCAAGGTCCTAGTCGCACTGGCAGGACAGGCAGCACTCATCCACGTGCTTCACGTGATCTGAAAACTGATCCAAAAGTGCACAACCGTCAGTCCTGACACTGGCCCACACGAAGGTACCCCTGCTCTACCGAAACGCACAAGCGGCATTGGCATTAAGCAAGCTCCAACTCCGACGACCACACCAGGTGAGACGCGATCCACAACCCTGACGAAGAATGCGGCCCATGCAGAAGGGAAACTCACATCCTGGCACTGCTGCTGAAGCGAGCACTGTCGAGAACCTCCTAGTCTCTGTCTCCTCTGAGACCCCTGATCCAGAGGGTGGAATCACGGCAACCTCGAATCACGCGACTATCGCAAAATCGGCGATGCCGGAGCTCTCTCTCCGAAGCGGGTCCCCCGCTCACCGTCTCCCTCGGACGGGATCACTGATCCTCGGTCAATCCATCGAGCATGCACGCTCACTTCATCCAAGGTCGGCAATCGTCGAAAATGCACAAAGAGATAGTCATCTTGAGGCGGTTCCCACTCGAACACAACCAACCTCTAAGCCTCATCCTGGGCGACCAGGGATACACCGCTCAACCGTCATAGAAACTCACCCCAGAACATCAACTGCGCTCCCGATGGTCCAACAAGACGAATCCGACGCCATCAGCTCTCTTGGCGTCCGAAGGCAAAAGTGCATAACCAAGCGCCCTGATGCTTATCCTGGATGAACAAATCCTCGAACAAATCTTCCATAACAGCGTTCCAGTTCTCGGCCTCTCACGGCTCCAACTCAGTCCCGAAATCTACAAGGGATGGAACTGGATGCGGTACACAACCTAACAGCAACCTCTCGCTGCTTCCGCACCATCAATGGTGCGATCAGGAACAGAAATCGACAAAGTCGCGGCCGGAGGTACTACTGACGATAGTCCGGGAGATGCTCTCGGTCCAAGCATGTGCATCACACGCTCCATGCTCTCTCTTCCTGGTGCCGTAACGCCTCAAATACCAGGGCTGCTTGACCTGGATCTCGCAAGCCTCTCTCGGCTCCATCCATTTAGCTTTCCTCTAAACGAGCCCCTCATCCCAGGTCAAACACGCCCTCGCCGCTGCACGGCGTCTCGGAAGCATCCAAAAACCACTGCAACAGACAAACATTAGGACCAAGACTCTCTCGACCCAAACAAACGAAAGTCTAAACATGTTAACCTTTCTAAAGCATTATGTTGTCAGCAGCCAACACAATCACCTTTAGAGAAATAACATGCGAGGTCACTCACCCCAATCCTCAGGGGGAGGTACACCCTCAGACCAGACTCTCGCTAAGGTCACGTCTCACACGACAGTCTTCCCACTGTCCAACCAAAAGCCTAGGGTCTCTAAGTCCCCAACGACCTATATTCCTAGGCTCTGATACCACCTAATCTGTCACGCCCCGGGGTCGAACTGCGACCCGGGCTCGCCAACAGATCCGCCGTCTGTACGGAAACTGCCGTACAGACGAAGCGTCAAACCTGCAAAAGAGATCTAGCTAACAAGTATCAGAGCTGAAAGGAAGCTGAAACACTAAGCGGTGAAAAGTCCAAGTACACCAGTCCACTAGCACCCACAACCCAAGTACAAAAGTGGAAACTAAAAAGTACAAGTGACACTAACACCGACACCACCGACTCGGGTAGGAGCTAGTCAGCCACGCCCTTACCTCGGTCAGAAAGCTCCGAACGAGCCAAACCTGGAACGGTCGCCTCAGGAACACCTGTCATCACAGCGGGTGTGAGATCTACTGCAACAGTCAGATCTCAGTGGGTACCAAAGCTAAACCCACGGTACACCCACTCAGTCTGCTGGAGACAAAAACACAAATAGATAGATAGATAGATAGATAGATAGATAGATAACTGGAAATGAATCTATCGCTACATGTCTCAATGCAATGCTGGAAGTAAGTTCTCAGTCTCTCTCACGGGAGGCATGGAAACTACGAACGTCTGCGCCCCCTACAGCCCTTATCAAACAAGAACAGGCTGTAGGCTTAGGCGCCCATAGTTTCCGCCCCCGCACTGGGACTGCTAGAACTCTACAAGACACTAGAAGGCCACCTCAATCCCTTCTAGTAACCACCTGGTGACTCGGCCAGGGCATAACTATCTATCTGGTAACTCAGCCAGTGATATCTACACATCTGGTAACTCAGCCAGTGATTTATACCCATCTGGTAACTCTGCCAGTGGTATCTACTCATCTGGTAACTCAGCCAGTGATTTATACCCATCTGGTAACTCCGCCAGTGGTATCTACACATCTGGTAACTCAGCCAGTGATTTATACCCATCTGGTAACTCTGCCAGTGGTATCTACTCATCTGGTAACTCAGCCAGTGATTTATACCCATCTGGTAACTCTGCCAGTGGTATCTACTCATCTGGTAACTCAGCCAGTGATTTATACCCATCTGGTAACTCTGCCAGTGGTATCTACTCATCTGGTAACTCAGCCAGTGATTTATACCCATCTGGTAACTCTGCCAGTGGTATCTACTCATCTGGTAACTCAGCCAGTGATTTATACCCATCTGGTAACTCTGCCAGTGGTATCTACTCATCTGGTAACTCAGCCAGTGATTTATACCCATCTGGTAACTCTGCCAGTGGTATCTACTCATCTGGTAACTCAGCCAGTACAACTCGTATACTCTAACGATGCGACTAACACTCGTGTCCAAGTCGGAAACGACAACCCTCGACTTGCACGACTGTTCCGCAATTACCTGATAGTAAGGACACGATACCTTTGCATTCGGAAGCATAAAGGGCAATCCGTAGTTCATTGGGAGAAACCAACCCACCTGCGATCAATCCGCGAAAACCGTGCGCCAAACGGAGGTCCCGATGCGATCCCGCAGCTCCACGCGGCAAAACACGCGCCACCGGCCACGTGAGAAGCTAACACTATGCCACAACTGCGAGATAAGAGGAGGAACCGGGGTCAGAAAACATGCGGCTAAGACCGCGCTCACAAAGGCGAAAGAAACCCATCCGGCGACGAGAAACGCCGCGCGTTGCGCGGAAAACCCATCGCGCACACACGCCGCGGCGCGTCGCCGAGTCGCAGCCTGCGCGGCCAATGCGGCGCAGTTGCACGGCCCCCAAAACCCAGCCGCGCGACGCTGGCCCAGCCGCCCGCGCGGCGCCCAGCAAGCCCGTGCGGCACAAGGCCGCCCGCGCGGGGCCCCTGCAGGGCCGCGCGCCCAAGGGCGCGACATGCAGGCCCGCGCGGCACAGGGCCGCCCGCGCGGGGCCCCTGCAGGGCCGCGCGCCCAAGGGCGCGACCTACAGGCCCGCGCGGCACAGGGCCGCCCGCGCGGGGCCCCTGCAGGGCCGCGCGCCCACGGGCGCGGCCTGCAGGCCCGCGCGGCACAGGGCCGCCCACGCGGGGCCCCTGCAGGGCCGCGCGCCCACGGGCGCGGCCTGCAGGCCCGCGCGGCACAGGGCCGCCCGCGCGGGGCCCCTGCAGGGCCGCGCGCCCACGGGCGCGGCCTGCAGGCCCGCGCGGCACAGGGCCGCCCGCGCGGGGCCCCTGCAGCGCCGCGCACCCAATGGCGCGGCCTGCAGGCCCGCGCGGCACAGGGCCGCCAGCGCGGGGCCCCTGCAGGGCCGCCCGCCCACGGGCGCGGCCTGCAGGCCCGCGCGGCACAGGGCCGCCCGCGCGCGGCCCCTGCAGCGCCGCGCGCCCAAGGGCGCGGCCTGCAGGCCCGCGCGGCACAGGGCCGCACGCGCGGGGCCCCTGCAGGGCCGCGCGCCCACGGGCGCGGCCTGCAGGGCCGCGCGGCACAGGGCCGCCCGCGCGGGGCCCCTGCAGGGCCGCGCGCCCACGGGCGCGGCCTGCAGGCCCGCGCGGCACAGGGCCGCCCGCGCGGGGCCCCTGCAGCGCCGCGCGCCCAAGGGCGCGGCCTGCAGGCCCGCGCGGCACAGGGCCGCCCGCGCGGGGCCCCTGTAGGGCCGCGCGCCCACGGGCGCGTCCTGCAGGCCCGCGCGGCGCAGGGCCGCCCGCGCGGGGCCCCTGCAGGGCCGCGCGCCCACGGGCGCGGCCTGCAGGCCCGCGCGGCACAGGGCCGCCCGCGCGGGGCCCCTGCAGGGCCGCGCGCCCAAGGGCGCGGCCTGCAGGCCCGCGCGGCACAGGGCCGCCCGCGCGGGGCCCCTGCAGGGCCGCGCGCCCACGGGCGCGGCCTGCAGGCCCGCGCGGCACAGGGCCGCCCGCGCGGGGCCCCTGCAGGGCCGCGCGCCCACGGGCGCGGCCTGCAGGCCCGCGCGGCACAGGGCCGCCCGCGCGGGGCCCCTGCAGGGCCGCGCGCCCACGGGCGCGGCCTGCAGGCCCGCGCGGCACAGGGGATGCCCGCGCGGGGCCCCTGCAGTGCCACGCGCCCAGCGCGCGGCCTGCAGGGCCGCGCGGCCCCAAGGCCGCCCGCGCGCAGCGCGCAAGCGCCCCTGCGCACGGCCGCCGCCCCCCGATCACGCGCCGCCGAAAACGCGCGCGCGCGACTCGCGCAGCCTCGCCACATCCCGGACGACAAGTCGGCAAGGCTCCGCCCACGGGGAGAAGAAAAGAGAGAAAAGAGTAAAATAAAATAAATCCAACCTCTGCGCGGCACGCCGGTCCTCGCCCGGCTCCATGACCACGCCCGGAGAAGAAAACGCCCAAGAGTTGCTTCTTCCAAAGCCTTCCTCTTCTTCTTTTTCTTCTTCCCTTTTCCTCTCTTTTCCTTTTCTTTCTTTCTTTCTCTTTTCCTTTGCTACAGAGGTGGAGGGGAGGGGTTTTATAAAGCAAAAGCTTTAAAATAAATTAATTAACTTAATTAACTTAATTCCAAAAACCCAACTCCAACTCACTTTTTGCCCTCGGGCCCTCCGCCGCTGCCCGGAACCTCCCGAACCTCGCTGTAAATCAAAAGTACGCGTGTCCACAGCTTTTTCTCCTCAAAAAGCCCATCCGTTGAGTCGGGGTGCTCAAATCAAATACCGGCTCCAAAATTGCCAGTTCCGACTCACTTTTTGCCTCCGGGTCCTCCGCGTCAGTCCGGAACCTCCCGAACCTCGCTGTAAACTGAAAATACACCTGCTCCAAGTGTTTCCCAATTATTCTGCAACCCATAGCGGTGTCGGCGCTTCCCGTACCAGTCACCTAACGCGTACAAAGCCCGAAACAAGCAGAGGCTTCCGCGGGGATCCAAATCAACCCGAACTCCTCTGTAAACACAAATGGGACACATCCAAGGCAAACTCCTCCGCACCACACCATCCTGCAAGGTCGGTGCGTCATCCAAATCCCGGTGTTCTACAGTGGGAATGTTTTGAAAAAAAAAAAAAAACTTACACGTTTTTCGATTATTTAAACCCCCGGGGCGTGACAAGGCGCACGGGCACAGCACCAAGTCTGGGCGCTGCGTGGGCGGCGCAGGCGCTGCGCGGTTGGCGCGAGCGTTGCGGGCATTGCGCGGTTGGCGCGAGCGCTGCGGGCGTTGCACACGGCTGGCTTGGGCGGCGCGCGGGCGCGCAGGGGCGCTGCGCGCGACTGGCAGAGGCGCTACATGCGGCGGGCACACGCTGCTGGCGCGGGCGCGCGGACATTGCGCTGGTATGGTCAGAGCGCGTGCCGGGGTTGGTCGTTTGCCCCTGCGCTTCGCGCGGCTGGCAGAGGCGCTACGCGCGGTGGGCGCGCACGGCTGGCGCGGGCGCGCGGGCATTGCGCTGGTGTGGTCAGAGCGCATGCCGGGGCTGGTCGTTTGCCCCAGTGGACTTGTGAGTTTTGGGTGTTGGTAGAGCTTAACTGGATTCCTTCTTTCTCTTTTTTCCTTTCTCTCGGTGTGCTGTGAGAAGCAGCAGAGGGTTGTGCGGAGTTGCGGGAGCTGGGGTGGTTGCCGAGGTGCTGTGTGGTGCACGCGAGGGCTGGGTGCAGCGCGAGCGGTTGGAGTCGTTGAGGAGTCAGCGCACGCGCAAAGCATCTCCCGAGCCTGGAGCTGCGTGGGCCTGAGAGCTGGGCGCTGCTCGGTTTGCTGCGCGGAGCCGGCAGTGCGCGGCGCGCGGTTTTCACCTGAGGTGAGTTCTTGGGTTCCAAGATTTATTCGGATTTTTTTTCGGATCTTTGGATTTCCATTTGTTATGGAATTTCTCATTTTTTTCTCTCCACCATGTTGTGTGGCCAGCTTCTTGTTGTTGGGTGCTGCGCAGAGCCGCGGGTTGTGTGCGTAGTGGGCGTGTTGTGGTTTATGTTGTTGGTTCCTTTTGGTGGCTGTGGTGCTGGTGGTGGACATGGTGTGTGTAGAGAGCACTTGTAGTGTGCTGTGGGCACTTGGTGTGAACGGTGAGTTTGTTATTAGTGTGCTGGGAACTTGTGGCAGAGGGAGTGCGACCGGGTGCCAAGGATACGGCTACTGCAGATTTCGACAGTGAGCGAGCCGCACTGCACCGACTTCACGTTGCCTGTGGAAAGCATTTTTAGGTGGGTTAAAAAAATGTTCCAAGCTTTGGGGAATGCCCTCTAACGCTTTTGTATGCTTATTCTTCATGTCTAATGTATATTTTATATTAGTCTATAAATCTAATAGTTGCCTGAAATATTGTCGAATGATAACCTGTACCCCTAATTATTTTTAATGGACTTTTGACATCATATGACACTAGCCGGTATAGTTAGTTGGCATTTTATCTGCATCTGAACCAATTTAAAAATCACCGAACTAGTTTTAAAAGAAAATTTGACTTTAAAAATAGTTTTAAATTATTAGATCGCCCAGAGGGGGTTGGATGGGTTCAGGGTGCATGTACCCTCGTGCCTGGGGGCCCAGTGGATTTTTCTTTAACTCTGTGGAGAGTTTCTAGTGTCTTGGGGTTTTGTGGGCATATCAGATTGAGTCGTGGAGTGTTCTCCGACCTAGACATGAGTGTGGGATGTTGGCATTCGAGTTTCTGATCTGTTTGATCAGGATTGTAGCCTGCAGATGCCATTTTTTATGCTAGATGAGACATGCTTGAGCTCGGTGGGGTCGTTCCCCTCGAGTTACGCTCCGGATGCGATGATGATGCGCCTAGTTGATACACTAGAGGTCGCTTTGCGTGATACTGAGATAGTCCGATGTTACGCCCTGGTTGATACACTAGGGGGCGCAGGTTTGACTGGACCCGATGTGGCAGTCACTGAGATTGGGTTGTGTGAGCGAGTGGATGCATAGCAAGTTCTTAGTTGAGTTTTCCTTTGAGCATGATACTTGAGGCATTTTAGCTGTAGTTGCATTTCAGCTTTCCTTTTATCTGTATATTGCATATCTATTGTTGTGCTTCCAGTAGACTTAGTGGGCATACCGTGGATATTGGTGACGGTACCCACTGAGAACTACCTTCTGTAGTAGTTCTCACACCCGCTGTGGTGACAGGTTTTCCAGAGGCGGCAGTTCCAGCTTCTGCTCGTGCGGAGACAGCGGATCGAGGTAAGGGCTGTTATGGAATTTGAGTTGGCGTATTTCGTGAAATTGGTTAAGTCTTGAAGATTGAAGATGAAGAAAGTTGGATCATATACCTCAATCTCAAGAAAGAAGAATTCAAAAGGATCAGGTACGTTTAATTAATTAATTTTGATGATCCGAATACTTCTTATAGTGTAGAAACACTTGGATGAATTTTTTATTGCATAAAAATCAAAATTTGGACATTCCATACGTTCAGAGTCCGGATCGGGCTTTACAGTCTGGACCCCGAACATAGGTTAGTTCGTGCATGATTCCAGTCCGGACCCTGGGAATTTCAGTCCGGACCCCGAACGTGGAATTTGCAAGAAATGCATGAACAGTCCGGACCGTGGATTTCAGTCCGGACCCCAAATGTCGTCCTTTCTGGAAATTGTCTGTTTCGCTGAGACAGTCCGGACCGCCCATTCCAGTCCGGACCGTCGTCCTGTAAAATTCCAGAAATAGTTAGTTTTTGATGCTTATCTTCTTCCAATGGTTTCTAACCTATAAATAGACCCTACGATTCATTTTAGGGTAACACGGAAAAAAGACGACCGAAATAGAAAAATCCATATATAGAGAAGAAAGGGAATCAATAGATTAAATTCTATGTTTCTTCATCTATATTGATTAATTTGATTCTAGGTTTTCCAAACTCAGATTTTGAGTAGAATTAAATTAATGAATACTTAGATGGTATTTCCGATCTATTTCTAATCTAAGTATTCGGCGGATCATCACCACCAAAAACAACGATTTTCCCAAAATCGGCGCGTGGACTCGCGTGGCCTTGTGGATTCAAGGTGCAACCGCTCTCGTGCATTCGGAGCGAGGTACGTTCGTGGATTCGAAGCGTGCTATTGGGTGAAGACCGTTTATTCGGTCGGACGTCGTGGACTTGACGTTGGACGCCGTGGATTCGGCGTTGGGCGCTGATCGTGGATTCGAGTAGCGTTGCGGAGTGAGCAGAGAAGATCAACTAGGAGCGTATGGAAAAGGTTGAGTCGTAAGTGTGTACGGTAAATCACCTTGTACGTGTTTTAATTCTAGTGGATTTCGCCGTGTGATCGGTCCCGTGGTTTTTTACTCCGGTTTGGAGTTTTTCCACGTAAAAATCTTGCGTGTTATTTTCATTTCCGCATTGGGTTTAATTGCGCAATGATTTTTTGAGTGTTTATGGTTTACACCTATTCACCCCCCTCTAGGTGTTTTTTCCCCTATTTAGATCCAATTATACATAACCCGACAAGTGGTATCAGAGCGGGAATAGGGTTGTAAACAATGGTTGAAGGTGGAAACATCAAGAGACCACCGTTATTCGATGGAACAAATTATGCCTACTGGAAAGTACGGATGAAAGCCTTTTTAATTTCCATCGACGAACGGGTGTGTCAATCAATTGAATTAGGATGGTCTAATCCAACTGAAATTATTGCTGATGTTCGCACCATCAAACCTAGGTCGAAATGGACCAAGGAAGAGATTGATTTATCTTCTTACAATGGTAAAGGAATTAACGGTTTATTTAATGCTTTGGCACAAACTGAGTTCTCTCGCGTCTCGGCATGTGAGACTGCGAAAGAAATCTTGGATGTTCTTCAATTTACACATGAGGGAACTAACCTAGTGAAGTTTGACTCTATTTTCATGGCAGAAAATGAATCATTCACAGATTATTATACACGATTGCATGACATCGTAAACACATGTGCTAACTTGGGAGAGAAAATTCCAGAATTTAAAATTGTAAGAAAAATTTTAAGGACTCTTCCTGATAGATTTCGATCCAAGGTTACGGCCATTGAAACTATTAAACACCCGGACGAAATCCGTGTAGAAGAATTAGTTGGTTCATTACAAACTTATGAAATGACATTTCCTACTAACTATTCTTCTGGAAAAGCATCCTCTTCTAAGTCTTCAGGTTATGCGTTGAAAACAACAAAAGAAGAAGACGCGGATTCATCCTCCTCAGACGATGACGAGAACCTATCTATGGAGGACTTTGAGAAGCAGCTCGCTCTCTTGACAAGGAAGTTTCGCCGAAATTTTCGAAGGGGTAATTCAAGCAAAACTCCATCCTTCGGAAAGTCGAAGAAAGGCAAAGGTTTTTCAAGCCAAAAGTCAAGAAAGCAAGAGAGTTTTTCAAAGGATAAGAAAAGCTCAGAAGGACAAGTCCAGTGCTTCAAGTGCCGAGGATACGGCCATATCTCAACGGAGTGTCCAAATAAGAATCCATCCAAGAAGAAGGCGATGCAGGCCGTCACTTGGGATGACACCTCAACGACAAATGAGTCATCTTCAAGTGATGAAGAGAACAACGCAACGGCATTCCACGCGTCCACATCTTCACCCTTCATGTGCTTAATGGCAAGTACATCCGACTCACTGTCCAACCCCACTGTTGAAAAGATTGCAACGGACGATGAATCGGATAATTCGGAAGGTGAAGACTTTGCTCTTGCCTACCATAAACTTCTGAGGGATTCAAAGAAACTGGCAAAGCAAAACAAGAGTTTGAGAGGGAGATTGCAGGATCTCGAAGAAGAAGCAAAAAGGGCAACTTCTCTCTCAAACGCTCTTGAAGTGGAAAGGGATAATCTGATTAAAGTAAATGTTTCCCTTCAAGAGTCCAATGAGCATTTCGAGAAGAATTATGTAGATATGGTGAACAAAGCGAACTACTTCTTGAAGCTCTATGGCGAGGCTCGACAGGAAAAAATGGAAATGATAGAGACCATTTTCCAACTCAAGGATGATTTAAAGCAATTTTCTTCTGGAAGGAGTAAGTTGGATAAGATTCTTGGTCTTGGTCAAACAAATAAATTCGGCCTCGGATACAATCGAACTGAAGATAATTTTAGTTCGGTTGGGACAGTTTTTGTGCCTCAGTCGGTATCTCCTCCTCCGACACCGGAATTCACGACAAACAACGACAACAAGCCTACTTCATCCTCTTCGGGATCGTCAAGCACTAAGGTTTGTTTTCGTTGTGGTTTTTCAGGGCACAAAAGGAGAAATTGCAAGATGGGAGCCAAACGCTCAACTCAAGCACTTCTTGCAACGACTACCAAAAAGGTGATTCCTCAGAAATCAAATGCAAATTATTCGAAGGAAAAGAGCCTTGGTAGTTCATCTCGCAAGACGACATCATCAAGGAGCAGCAATCAATCTAACAAGACGCTTTCACCAAGGAGAATAACTTCACGATCATTGCCAACACGGTTCAAATAGGTTTGGGTGCGCAAAGGTGAAATCTTCCCTTGTCTTGTTACTAATATTTCCTTGCATGCGCATGATAATTCGTCTTGGTATCTGGATAGCGGTTGTTCCCGTCACATGACTGGTGACAAAAACTGCTTTCAAAATTTTGAGAAAATCTCCGGAGGACTAGTAGTTTTCGGAGATGGTCGATCTTCCAAAATTGTTGGAAAAGGAACAGTGGCTATTCCAGATGGCCCGATTCTGAACAATGTGTTATTTGTTGATGGCCTTAAGACTAATCTCATTAGCATAAGTCAACTTTGCGACAATGGTTTTTCAGTTAACTTTTCATCTGTTGAATGTGTTGTAACTGATAAGGACCATGTTTTCTTTTTAAAGGGGATTAGATCTGAAAACAATTGTTATGTTGTTCCTAATAAAATTTCAGAAAATTGCAACTTAGCCTCTTTGAATAATGAAACTCTTTGGCATGAAAGGCTAGGTCACATAAATTTTAAGGAACTTACTAGAATTTCAAACAAAGACGTGGTAAAGGGTGTTCCTAAACTTTCACTTAAACAAAACATTGTGTGTGGTGGTTGCCAAAAGGGAAAACAATCTAGGACTGCACACAAGAACTTGAACCACGTTGGTACAAAACGGCCTTTGGAACTTTTGCACATGGATTTAATGGGGCCAACACGTCAACCATCTTTGGGAGGTAAATGGTATATTTTCTTATTGGTTGATGATTTCTCTAGATACTCATGGGTAGCATTTTTAAAAGAGAAAGCTGATACTTTTGATTCTTTTCACGAGATTTACCATCGTATTTTGATTGAAAAGAATGAAAAGATCATTCGTGTTAGAAGTGATAGAGGTGGAGAATTCATAAATTCTAGATTCATTGATTTTTGCACTTCCAACGGCATTAAACATGAATTCTCAGCACCCTATACACCTCAACAGAATGGTGTAGTCGAGCGCAAAAATAGGGTTGTACAAGAGATGGCACGTGTTATGCTTCATAGCCGGAATTTACCGTTATATTTTTGGGCTGAAGCTGTGAACACTGCAGTCTTTGTTATTAATCGAGTTTATTTGCACCCGGGAACTTTAAATACACCATATGAACTATGGTTTTGTAGAAAACCGAAAATCAAATATTTTCGTATCTTTGGGAGTCGGTGTTATATTTTACGTGACCGCGAAAATCTTGAAAAATTTGACTCTCGAAGTGACGAAGGAATTTTTATGGGTTATTCTACAAACAGTAGAGCATATCGGGTATTTAACTTAGAATCTAAAACGATTGTAGAATCTATAAATGTTAAAGTAGATGAAGCTTTTCACTTTGCATCTGATAAATCTACCCTTGATATCTCTCTTGATGATGATGCTCCTGCAAATGCATCTTCTCATAACAATTCTTCCGATAATGATGATGCATCTAATGATTCTTCAAGTTATCTGATGTGCAGGAATCATCTCATGTACCTCCCACTACTCCGTTACCTCAAACGTTACGAATCTCCAAGGATCATCCTGAATCAAACATTATTGGAGACCCACAAGAAGGAGTCAGAACTCGAAGACAGTTGATTTGTGGATTCGCTTGTTACGTTTCCTTAATCGAACCAAAGAACATCGATGAAGCTCTTCAGGATGACTACTGGATTGAAGCAATGCAGGAAGAGCTCCATCAGTTTGAACGAAACAAAGTCTGGGAACTAACAAAGCCTCCGAAGCAACACAATGTGATTGGTACTAAATGGATTTTCAAGAACAAGAAAAATGAGGATGGTACCATCATCAGGAACAAAGCACGTTTAGTTGCTCAAGGCTACTCTCAAATAGAAGGTATAGACTTTGATGAAACTTTCGCCCCTGTAGCTAGACTCGAGTCCATTCGTATCCTATTTGCAATTGCTTGTCATTTTAAAATAAAACTTTTTTAAATGGACGTTAAGAGCGCGTTTTTAAATGGGTTTTTAAATGAGGAAGTTTATGTGGCTCAACCGAAAGGTTTTGTAGACCTTAAACTACCTAACTATGTTTTTCGTTTGAAAAAAGCTCTTTACGGTCTAAAACAAGCACCGCGAGCGTGGTACGAAAGGTTGACGAAGCACCTTTTGGAGAAGGGCTATACTCGAGGGGGAGCAGATAGGTCTCTCTTTGTGAAGCATTATCAAGATAACTTCATTGTAGCACAAATCTTTGTCGATGACATCATATTTAGTGCAACAAGAGATAATGATGCTTCTAGATTCGCTAAAACCATGGAAAGCGAATTTGAGATGGCCATGATGGGCGAATTGACATATTTTCTTGGATTGCAAGTGAAACAAAGTGACGATGGCATCCATCTGTGTCAATCCAAGTATGCAATGGAGTTGGTCAAAAAGTTTGGTTTAGAAAATTCTAAAGATTTTTCGACTCAAATGGGAACTAGCAATAAGGGATTAGGAAGTGAATCTCTTAGTGAGAATGTAGACGAGAAACTTTATCGCTGCATGATTGGAAGTTTACTTTATCTTACGGCTAGTCGCCCGGACATATTCTTTAGTGTTGGGATCTGCGCGAGATATCAATCAGCACCAAAGGAGGTTCACATGAAAGCGGTGAAACGGATCATCCAGTACATCAAAGGGACAATAAATTTCGGAATTTGGTATCCTATGGGAACAAGTCTAGATATTGTAGGATACTCAGATGCCGATTGGGCAGGATCAGTGGATGATCGGAAGAGTACGAGTGGTGCATGTTTTTATCTTGGCCTTTGCCTTGTTGCGTGGCATAGTAAAAAGCAAAACTGCATTGCACTCTCGACTGCCGAAGCGGAAATATATCTCAGCGGGTAGTTGTTCAACCCAACTCATTGGATGAAAAATGTGTTGAGCGACTTCCGAATTTCAGCAACTTCGGTAACGATTCTCTGTGACAACACCAGTGCTATAAACATTTCCAAAAACCCTGTGTTGCACTTAAGAACAAAACACATTGAACTTAGATATCATTTCTTAGAGAGCTAGTTGAATCAAATATTCTTCAACTTTCCTACATTTCAACTGAGGATCAATTAGCTGACTTTTTAACAAAACCTTTGGATCAAAAATGATTTATACACTTGCGTAAGGCAATTGGTATGCTTTCCTTGAAATAACCTCTTTTGAAACTTTTGCTTAGGTTAGGTTTTGTTTTTGTGTTTTTGGTTCTTTATCTATGTTTGTACAATAGAACATTAATTGAGCATTAGTTATATTGACTTTAACTGCATTCTTTCACATAATTTGAAATTTATTATGTTTTGGATATCATAATAATTCATTTGATGCAATGATTATTTATGCCAATTAAGTCATCTTTGTTTTGATCAAAGTCAATTTCTCTCTCAATGATCTCTTGGTATAGTTTTTATCTTATTTGACTATTTAGTCAAGTATTAAATCGAGATCAATTTTTAGTTGAATACTTTATATTTTAAATAATTGATAGCCAATGAGGGGGAGTCAAAGAAAAATGTATATGCTCAAAAGATGTGGAAAGAGTTACATCCCATGAGGAGTGTGAAAACTACCACCACATGGAGGAAAGAGCTACCACCTCGGTCGTCCGAGTACTGTGTGCAGCTACCCACATGTATACCAAGCAATGGTTGTTCGAGTTGATTAAATAAAATGCTTTTTGGAATACTTGACTCTGTCAAATTCAAGGTTGGTATAAGGTGGGGATTTATTGAAAGATGCTCAAAAGAGTCACTCCTTACAATAAATTGACTAGATATATTATCTAACTTATCTGGGATTTCAAACATCTATTGATCTTGGTATTTCATTTTCTTTACCAAATTGATGATTTGATAAAGGCATTACTCATAAGATCATGTTAGATGTGATTGAAGTTGTTCAACTTTAAGGGATTTAATTTTTATAAATTTTCGTCTCATTTGTTGGATGTTATTAATAGATTTGATATAATCTATTTTTTTTATTATGAAACGATGATTTTTTATTAAAGTTGATACACAAAAGTGCTTACAATCTTTTTTTGGATTTCTAGAATTTTTTGGAATTTTTTCTGAAGAAAATAGTTTGGAGCCGATCCGGACTGGATTATCCGATCCGGATCCTGAACGCAGGAAATCCTGCATTTAGCCGATCCGGACTGGATTCTTCAGGCAGTCCGGACCGCGGCTAGGTTTTTATTTAGAACAAAAGGGATTTGATTTCTTTTACTACAATCTTTGTTCAAGAGTCTCCAGAACTTCTCTCTCTAGATCATCAAGCTTTTTGGAGTCTTTCCAACTCAGATTCTTCGGTTCCAAGTGAGCTTACTTGATCAAAACTCGGTTTTTTCACAGGTTTACTATATTTCTCTCAAAACGTGATGAAACATCTCATATCTTTTTCGTTTCTGGATGGTTTTTGATCATAACTCTTTTTGAAATAAGACATCTGTGGTAGATTAGTTTTGATGTATATGACTAGGTATTTCTCATGATAAACGGATTTTTGGCCCTATCGATTTCTAAAAATTCGGTTTTTAGGGCATATTTTTGAGCATTTTTGAAAATCATGGAATTGATCTATTTTTTAAAATTTCTTTGTTTGCAAAATCATTTGATCCCTAGTCTCTCTACACGATAATGATTGTTTAGTACAATTTTTCAAATTTTTGAAAATTAAAAATTTTTTCGTGTTTCTTGAGGTGTTGCTCAAGGACTCGTATCGCCAATGGTGTATCACGGGGTTGTACTTTCTTTTGGCTGCCATGGGTTCATAAGAAAAGATACTATCACAGTCTAAGAGGGCCAAAGAAGGCGACGAAGAAAGCACGGGATGATCTTCTGAGACAGAATCTGACACCGAATCAATTGATTGGGATGAGCTTTTGGTAGAGGTAACTGTCCCTACTGCATCACGGGGAAAGGCCCTAGCTGGAACCTCCAAAGGCTCCACCTACTGCAGCTGAAAAAGGGAAGCCCCTATGGATCCATGTCCAACTGGAACAAAATAAAGAGCATGGCAAGGAAAAGAGGAAGTACTCGCTGGTATTTTCAATTGAGGAACCTCTGGCAAGTCAACCTCCTCCACAAGACTTATCAGTTCAGAAAGAATCAAGGACTTTGAAACAGAGAATGCATTGGTGAGAGGAATGTAAATCTCAAAGCTCTACGGGAGCGATCCGCACTTTTTGGGACTCTCATTGACAATGCAGGTCCTTGCCCCAATCTGTCACTTCCCCAGATCCCTTAGGATATTGCCTCCACTCTGGTCAGAATGTTTTATCAGAATGGGGACAAAGTTAGTGTGATCTTGAAAACGGACAAAGAGAATTTTACACTATGGTTAGAAACATTAATAATCAAGGTCACTCCTCAATTGATTGGAGAAGTGTTAGGAATGAAGGACGGGCTGAAGGAACCCATTATCTGAAAAGTCAAATCTTCTCTCCAACTCGTGGAGAGTGGTTGTTGATGGAATCTGTCTTCCAAACACACTCTGTCGTCGGGAAACTCAGTTTTGTCAAAAGAACTTCGACCAGAGTATCTTTTTGAACTTTCTTGTTTGCTACAACATTTTCTACCAAACATGCAAACAAAAGTTCTTAGATGGGATAGGATGTTATTCCTCTATCCTTGTTGGTATCCCACGGCAAGCTATGGGATCAACTTAAGCATTCCCTATCTTATTTGGTCAAGGAGGGCTCGGTATGTGGACCATGCCCATCCCCACAGAGAGACTTCCCTTCCCAATCATTAGTATGCCGTATCTTGAAGAAATTCAAGTCGATACTTCTTCTTCGACTATATGGCATAGTTGGGGAACGATCAACGAGACAAACGTCATAAATTCTCTCTGCCACTAAACAAGATGAGCCTCCATCACCTCCTGGCGAAGACAGAGCAAAACCGGCAGCAACAACTTCAGTCCCACCAGCACCTGCAGCACAAGAGCACCTCCTTCCACCTCAGATGATGATGCCTCGGTGACTTCTATTTAGAAAGAACAGCAACGTCTCTCCAACGAGCAAGAGCGAATGTCAAATGAATCATTGAACTGAAAGAGAAATTCAGGTAGTGAAAAGGAACTTGAACTGATTATGCATCTCAGATCACTTTAACTAAACAGTCTCTTCAATGAAAAAGCTGATGAAGAGGATGTTTCGAAAATGGGATGTAGCGCCTCGGATGAATCAGATTCAGATGCTTAATTCTTTTGTCTAACGGTTCTTTTCTTTGCAGCTTTTAGTTCAGTTTTTACTTTCTTTTCGTTCTCAGCTTGTCTTTTTTGTCTTATTTTCATCATTGAACTTTTTTTTAACTCTCCTTAAATTTGTATTTTTTGCTTGATTTGTGACAAAAATGGGGAGAGAGTAGAAAGAGAACTTTGAACATGAACATTGTGTGAACATGAAACCTTGAAAGGTATGTATAACTCACTTTTGGTTATAATGTGATTTGATGCATGCCTCAGCTAACTATTCGTCTAACTATTTAGTCATGTATATAACTAACAAGGTTGCTTGTTGACTAACCTTTCTGTGACATTGGATTTTATTTGCTTAGAAGATATGTCGATTTTTGATTGTGAGTCTCTTACATAGCTGAATTTGAAAAGGTTATGATGAGTATAAACTCTATCTCTGTGTTGGTTTTGATTGTTGAAATTCTTGAGGTTACTAACGATCTTTGTGTCAAGAATGATTTCTTTTGCAGAGATTATAGATGTCTAAGTCTAGAGTTCTGTTTTAGGAGTTTAACTCATGTATTTATCTTTATTTGGATCTTTGTAGTACCTTGAAGTTTTAAAGACTTTGAATTATTAAATTATTATTTTTGGCAAAAAAATGACATAGGGGATCAACAGTGGCCCAGAAATATCGACTTTTGATCGAGGTCTGATCTAGAAAATCCGAGGTCACC
>CM055063.1:13534448-13686412 GCA_029204045.2 Tillandsia leiboldiana
CGGATCGGGCTTACAGTCGGGACCCCGAAATAGGTTAGTTCGTGCATGATTCAAGTCCGACACCTGGGAATTTCAGTCCGGACCCCGAACGTGGAATTTGCAAGAAATGCATGAACAGTCCGGACCGTGGATTTCAGTCCGGACCCCCAATGTCGTCTTTTCTGGAAATTGGTTTCGCTGAGACAGTCCGGACCGCCCAATTCCAGTCCGGAGGCGTCCTGTAAAATTCCAGAAATAGTTAGTTTTTGATGCTTATCTTCTTCCAATGTTTCTAACCTATAATAGACCTACGATTCATTTTAGGGTAACACGGAAAAAAAGACGACCGAAATAGAAAAATCCACATATAGAGAAGAAAGGAAATCAATAGATTAAATTCTATGTTTCTTCATCTATATTGATTAATTTGATTCTAGGTTTTCCAAACTCAGATTTGAGTAGAATCAAATTAATGAATACTTAGATGGTATTCCGATCTATTTCTAATCTAAGTATTCGGCGGATCATCACCACCAAAAACAACGATTTTCCCAAAATCGGCGCGTGGACTCGCGTGGCCTTGTGGATTCAAGGTGCAACCGCTCTCGTGGATTCGGAGCGAGGTACGTTCGTGGATTCGAAGCGTGCTATTGGGTGAAGACCGTGGATTCGGTCGGACGTCGTGGACTCGACGTTGGACGCCGTGGATTCGGCGTTGGGCGCAGATCGTGGATTCGAGAAGCGTTGCGGAGCGAGCGGAGAAGATCAACTAGGAGCGTATGGAAAAGGTGAGTCGTAAGTGTGTACGGTAAATCACCTTGTACGTGTTTAATTCTAGTGGATTTCGCCGTGTTATCGGTCCCGTGGTTTTTTACTCCGGTTTGGAGTTTTTCCACGTAAAAATCTTGCGTGTATTTTTATTTCCGCATTGGGTTTAATGCGCAATGATTTTTGAGTGTTTATGTTTACACCTATTCACCCCCCTCTAGGTGTTTTTCCCCTATTTAGATCCAATTATACATAACCCAACAAGTGGTATCAGAGCGGGAATAGGGTTGTAAACAATGGTTGAAGGTGGAAACATCAGAGACCCCCGTTCTTCGATGGAACAAATATGCTACTGGAAAGTACGGATGAAAGCCTTTTTAATTTCCATCGACGAACGGGTGTGGCAATCAATTGAATTAGGATGGTCTAATCCAACTGAAATTATTGCTGATGTTCGCACCATCAAACCTAGGTCGAAATGGACCAAGGAAGAGATTGATTTATCTTCTTACAATGGCAAAGGAATTAATGCTTTATTTAATGCTTTGTCTCAAACTGAGTTCTCTCGCGTCTCGGCATGTGAGACTGCGAAAGAAATCTGGGATGTTCTTCAAGTTACACATGAGGGAAACTAACCTTAGTGAAGTTTGACTCTATTTCATGGCAGAAAATGAATCTTTCACAGACTATTATACACGATTGCAAGACATCGTAAACACATGTGCTAATTGGGAGAGAAAATTCCAGAATTTAAAATTGTAAGAAAGATTTAAGAACTCTTCCTGAAAGATTTCGATCCAAGGTTACGGCCATTGAAACTATTAAACACCCGGACGAAATCCGTGTAGAAGAATTAGTTGGTTCATTACAAACTTATGAAATGACATTTCCTACTAACTATTCTTCTGGAAAAGCATCCTCTTCTAAGTCTTCAGGTTATGCGTTGAAAACAACAAAAGAAGAAGACGCGGATTCATCCTCCTCAGACGATGACGAGAACCTATCTATGGAGGACTTTGAGAAGCAGCTCGCTCTCTTGACAAGGAGTTTCGCCGAAACTTTCGAAGGGGTAATCTCAAAAACTCCATCCTTCGGAAGTCGAAGAAAGGCAAAGTTTTTCAAGTTACAAGTCAAGAAAGCAAGAGGTTTTTCAAAGGATAAGAAAAGCTCAGAAGGACAAGTCCAATGCTTCAAGTGCCGAGGTACGGCCATATCTCAACGGAGTGTCCAAATAAGAATCCGTCCAAGAAGAAGGCGATGCAAGCCGTCACTTGGGATGACACCTCAACGTCAAATGAGTCATCTTCAAGTGATGAAGAGAACAAGCAACGGCATTCCACGCGTCCACATCTTCACCCTTCATGTGCTTAATGGCAAGTACATCCGAGTCATTGTCCAACCCCACTGTTGAAAAGATTGCAACGGACGATGAATCGGAATTCGGAAGGTGAAGATTTTGCTCTTGCCTACCATAACTTTTGAGGGATTCAAAGAAACTGGCAAAGCAAAACAAGAGTTTGAGAGGGAGATTGCAGGATCTCGAAGAAGAAGCAAAAAGGGCAACTTCTCTCTCAAACGCTCTTGAAGTGGAAAGGGATAATCTGATTAAAGTAAATGTTTCCCTTCAAGAGTCCCACATGAGCATTTCGAGAAGATTTATGTAGATATGGTGACAAAGCGAACTACTTCTTGAAGCTCTATGGCGAGGCTCGACAGGAAAAATGGAAATGATAGAGGACCATTTTCAACTCAAGGATGATTTAAAGCAATTTTCTTCTGGAAGGAGTAAGTTGGATAAGATTCTTGGTCTTGGTCAAACAAATAAATTCGGCCTCGGATACAATCGAACTGAAGATAATTTAGTTCGGTTGGGACAGTTTTGTGCCTCAGTCGGTATCTCCTCCTCCGACACCGGAATTCACGACAAACAACGACAACAAGCCTACTTCATCCTCTTCGGGATCGTCAAGCACTAAGGTTTGTTTTCGTTGTGGTTTTTCAGGGCACAAAAGGAGAAATTGCAAGATGGGAGCCAAACGCTCAACTCAAGCACTTCTTGCAACGACTACCAAAAAGGTGATTCCTCAGAAATCAAATGCAAATTATTCGAAGGAAAAGAGCCTTGGTAGTTCATCTCGCAAGACGACATCATCAAGGAGCAGCAATCAATCTAACAAGACGCTTTCACCAAGGAGAATAACTTCACGATCATTGCCAACACGGTTCAAATAGGTTTGGGTGCGCAAAGGTGAAATCTTCCCTTGTCTTGTTACTAATATTTCCTTGCATGCGCATGATAATTCGTCTTGGTATCTGGATAGCGGTTGTTCCCGTCACATGACTGGTGACAAAAACTGCTTTCAAAATTTTGAGAAAATCTCCGGAGGACTAGTAGTTTTCGGAGATGGTCGATCTTCCAAAATTGTTGGAAAAGGAACAGTGGCTATTCCAGATGGCCCGATTCTGAACAATGTGTTATTGTTGATGGCCTTAAGACTAATCTCATTAGCATAAGTCAACTTTGCGACAATGGTTTTTCAGTTAACTTTTCATCTGTTGAATGTGTTGTAACTGATAAGGACCATGTTTCTTTTTAAAGGGGATTAGATCTGAAAACAATTGTTATGTTGTTCCTAATAAAATTTCAGAAAATTGCAACTTAGCCTCTTTGAATAATGAAACTCTTTGGCATGAAAGGCTAGGTCACATAAATTTTAAGGAACTTACTAGAATTTCAAACAAAGACGTGGTAAAGGGTGTTCCTAAACTTTCACTTAAACAAAACATTGTGTGTGGTGGTTGCCAAAAGGGAAAACAATCTAGGACTGCACACAAGAACTTGAACCACGTTGGTACAAAACGGCCTTTGGAACTTTTGCACATGGATTTAATGGGGCCAACACGTCAACCATCTTTGGGAGGTAAATGGTATATTTTCTTATTGGTTGATGATTTCTCTAGATACTCATGGGTAGCATTTTTAAAAGAGAAAGCTGATACTTTTGATTCTTTTCACGAGATTTACCATCGTATTTTGATTGAAAAGAATGAAAAGATCATTCGTGTTAGAAGTGATAGAGGTGGAGAATTCATAAATTCTAGATTCATTGATTTTTGCACTTCCAACGGCATTAAACATGAATTCTCAGCACCCTATACACCTCAACAGAATGGTGTAGTCGAGCGCAAAAATAGGGTTGTACAAGAGATGGCACGTGTTATGCTTCATAGCCGGAATTTACCGTTATATTTTTGGGCTGAAGCTGTGAACACTGCAGTCTTTGTTATTAATCGAGTTTATTTGCACCCGGGAACTTTAAATACACCATATGAACTATGGTTTTGTAGAAAACCGAAAATCAAATATTTTCGTATCTTTGGGAGTCGGTGTTATATTTTACGTGACCGCGAAAATCTTGAAAAATTTGACTCTCGAAGTGACGAAGGAATTTTTATGGGTTATTCTACAAACAGTAGAGCATATCGGGTATTTAACTTAGAATCTAAACGATTGTAGAATCTATAAATGTTAAAGTAGATGAAGCTTTTCACTTTGCATCTGATAAATCTACCCTTGATATCTCTCTTGATGATGATGCTCCTGCAAATGCATCTTCTCATAACAATTCTTCCGATAATGATGATGCATCTAATGATTCTTCAAGTTATCTGATGTGCAGGAATCATCTCATGTACCTCCCACTACTCCGTTACCTCAAACGTTACGAATCTCCAAGGATCATCCTGAATCAAACATTATTGGAGACCCACAAGAAGGAGTCAGAACTCGAAGACAGTTGATTTGTGGATTCGCTTGTTACGTTTCCTTAATCGAACCAAAGAACATCGATGAAGCTCTTCAGGATGACTACTGGATTGAAGCAATGCAGGAAGAGCTCCATCAGTTTGAACGAAACAAAGTCTGGGAACTAACAAAGCCTCCGAAGCAACACAATGTGATTGGTACTAATGGATTTTCAAGAACAAGAAAAATGAGGATGGTACCATCATCAGGAACAAAGCACGTTTAGTTGCTCAAGGCTACTCTCAAATAGAAGGTATAGACTTTGATGAAACTTTCGCCCCTGTAGCTAGACTCGAGTCCATTCGTATCCTATTTGCAATTGCTTGTCATTTTAAAATAAAACTTTTTTAAATGGACGTTAAGAGCGCGTTTTTAAATGGGTTTTTAAATGAGGAAGTTTATGTGGCTCAACCGAAAGGTTTTGTAGACCTTAAACTACCTAACTATGTTTTTCGTTTGAAAAAAGCTCTTTACGGTCTAAAACAAGCACCGCGAGCGTGGTACGAAAGGTTGACGAAGCACCTTTTGGAGAAGGGCTATACTCGAGGGGGAGCAGATAGGTCTCTCTTTGTGAAGCATTATCAAGATAACTTCATTGTAGCACAAATCTTTGTCGATGACATCATATTTAGTGCAACAAGAGATAATGATGCTTCTAGATTCGCTAAAACCATGGAAAGCGAATTTGAGATGGCCATGATGGGCGAATTGACATATTTTCTTGGATTGCAAGTGAAACAAAGTGACGATGGCATCCATCTGTGTCAATCCAAGTATGCAATGGAGTTGGTCAAAAAGTTTGGTTTAGAAAATTCTAAAGATTTTTCGACTCAAATGGGAACTAGCAATAAGGGATTAGGAAGTGAATCTCTTAGTGAGAATGTAGACGAGAAACTTATCGCTGCATGATTGGAAGTTTACTTTATCTTACGGCTAGTCGCCCGGACATATTCTTTAGTGTTGGGATCTGCGCGAGATATCAATCAGCACCAAAGGAGGTTCACATGAAAGCGGTGAAACGGATCATCCAGTACATCAAAGGGACAATAAATTTCGGAATTTGGTATCCTATGGGAACAAGTCTAGATATTGTAGGATACTCAGATGCCGATTGGGCAGGATCAGTGGATGATCGGAAGAGTACGAGTGGTGCATGTTTTTATCTTGGCCTTTGCCTTGTTGCGTGGCATAGTAAAAAGCAAAACTGCATTGCACTCTCGACTGCCGAAGCGGAATATATCTCAGCGGGTAGTTGTTCAACCCAACTCATTTGGATGAAAAATGTGTTGAGCGACTTCCGAATTTCAGCAACTTCGGTAACGATTCTCTGTGACAACACCAGTGCTATAAACATTTCCAAAAACCCTGTGTTGCACTTAAGAACAAAACACATTGAACTTAGATATCATTTTCTTAGAGAGCTAGTTGAATCAAATATTCTTCAACTTTCCTACATTTCAACTGAGGATCAATTAGCTGACTTTTTAACAAAACCTTTGGATCAAAAATGATTTATACACTTGCGTAAGGCAATTGGTATGCTTTCCTTGAAATAACCTCTTTTTGAAACTTTTGCTTAGGTTAGGTTTTGTTTTTGTGTTTTTGTTCTTTATCTATGTTTGTACAATAGAACATTAATTGAGCATTAGTTATATTGACTTTAACTGCATTCTTTCACATAATTTGAAATTTATTATGTTTTGGATATCATAATAATTCATTTGATGCAATGATTATTTATGCCAATTAAGTCATCTTTGTTTTGATCAAAGTCAATTTCTCTCTCAATGATCTCTTGGTATAGTTTTTATCTTATTTGACTATTTAGTCAAGTATTAAATCGAGATCAATTTTTAGTTGAATACTTTATATTTTAAATAATTGATAGCCAATTGAGGGGGAGTCAAAGAAAAATGTAATATGCTCAAAAGATGTGGAAAGAGTTACATCCCATGAGGAGTGTGAAAACTACCACCACATGGAGGAAAGAGCTACCACCTCGGTCGTCCGAGTACTGTGTGCAGCTACCACATGTATACCAAGCATGGTTGTTCGAGTTGATTAAATAAAATGCTTTTTGGAATACTTGACTCTGTCAAATTCCAAGGTTGGTATAAGGTGGGGATTTTATTGAAAGATGCTCAAAGAGTCACTCCTTACAATAAATTGACTAGATATATTATCTAACTTATCTGGGATTTCAAACATCTATTGATCTTGGTATTTCATTTTCTTTACCAAATTGATGATTTGATAAAGGCATTACTCATAAGATCATGTTAGATGTGATTGAAGTTGTTCAACTTTAAGGGATTTAATTTTTATAAATTTTCGTCTCATTTGTTGGATGTTATTAATAGATTTGATATAATCTATTTTTTTTATTATGAAACGATGATTTTTATTTAAAGTTGATACACAAAAGTGCTTACAATCTTTTTTTGGATTTTCTAGAATTTTTTGGAATTTTTCTGAAGAAAAAGTTTGGAGCCGATCCGGACTGGATTATCCGATCCGGATCCTGAACGCAGGAAATCCTGCATTTAGCCGATCCGGACTGGATTCTTCAGGCAGTCCGGACCGCGGCTAGGTTTTTATTTAGAACAAAAGGGATTTGATTTCTTTTACTACAATCTTTTGTTCAAGAGTCTCCAGAACTTCTCTCTCTAGATCATCAAGCTTTTTGGAGTCTTTCCAACTCAGATTCTTCGGTTCCAAGTGAGCTTACTTGATCAAAACTCGGTTTTTCACAGGTTTACTATATTTCTCTCAAAACGTGATGAAAATCTCATATCTTTTTCGTTTCTGGATGGTTTTTGATCAAACTTCTTTTGAAATAAGAACTCTGGGTAGATTAGTTTTGATTATATGCTAGGTATTCTCATGATAAACGGATTTTTGGCCTTCGATTTCTAAAAATTCGGTTTTAGGGCATATTTTTGAGAATTTTTGAAAATCATGGAATTGATCTATTTTTAAAATTCTTTTTGCAAAACTAATTTGATCCCTAGTCTCTCTACACGATAATGATTGTTTAGGTACAATTTTTCAAATTTTTGAAAATTAAAAATTTTTTCGTGTTCTTGAGGTGTTGCTCACAGGACTCGTAGCAATGGTGATCACGTGGGTTGTATTTCTTTTGGCTGCCATGGTTCATAAGAAAGATACTATCAAGTCTAAGAGGGCAAAGAAGGCGAAGAAAGCACGGGATGATTCTGAGACAGAATCTGACACCGAATCAATTGATTGGGATGAGCTTTTGGTAGAGGTAACTGTCCCTACTGCATCAACGGGGAAAGGCCCAGCTGGAACCTCAAAGGCTCCACCTACTGCAGCTGAAAAAGGGAAAGCCCCTATGGATCCATGTCCAACTGGAACAAAAATAAAGAGCATGGCAAGGAAAAGAGGAAGTACTCGCGGTATTTCAATTGAGGAACCTCTGGCAAGTCAACCTCCTCCACAAGACTTTATCAGTTCAGAAAGAATCAAGGACTTTGAAAACAGAGAATGCATTGGTGAGAGGAATGTAAATCTCAAAGCTCTACGGGAGCGATCCGCACTTTTTGGGACTCTCATTGACAATGCAGGTCTTGCCCCAATCTGTCACTTCCCAGATCCCTTAGGATATTGCCTCCACTCTGTCAGAATGTTTTATCAGAATGGGACAAAGTTAGTTGATCTTGAAAACGGACAAAGAGAATTTTACACTATGGTTAGAAACATTAAAATCAAGGTCACTCCTCAATTGATTGGAGAAGTGTTAGGAATGAAGGTACGGGCTGAAGGAACCCATTATCTGAAAAGTCAAATCTTCTCCTCCAACTCGTGGAGAGTGGTTGTTGATGGAATCTGTCTTCCAAACACTCTGTCGTCGGGAAACTCAGTTTTGTCAAAAGAACTTCGACCAGAGTATCTTTTTTTGAACTTTCTTGTTTGCTACAACATTCTACCAAACATGCAAACAAAAGTTCTTAGATGGGATAGGATGTTATTCCTCTATCTTGTTGGTAATCCCACGGCAGCTATGGGATCAAACTTAAGCATTCCCTATCTTATTTGGTCAAGGATGGCTCGGTATGTGGACCATGCCCATCCCACAGAGAGACTTCCCTTCCCAATCATTATTATGCGTATCTTGAAGAAATTCAAAGTCGATACTTCTTCTTCGACTTATATGCATAGTTTGGGAACGATCAACGAGACAACCGTCATAAAGTCTCTCTCCACTAAACAAGATGAGCCTCCATCACCTCCTGGCCGAAGAAGAGCACAACCGGCAGCAACAACTTCAGTCCCACCAGCACCTGCAGCACAACGAGCACCTCCTTCCACCTCAGATGATGATGCCTCGGTGACTTCTATTTAGAAAGAACAGCAACGTCTCTCCAACGAGCAAGAGCGAATGTCAAATGAATTCATTGAAATGAAAGAAGAAATTCAGGTAGTGAAAAGGAACTTGAACTGATTACTGCATCTCAGATCACTTTAACTAAAACAGTCTCTTCAATGAAAAAGCTGATGAAGAGGATGTTTTCGAAAATGGGATGTAGCGCCTCGGATGAATCAGATTCAGATGCTTAATTCTTTTGTCTAACGGTTCTTTTCTTTTTGCAGCTTTTAGTTCAGTTTTTACTTTCTTTTCGTTCTCAGCTTTGTCTTATTTTTCGTATCATTTGAACTTTTTTTTTAACTCTCCTTAAATTTTGTATTTTTGGCTTGATTTTGTGACAAAATGGGGGAGAGAGTAGAAAGAGAACTTTGAACATGAACATTGTGTGAACATGAAACCTTGAAAGGTATGTATAACTCAACTTTTGTTTTATAATGTGATTTGATGCATGCCTCAGCTAACTATTCGTCTAACTATTTAGTCATGTAATATAACTAACAAGTTGCTTGTTGACTAACCTTTCTGTGACATTTGGATTTTTATTGCTTAGAAGATATGTCGATTTTTGATTGTGAGTCTCTTACATATCTGAATTTGAAAATGTTATGATGAGTATAAACTCTATCTCTGTGTTTGGTTTTGATTGTTGAAAATTCTTGAGGTTACTAACGATCTTTTGTGTCAAGAATGATTTCTTTTGCAGAGATTATAGATGTCTAAGTCTAGAGTCTGTTTTAGGAGTTTAACTCATGTATTTATCTTTATTTGGATCTTTGTAGTAACCTTGAAGTTTAAAGACTTTGAAATTATTAAATTATTATTTTTGGCAAAAATAATGACATAGGGGATCAACAGTGGCCCAGAAATATCGACTTTTGATCGAGGTCTGATCTAGAAAATCCGAGGTCACCATTGCGATCGTCCCGTCGAAACATAAAAATTTCATATTCATATGTCGGCGATCCAACGGTCGGATCTTCCGCAAAATAGCGAAGAAGAAACGGGTCCCACAACTTAAGTTGTGAATAGTAACCCCTATTTTAAATGGCCCTTCGATCATCATCGGCCGTTTCACTGTCTGGAACCCTAACATAGGGGTATAAGTAGTCGAACCTAACTATTTTCGACGTTCTGAGCGCAATGGCACTGACGGTTTTCGCGTTTGGCGACCCGGGTGCACCGAAGTGTGCGCAGTGTATCACTTTTCGTCGAATTAAATGGCCCGAAAGTTTATCCAAGCGTCAAACAAAACAAACAAATACCCTACTTGACAGGTCTCGACGAGCCGGACGTCGTGGCGAAGTCCGTTTCGCGAATTGACGAGCGGATTTTCTCGAAATGCGTAAAATGCACCCAAAAACGGAGTATTTTCAATGAAATGTTAATATTTTATGTGTCTAAATTTAAGGGGCTTATAGGATAAGGTGTTGGGTGCAAATTGCACCTACTGTGAAGACCCCGCATGAATGGGTTGTGTGTGAACAGAGTTGAAGAGGATTCTTCAAAGAATCTTGCATTTAATTGGAAAATGCCTCTTGGTCTCCTTGGGTTCATTCACGAGGAGTCGGGGGAGTCCGAAGCGTTACCCAACCTCTCAGCATCTTCAAGACCAAGCCTTGTGCTCTGGGTTAGCCGAGGACACAACCCCATTGAGTGCAAACCAAGAGAGAGAGAGAGGAGAAGGAAGTTTGGAACCAAACTTGTAGAGTACCGGGATTTCGGATGGCGCACCGACCTCGCAAGATGGCATGGTGCGGAGGGAATTGCCTCGAGCGTGTTCCTTATTTGTTTGCATATGAGTTCGGGTTGATTCGGGTCAACGCGGAAGCCCCGGCTTAAATCGTAGTCTTACGGGCATTGTGCGCCGATAGAGGACTGGCTTCGGGGAAGCCTCGACTTCACAGTGGAGTGCAGAAAATTTGGGAATACTTGGAACAGGTGTACTTTGTGTTTACAGCGGAGTTCGGGAGGTTCCGGACTGACGCGGAGGATCCGAAGGCGAAAAGTGAGTCGGAACTGATAATTTTGGAGCCGGTTTTTGGTTTAAGCACCCCGACTCAACGGTTGAGCTTTTTGAGGAGAAAAAGTTGTGGACATGTGTACTTTCATATTACAGCGGAGTTCGGGAGGTTCCGGACTGGTGCGGAGGCCCCGAGGGCGAAAAGTGAGTTGGAGTTGGCTATTTTGGGGTAATTAATTAATGAATTAATTAGGTTAATTATCCTGAGAGAAGGGAATTAGAGTAAAATGAGAAGGTTGAGAGTGGGTGTTGGTTTGTAGTTGTTGGTGTTGGTGTTGGAAAGGGTTTTGGATTGCTTGTTCTCTATGCACCTTGCACCATACACCCAAGCTCTAATTAATTAGCACTTGCCACGTAGGCATCTTCTTCCCTGTTTTAAAACAGAGTATTTAAGACTCAAGCAGAGGAAAGGAAAATGGGTGATGAAGGAGTTGAAGAAGAGGTTTTGAGGTGAATTAAAATAGGGAAATGAGAGAGGTGATGAAGTGCTCGTAGTGTGGACCAACCGTTGGAAGCCGAGCGGAGCACGCGCGCGTCGATCCTCATGGAGGCACATTGCAGTTTTCTAGTGAGAGAAAGAGAAAGCTTGGTTTCAATTTATGGAGTTAATTTGGATCTTTCTAGTGGTTGATTTGGTTGTTTTTGCTGTCCCGGAGTGGAGGAATGCCCAGCAGAGGGTGCCGCGCGGGCGCAGAGGCGCCGCGCGCGGCCGGTGAGGTTGCTGCGCCGGCGCGCTTGGGTGCCGCGCGCTGCCGCTGCGAGCGGCGCGCGCATGCGGCCGCGCGCATGAGGCCGCGCGCATGAGGGCGCACGCTGCAAGCGGCGCGCCCAGGCGCGCGCATGCGGGCGCGCGCTGCATGCGGTCGCGCGCATGCGGCCGCGCGCATGAGGGCGTGCGCATGCGGGCGCGCGCAGTGAGCGCGCGCAGCAAGTGGACGCCGCGCTCGTGGGCCTCTGAGCGGGCCTTTGGTCTTTTGGTGTTGTTAAGCTTGGGCATTTTGGTCTTTTCACTGTGCCAACCCTCCAATTCACCCTGTGGACTCCCTTTCTCTATTTATATGTGGACTCCTCCTCCCTTCTTCCCGAGGGGTACAGTGAGAGGAAAAGAGAGAGAGGAAAAGAAAGAGAGAAAAGAAATGAGAAAAAAATTAAGGAAAATAAAAGAGAAGAAGAGGGAATAAAAGGAAAGCAAGCAAGGGTGTTCTTGTGTGGTCTTGATGCTTGGAACTGGACGGAGCCGCGCGCGCGTCGGCTGTGAGGTACGTTGTTGGATTTGTTTCAAGCATGGATTTTTGGATTTATTGATGGATTTACTTAAGTTTGAGCTGAATGGATTTTTATTTCCTTCCATCTCATTCCATGCTTGCACCTTGGGAGCCACTTGGGTGCTGTTGGCTGAGGCTTGGGTTTTTACTACGCGGAGCCGAGGTTGCTTGCGTGAGTGCTGTGAGTTGACAGCGAGGAGCCGGAGCGCGCCGGATTTTTTTTGCAGACTCGAGAGGAATGATTGAGCTTCCGGGGGATTTTCCCGAGGACCGCGGTAGCGCGAGCGCGTGCGGCGCGATTTTTTTGGGCGTTCCGGCAGTTTCTGACAGTGAGCGGTGCGGCGCTTCACCGACTTCAGTGTTTGCCTGCGGAAAGCGTTCCAGGTGGGTTTGAAGTCTTCCAAACTTTATTGAATGTCCCCTAATGCTTCTGCATGAATATCCTGTATGTCTAGCATATATTTATATTATAATGAAAAATCTGATAGTTGCCTGGAATATTGTATAATGCTAACCTGTACCCCTAATTATTTTTAGTAGGTTCCTATTATCATTGGACACTAGCCTGTATATTTAGTTGGCATTCGGACTGCATCTGAACCATCTTAAAAATCACCGAGCTTGCTTTAATGGAAATTCGACTTTAAAAATATTCTTTTAAATTATTAGATTGCCCAGAAGGGTCGGACGGGTTCAGAGTGCATGTGCCCTCGTGCCTGGTGGCCGAGTGGAATTTTACTTGACTCCGTGGAGAGTTTCTAGTGTCTTGGGGGTTTCATGGGCTTTATCAGATTGAGTCGTTGATGGTTCTATTGGTTCCGTGAGATGCCGCCCAGTGAGGGGCGATGCCGCCCAGTGAGAGGCGATGCCGCCCAGTGAGTGGCGATGCCGCCCAGTGAGTGGCGATGCCGCCCAGTGAGTGGCGATGGTTTGGCCTGTTGAGGCGGTTCCGTGTGATGCCGCCCAGTGAGAGGCGATGCCGCCCAGTGAGTGGCGATGCCGCCCAGTGAGTGGCGATGGTTTGGCCTGTTGAGGCGGTTCCGTGAGATGCTGCCCAGTGAGAGGCGATGCCGCCCAGTGAGTGGCGATGGTTTGGCCTGTTGAGGCGGTTCCGTGAGATCCCGCCCAGTGAGAGGCGATGCCGCCCAGTGAGTGGCGATGGTTTGGCCTGTTGAGGCGGTTCCGTGAGATGCTGCCCAGTGAGAGGCGATGCCGCCCAGTGAGTGGTGATGGTTTGGTCTGTTGAGGCGGTTCCGTGAGATCCCGCCCAGTGAGAGGCGATGCCGCCCAGTGAGTGGTGATGGTTTGGCCTGTTGAGGCAGTTCCGTGAGATCCCGCCCAGTGAGAGGCGATGCCGCCCAGTGAGTGGCGATGGTTTGGCCTGTTGAGGCGGTTCCGTGAGATGCCGCCCAGTGAGAGGCGATGCCGCCCAGTGAGTGGCGATGGTTCGGCCTGTTGAGGCGGTTCCGTGAGATGCCGCCCAGTGAGAGGCGATGCCGCCCAGTGAGTGGCGATGCGGCCCAGTGAGTGGCGATGCCGCCCAGTGAGTGGCGATGGTTTGGCCTGTTGAGGCGGTTCTGTGAGATAACGCCCAGTGAGAGGCGATGCCGCCCAGTGAGTGGCGATGGTTTGGCCTGTTGAGGCGGTTCCGTGAGATGCCGCCCAGTGAGAGGCGATGCCGCCCAGTGATGCCGCCCAGTGAGTGGCGAAGGTTTGGCCTGTTGAGGCGGTTTTCACACGAGGGTTCTATTAGTTCTGTGTTATGCCGCCCAGTGAGTGGTGATGCCGCCCAGTGAGTGGCGAAGGTTTGATGGTTCGATTAGTATTCTCTTTGAGTATGATATTTGTGGCATATTAACTGCAGTTTCTTTTCAGCTTTCGTATTATCTATCTGCAAACCTATTGTTTTGCGCAGCGGTAGACTTAGTGAGCATACCGTGGATATTGGTGACGGTACCCACTGGGAACTACCTTCTGCAGTAGTTCTCACACCCGCTGTGGTGACAGGTTTCCTGAGGTTGCTGTTCCGGCTTGGTTCGCGCGGAGACAGCTGATCGAGGTGAGGACGTGGCCGTGTAGCTCCTTACCCATTTTATTTGAGAGTCACAGGTAGATATACCTTGTATCTTTTATGATTCCACTTTTGTACTGGACAGTCTGAGTGATCTGTGAGGATTGTTTTATTTTTCATAGCTGAGATACTATGCATTGAGGATTTATTTATATTCAGATGTTCAGTTTTGTTCTTTAGCTTTTGGTTTTTAGTTTTCAGCTCTGATACATGTTTTTAGCTTTAGATCTGACTTGCAGGATAGACGCTTCGTCTGTGCGGCAGTTTCCGTACAAATGGCGGATCTGTTGGCGAGCCCGGGGCGCAGTTTCGACCCCGGGGCGTGACAAAACTTCTTCAAGTTGGATTTGGAGACTCTGAGGAGTTACCTTGTGCTTGTGGGCTACCCTGGGTGGCTGCCGTGGTCGCGCGTGGAAGAGGAACCCATTCCGGCTTCTTCCCTCCTTCACCAACTCCGGCCAAGGTAAGGTCACTAAACCACGATTTGATTTAGCCCGAGACCCCTAGCGGTAGGTTTGTTAGGTCTTTATGATGCTCCCTGCCAAGCCCAAAGCCCCAAGCCCCATGCACGATGCATGGCCGGCGGGAGCAAATGATGGCCGGAAACCAAATAGTGCTCCGCCTCGGTTATACTTTGCAATCATTGAACCAATACGGGCCAAATTTGGAGTGTTTGGATTGTAGGACTTGTAGACCATTACTGCAAAATTTGAGCAACGATGGTTGAGTATTTTGGGAGAAAATTGATGCCCTAGCTTTTCGGGTTTTTTTTTTCAACTTGGCCGAGCCTTGTGCTCCGGTGCCGATAAGCTTCTCCGACGCCGGCCATGCACCCAAAAGTCTTCCTGGGAGTGAGAGGAATGCCCCCATGCATTTGCATGGCACCCATGCAGCACCAAATTGGTGCGGCCATGGGTGACCCGAAATGAAGCCTTATAGCCGCCGCCGGCGCTCCGGTCATCTCCGGCCGGGGAGAGGTGGTTGGGAAGATTCATATGACCCCATGGAAGCTTTCCATCCATGTTGTAGGGCTTCAAAGCGGCTCTGTAAAAATCCGCCATTAGAGGTGTTGAGCTCAAATCCGAGCTTGGCTCCCCGCCGTCGCCGCCGCACCTCGTCGCCGGGCACGGGTTCAGGTAGGTTGGTTGTGATGTATAGAAGCTCGTTGGTCAAGTTGTTGAGCCCCAGAACCTTTGTTTGGTTGGTCACGAATTTCAAGAATATGGGCATCATCTTCTTCCTTGAGCCTGGCCAACCGAGGGGTTGCAACTTGCTCCAAGTTGAAGGGAAAGATTCCTGGAACTTAGTAGATCATTTTGATCCAAGAAATTCTGCTCCAGGTTCCTTTGTTGCAGAGAACCAAGCTCAAATTTTGGTTATGTTACATATGGTATAGTGTGCATGTTAGATGTTTGTATTAATGCCTCAATGAAGAAAATGTTGGAATTAGGCCTCACTGTAAAAATAAAAGATGCTTCAAATGGTCCCCTGAGCTTAATGTTCACTTCAAATCAAATAGGATCTGTGTGGAATAAAGTTTGGAGCATTGTGAACTTGTAAGTGTGCAAGGCTATGGTTCTGGTCGAACCAACAGATCTGGGCTACAGTTAGGGTGAGCCCTGGTATCTTGACACTGTCCAGAGACACTTTCATATACAAAGTTTTAATAAAAGATGTGTAGGTTAAAAGTTATAGTATTAACTACCTTTAAGAGTAATTTTGGCCCAAACCTTGTTTTAGGTTGTTTGCGAAGCCGCGACAGTGTACTCTTGGCTAATTTGGGGTCACTGGACGCGATGCTCGCGTTAAAAACTGATTTTGAAGTCCCGGAGAAACAAAAATGCAAAATGGCTATGTAGAGGTTTTAAAGTTGATCGGGGTTTTAAGTTGAGTTGGAATAAGTTAGAGTCAGAGTTGATCCTTGATCCATATGATTGCTTCAGGTTTATTCGGTGCCTCTGGTTCTAAGCATACAGTGGATATGGTTTAGTCGCCTGTGATTTGTCAGGTGGGTTTATCTTCGGTCCGGGCTTTATCATTTCGGCCCTCTGGGGTATAGTATTGGTTGGACCCCTGTTCTTGTAGCCTAGTTGATGTTTGAGCCTGCCTTCCTTTTGATCAGTTTTATTTTGCTATAAACGTGTTTTTATTCAACCAATGTTTTGTCTCCAAGCATCGCAGAGTCGCCGGAGTCTGTTCTTGTTTGATAGGACGAAGGCATCTCTCTTCGAGGTTTGGATATAAAGCATGTTTTCAAAATTGTTTTTCTAAAAAGGATTTAGTTGTGCATGATTGATTCTCAGTTGCTTCCAAATATTATGACTCTATTCCTGTACATTTGCCATGCCTGATTGGTCATTAGCTAGCTTGCACATTATACTTGATTATCAGTGTATCCTGATCCATGTTCTAGAAGTTGTTGATTACACTCTGCACCCTTGTTGGGATTTTGGTCATTTCTAGTTGCATACCTGTTTATCAGTACTCCCTGATTAATTCTGATCCAAACTATAGTAGTGGATGATTATTCCTGCATATGAGTTGAGATTCAGTTGATTCTGATATTGCATCGTTGATTGGATTGTTTCGGCTTGTTGTTCACCCGTTATGCTGCTAAATACATGATTTTATTAAATAAATGTCTTTACCGAGCTTCGTAGGGTAGCCTGAGTCTGTTCTTGTTTGATAGGACAAGGGCAACGCTCTTCGAGGTTCAGACCTAAAACCTACCGAGCTTCGTAGGGTCGCCTGAGTCTGTTCTTGTTTGATAGGACGAGGGCAATGCACTTCGAGGTTTGGACTTTTCAAAATGTTTTCTCAAAAACATGTGTTTGGTCTGCATGACTGGTTAGTCTGCATGATTGGTATTCAGTTGTTGTTGTTGATCTTGCATGTGAGTTGAGATATCTGTTGGCATATGATTGTTGCATCCCAGTGGGGATTTTCCGGCTTGTTGCCGATTACCCGGTCAGTGGACCGTGAGCTTGAGCATTTGCATTTGATCGCCCGCACCGTTGTACTTCACGAATATCACCGGAATTGCTACCCGCAGTGATGTTCTTTACCGGTAAAGTGGTTAGCAGTTGCAACCCGTGACCCTCAGTGGAGGGAATGTCAACCAGGTGGTGCCAGGTGGGCATCCTTGCCTGAGGTCTTGTGAAGGCCAATATGGTAGCTTGTGATTGGGTCTTTGTGTTTTCATTTATTTGATGCATGTGTTGTTAAGTTACTTTAACATACTTCCTTGATTCTTTGATCTGGCGTCTAGTTATCTACCTGTATATGATTCTTTGTGATGCCTTTGATTATAAGTTTTGCTTTCTTTACAGCACCAGTTATATATCTGCTTTACCCTAACCCATGGTCTATTACTATCCTCTAGCATTGTATACCAGTAGGTACGATCTGCTATTTCTCGGCTCGTCGTGCCCACTGGGATACACTCCGGTGTGTCTCACACCCTCGGGTGACTGTTTTTCAGGTCGAGCGGGTGTTGAGATGTCGGGACGAGTTGGTGAGATCCCGAGATAGAGCTTGACCCTGGACAGCCGATAGCCAAGCATTTAGTTATTTGATGTAACAAGGAAAATGTAATAAGTTGTTGTAATTGTGTAATTTAATATCTGTGTTATATTAGTGGTACGTAGTTAGTACTCTGATTGATTGCCGAGCTAGCCGTGCATATATAGAAAAGGCTCAATCCCCAGTGGGATTGGGACTCTTCTATATATGTGGCGGTCTGTTGCGCCCTGGCTGGTTTTAAACTCTGATTTTTTTTTTAAAAAAAAAAATTTAGACGCTGGTTTTTGAACTCGGGGCGTGACAATCTTCAATTAAAATTTTTGATGTACGGTGATATCAACAAAAATATCTTTTTGAATTTTCTTGAGTGGATTTGTGTTTTGTCACGAAACCGCCAAAGGGGGAGATTGTTACGAAATTTGAGTTGGCGTATTTCGTGAAATTGGTTAAGTCTTGAAGATTGAAGATGAAGAAAGTTGGATCATATACCTCAATCTCAAGAAAGAAGAATTCAAAAGGATCGGGTATGTTTAATTAATTAATTTTGATGATCCGAATACTTCTTATAGTGTAGAAACACTTGGATGAATTTTTTATTGCATAAAAATCAAAAACTGGACATTCCATATGTTCAGAGTCCGGATCGGGCTTTACAGTCCGGACCCCGAACATAGGTTAGTTCGTGCATGATTCCAGTCCGGACCCTGGGAATTTCAGTCCGAACCCCGAACGTGGAATTTGCAAGAAATGCATGAACAGCCCGGACCGTGGATTTCAGTCCGGACCCCGAATGTCGTCTTTTCTAGAAATTGTCTGTTTCACTGAGACAGTCCGGACCGCCCATTCCAGTCCGGACCGTCGTCCTGTAAAATTCCAGAAATAGTTAGTTTTGGATGCTTATCTTCTTCCAATGGTTTCTAACCTATAAATAGACCCTACGATTCATTTTAGGGTAACACGGAAAAAAGACGACCGAAATAGAAAAATCCACATATAGAGAAGAAAGGGAATCAATAGATTAAATTCTATGTTTCTTCATCTATATTGATTAATTTGATTCTAGGTTTTCCAAACTCAGATTTTGAGTAGAATCAAATTAATGAATACTTAGATGGTATTTTCGATCTATTTCTAATCTAAGTATTCGGCGGATCATCACCACCAAAAACAACGATTTTCCCAAAATCGGCGCGTGGACTCGCGTGGCCTTGTGGATTCAAGGTGCAACCGCTCTCGTGGATTCGGAGCGAGGTACGTTTGTGGATTCGAAGCGTGCTATTGGGTGAAGACCGTGGATTCGATCGGACGTCGTGGACTCGACGTTGGACGCCGTGGATTCGGCGTTGGGCGCTGATCGTGGATTCGAGTAGCGTTGCGGAGCGAGCGGAGAAGATCAACTAGGAGCGTATGGAAAAGGTTGAGTCATAAGTGTGTACGGTAAATCACCTTGTACGTGTTTTAATTCTAGTGGAGTTCGACGTGTGATCGGTCCCGTGGTTTTTTACTCCGGTTTGGAGTTTTTCCACGTAAAAATCTTGCGTGTTATTTTCATTTCCGCATTAGGTTTAATTGCGCAATAATTTTTTGAGTGTTTATGGTTTACACCTATTCACCCCCCTCTATGTGTTTTTTCCCCTATTTAGATCCAATTATACATAACCCAACAAGGGCGTTGCTGAGTAGATCCTTAAGCGTATTATTTTGAGAGTCAGTGGTAGAGGTACCCTGTATTTTGAGATTCCACTATTGTACTAGACAGACTGTATGACCATGTATTATTTTGTATTTTGGGATTTATGTTTTTATTCAGATGTTCAGTATTTGATTTAAGTAGCCTGTTATTTATCTTTCAGCTCTGAAACATGTTCAGCTATAGTACTGACTTGCAGGGTAGACGCTTCGTCTGTGCGGGGATTCCCGTACAGACGGCGGATCTGTTGGCGAGCCCGGGTCGCAGTTTCGACCGCGGGGCGTGGTAGATTATGGTGGTATTAGAGCCTAGGTATATAGGTCGTTGAGGAATTAGTGACCCTAGGCTATTGGTTGGACTGTAGGATGACTGTCGGGAGAGACGTGACTTTAGCGAGAGTCCTGATTGAGTCTGTACCTGTAATGACGCTGATTTTTTATTATTTCCTAAATATCGTCTTTTGGATTTAAGTTTATTTTTGGTGGATTTTTCTTGGCATTGGTTTGTTACGGATTTTGAGTTGGCGTATTTCGTGAATTCGGTTAAGTCTTGAAGATTGAAGATAAAGAAAGTTGGATCATTTAACTCAATCTCAAGAAAGAAGAATTCAAAAGGATCAGGTATGTTTAACTAATTATTTTTGGTGATCCGAATACTTCTTATAGTGTAGAAACACTTGGATGAATTTTTAATTGCATAAAAATCAAAAACTGGACATGGGACATGTTCAGGATCCGAATCAGACTTTCCAATCCGGATCCCGAAGGGTGTTCGTTCATACGCAACTTCAATCCGGATCGTAGCCTCCTTTGATCCGGATCCCTAACACTGGTTTTACCATGATTTATGAACGATCCGGATCAGGCATCTCAATCCGGATCCCGAACGTTGGTGTTTGGTGAAAGTGTATGAACGATCCGGATCAGGCACTTCGATCCGGATCCCGAACCTTGGTTTTTCTGGAAACTGTTTGTCTCGCTACTGCAATCCGGATCGCCGAAGTCCGATCCGGATCGCCGTCCTGAAAAATTCCAGAAAAGGTTAGTTTTTTATTCTTATCCTCTTCCAATGGTTTCTAACCTATAAATAGACCCTTTAATTCATCTTTTAGTGCAACCCACAAAAAAGGGAAAAAGACGACCGAAATAGATAGATCCACATATAGAGAAGAAAGGAAATCATTAGATTTATTCTTATCTTTCTTCATCTATATTGATTGATTTGATTCTAGGTTTTCATACTCACATTTTGAGTAGAATCAAATCAATGAATACTTAGATGGTATTTCCGATCTATTTCTAATCTAAGTATTCGGCGGATCATCACCACCCAAAAACAACGATTTCCCCAAAATCGGCGCGTGGACTCGCGTGGCCTTGTGGATTCAAGGTGCTACCGCTCTTGTGGATTCGGAGCGAGGTACGTTCGTGGATTCGAAGCGTGCTACTGGGTGAAGACCGTGGATTCGGTCGGACGTCGTGGATTCGGCGTTGGACGCAGATCGTGGATTCGAGAAGCGTTGCGGAGCGAGCGGAGAAGATCAACTAGGAGCGTATGGAAAAGGTTGAGTCGTCTTGTGAGTACGGTACATCACCTTGTACGTGTTTAATTCTAGTGGATTTCACCGTGTTATCGGTCCCGTGGTTTTTTACTCCGGTTTGGAGTTTTCCACGTAAAAATCTTGCGTGTTCATTTATATTTCCGCATTGGGTTTTAATTGCGCAATGATTTTTTGAGTGTTTATTGTTTACACCTATTCACCCCCCTCTAGGTGTTTTTTCCCCTATTTAGATCCATTATTACATATAACCCAACATGTGGTATCAGAGCGGGAATAGGGTTGTAAACAATGGTTGAAGGTGGAAACATCAACAGACCCCCGTTCTTCGATGGAACAAATTATGCCTACTAGAAAGTACGGATGAAAGCCTTTTTAATTTCCATCGACGAACGGGTGTGGCAATCAATTGAATTAGGATGGTCTAATCCAATTGAAATTCTTGCTGATGTTCGCACCATCAAACCTAGGTTGAAATGGACCAAGGAAAAGATAGATTCTTCTTCTTACAATGGCAAAGGGATTAACGCTTTATTTAATGCTTTGTCGCAAACAGAGTTCTCTCGCGTCTCGGCATGTGAGACTGCGAAAGAAATCTGGGATGTTCTTCAAGTTACGCATGAGGGAACTAACCTTGTGAAGATTCAGAAACTGCAAATGCTTACGAGCAAGTTTAACTCTATTTTCATGGCAGAAAATGAATCGTTCACAGACTATTACGCACGATTGCAAGACATCGTAAACTCATATGCTAACTTGGGAGAGAAGATTCCAGAATTTAAAGTTGTAAGAAAAATATTAAGAACTCTTCCTGAAAAATTTCGTTCCAAGGTTACAGCCATTGAAACTATTAAACACCCGGACGAAATCCGTGTAGAAGAATTAGTTGGTTCATTACAAACTTATGAAATGACATTTCCTGCTAACTATTCTTCTGGAAAAGCATCCTCTTCTAAGTCTTCAGGTTTTGCGTTGAAAACAACAAAAGAAGAAGACGCGGATTCATCCTCCTCAGATGATGACGTAAACCTATCTATGGAGGACTTTGAGAAGCAGCTTGCTCTCTTGACAAGAAGATTTTGCCGAAACTTTCGAAGGGGTAACTCAAGCAAAACTCCATCCTTCGTAAAGTTGAAGAAAGGCAAAGGTTCTTCAAGTTTCAAACCAAGAAAGCAAGAGGGTTTTTCTAAGGATAAGAAAAGCTCAGAAGGACAAGTCCAATGCTTCAAGTGCCGAGGGTACGACCATATCTCAACGGAGTGTCCTAATAAGAATCCGTCAAAGAAGAAAGCGATGCAAGCCGTCACTTGGGATGACACCTCATCGTCAAATGAGTCATCGTCAAGTGATGAAGAAGATAACGCAACGGCGTTCCACGCGTCCACATCTTCACCCTTCATGTGCTTAATGGCTAATACATCCGAGTCATTGTCCAACTCCACTGTTGAAAAGATTGCAACGGACGATGAATCGGATAACTCGGAAGGTGAAGATTTTGCTCTAGCCTATCACAGACTTTTTAGGGATTCAAAGAAACTGGCTAAGCAAAACAAGGGGTTGAGAGGGAGATTGCAGGATCTCGAAGAAGAAGTAAAAAGGGTAACTTCTCTCTCGACCGATCATGAAGTGGAAAGGGATAATCTGATAAAAGCAAATGCTTTACTTCAAGAGTTCAATGAGCAATTCGAGAAGAATTATGTAGATATGGTGAACAAAGCGAATTACTTCTTGAAGCTCAACGGCGAGGCTCGACAGGAAAAATTGGAAATGACAGAGACCATTCTCCAACTCAAGGATGACTTACAGCGATTTTCATCAGGAAGGAGTAAGTTGGATAAGCTTCTTGGTCTTGGTCAATCAAACAAGTTCGGCCTCGGATACAATCGAACTAAAGACAATTTTAGTTCGGTTGGGACAGTCTTTGTGCCCCAGTCGGTATCTCCTCCTCCGACACCGGAATTGACGACAAACAACGACAACAAACCTACTTCCCCCTCTTCGGAATCGTCAAGCATCAAGGTATGTTTTCGTTGTGGTATTGCAGGGCATATAAGAAGAAATTGCAAGATGGGAGCCAAATGCTCAACCCAAGCACTTCTTGCATCGACTACCAAAAGGGTGATTCCTAGGAAATCAAATGCAAATTTTTCGAAGGAAAAGAGCCTCGGTAGTTCATCAAACAAGACGACGACGTCAAGGAAAAGCGATGGATCAAACAAGACGCTTTCACCAAAGGTATCAACCTCACAATCATTTCCGACGTACACCAAAACTCGAAAGGTTTGGGTACGCAAAGGTGAAGTTTTCCCTTGTCTTGTTACAAATATTTCCTTGCATGCTTATGATAATTCGTCTTGGTATCTGGATAGCGGTTGTTCCTGTCACATGACCGGTGACAAAAAAACTGCTTTCAAAATTTTGAGAAAATCTCCGGAGGACTTGTAGTTTTCGGAGACGGTCAGTCTTCCAAAATTGTTGGAAAAGGAACAGTAGCTATTCCAGATGGCCCGATTCTAAATAATGTGTTATTTGTTGATGGCCTTAAGACTAACCTCATAAGTATCAGTCAACTTTGTGACAATGGTTTTTCAGTTAATTTTTCATCTGTTGAATGCATTGTAACTGATAAGGACCATGTTTTCTTTTTAAAGGGGGTTAGATATGAAAACAATTGTTATGTTGTTCCCAATAAAATTTTTGAAAATTGTAACTTAGCCTCTTCGAATAATGAAACACTTTGGCATGAAAGGCTAGGTCACATAAATTTTAAGGAACTTGCTAGAATTTCAAACAAAGACGTGGTCAAGGGGGTTCCTAAACTTTCACTTAAACAAAACATTGTGTGTGGTGGTTGTCAAAAGGGAAAACAATCTAGGACTGCACACAAGAACTTGAATCACGTCGGTACCAAACAGCCCTTGGAATTATTGCATATGGATCTTATGGGGCCGACACGTCAACCATCCTTGGGAGGTAAATGGTATATTTTCTTATTGGTTGATGATTTCTCTAGATACTCATGGGTAGCATTTTTAAAAGAGAAAGTGTTGGGTTATATGTAATAATGGATCTAAATAGGGGAAAAAATACCTAGAGGGGGGTGAATAGGTGTAAACAATAAACACTCAAAAAATCATTGCGCAATTAAAACCCAATGCGGAAATATAAATGAACACGCAAGATTTTTACGTGGAAAACTCCAAACCGGAGTAAAAAACCACGGGACCGATAACACGGTGAAATCCACTAGAATTAAACACGTACAAGGTGATATACCGTACTCACAGACGACTCAACCTTTTCCATACGCTCCTAGTTGATCTTCTCCGCTCGCTCCACAACGCTTCACGAATCCATGATCTGCGTCCAACGCCGAATCCACGGCGTCCAATGTCGAGTCCACGACGTCTGACCGAATCCACGGTCTTCACCCAGTAGCACGCTTCGAATCCACGAACGTACCTCGCTCCGAATCCACGAGAGCGGTTGCACCTTGAATCCACAAGGCCACGCGAGTCCACGTGCCGATTTTGGGGTAAATCGTTATTTTTGGGTGGTGATGATCCGCCGAATACTTAGATCAAAGATAGATAGGAAATACCATCTAAGTATTCATTAGTTTGATTCAACTCAAGATGTGAGTATGAAAACCTAGAATCAAACTAATCAATATAGATGAAGAAACATAGGGTAATATCTAATGATTTCCTTTCTTCTCTATATGTGGATCTTAGGCCGTATAAAAAGATATTTGATTATAAAGGCTTATGCGGCTTGACGGCTTGTATGTGGATTAACCCTAGAAAAAGAATCAAAGGGTCCATTTATGTAGAGTACCGGGACATTGGATAGCGCGCCGACCACACAGATGGCTTGGAGCAGAGAGTTGCCTTGGGCATGTTGCATTTGAGGTTACTGTTGAAGCCGAGTTGATTCGGGTCAACGCGGAAGCTCCAGCTCGATTCGGGGTTTTTCCGGGCTTTGTAGGCCGATTGAGGATGAGATTGGAAATTTCCGACTTCACCGTGGAGCGCCGGAAATTCAGGAACACTTGGAACAGGTGTACTTTCAGATTACAACGAGGTTCGGGAGGTTCCGGACTGACGCGGAGGGCCCGGAGGCGAAAAGTGAGTCGGAACTGGCAATTTTGGAGCCGGTAATGGATTTGAGCACCCCGACTCAACGGATAAGCTTTTTGAGGAGAAAAAGCTGTGGACACGTGTACTTTTGATTTACAGCGAGGTTCGGGAGGTTCCGGACTGACGCGGAGGACCCGGAGTCAAAAAGTGAGTCGGAACTGGCAATTTTGGAGCCGGTAATTGATTTGAGCACCCCGACTCAACGGATAAGCTTTTTGAGGAGAAAAAGCTGTGGACACGTGTACTTTTGATTTACAGCGAGGTTCGGGAGGTTCCGGACTGACGCGGAGGACCCGGAGTCAAAAAGTGAGTCAGAACTGGCAATTTTGGAGCCGGTAATTGATTTGAGCATCCCGACTCAACGGATAAGCTTTTTGAGGAGAAAAAGCTGTGGACACGTGTACTTTCATATTACAGCGAGGTTCGGGAGGTTCCGGACTGACGCGGAGGGCCCGGAGGCAAAAAGTGAGTTGGAACTGGCAATTTTGGAGCCGGTAAGTGATTTGAGCACCCCGCCTCAACGGATGAGCTTTTTGGAGAGAAAAAGCTGTGAGCGCGTGTATTTTCGATTTACAGCGGAGTTCGGGAGGTTCCGGGCAGCGGCGGAGAGCTCGAAGGCAAAAAGTGAGTTGGAGTTGGAATTATTGGAATTAATTAATTAAGTTAATTAATTATAAAGCTTTATGCTTTATATAAAGGGGCTCCACCTCCACCCTCTGCAGCAGGAAAAGAGAAAGAAAGGAAAAGAGAAAGAAAGGAAAAGAAAAGAGAGGAGAAGGAAGAAGAAGAAAAAGAAGGAAAAGGGATTGGAGCTTTTTGGATTTTTTGGACTCGCCGTTGGAGGCCGTGCGAAGCTCGTGGGCGTGCGGCGTGCGACTACGAGGTAAGCAATTTCTCCTTTTTGAGGTTTCTTGGAGTTTTTGAGCTTTAGGGATTTTTATAATTGAATTTTAAGTGCTAAAAATGGGATTTTTGGATTAAATGGGATTTTACGGATTTTTGGAATTTATTGGAGTTTTTTTCGGAAATTCTGGGTTCCGCCGTCGCCGGCGGCCGCGCGCGCGCGCAACGGCGCACGCGCGGCGCCAGGGTGCTGCTTTTGGCAGCACCCTGCGGCGAGGTGCCGCTGGGCGCGGCGCCGCGTGCAGCAAAGTGCTGCACGCGGCGCTGCCTGGCCGCGCGCAGGCGCGCGCGGCAGGCCCTGCCTGGCCGCGCGCAGGCGCGCGCGGCAGGGCCGCGCGCAGGTGCGCGCGGCAGGGCCGCGCGCAGGTGCGCGCGGCGCTGCCTGGCCACGCGCGAGCGCGCGCGGCAGGGCCGCGCGCAGGTTCGCGCGGCACCGCTTGGCCGCGCGCGGGCGCGCGCGGCAGGGCCGCGCGCAGGTGCGCGCGGCACCGGTTGGCCGCGCGCGGGCGCGCGCGGCAGGGCCGCGCACAGGTGCGCTTGGCCGCGCTTGGCCGCGCGCAGGCGCGCGCGGCATGGCCGCGCGCGGCAGGGCCGCGCGCGGGCCTGCGCGGGCCACGCGGGCCGCGCGCAGGCGTGCGCGGGCCACGCGGGCCGCGCACGGGCGCGTGCGCGGGCCTGCGCGGGCGCGCGGGCGCGCGCTGCTGCGCGCAGCGCTGCGGGCTGCGCGCAGCGGCCGCGCGCGCGCAGCGGGCTGCGCGCGGCCGCGCGCAGCGCCGCTGGGGCACTGCGCGACGCGCTCCAGCGTCGCGCAGCAGGCCCTGCGCCGCGCGGTTCGGCTTGGTGCCGCGCGGTGGGCCTCCCTCGTCGCGCGGCTGGGTTTTCGCTGCGCGGCGTGCTCCCGGACGGCGGGCGACTCCTCGGTTTGCGTGCCGGCGCCGTGTTTTCGCCTTCGGAGCCCGTGGGTCGCCGTCGGCCGCTGTTTTTCGCCGTCGGCTGCTGCTTTTTCGCCGTCGAGCAGATTTCTGGCAGTTTTTCTCGAGCGGTTTTCGCAGGATTTTCGCAAAGCTGATTTTTGAGCGGTTTTTCGCCGTCGGGCGCTGGTTTTCGCCGACGGAGCTGTTTTTCGCCGCCGCGTGCTGTTTTTCGCCGTCGGGCGCTGTTTTTCGCCGACGGAGCTGTTTTTCGCCGCCGCGTGCTGTTTTTTCGCCGTCGGGCGCTGTTTTTTTTCGCCGACGGAGCTGTTTTCGCCGCCGCGTGCTGTTTTTCGCCGTCGGGCGCTGGTTTTCGCTGACGGAGGCTGTTTTCGCCGACGGAAGCTGTTTTTCGCCGTCGGGCGCTGGTTTTCGCTGACGGAGGCTGTTTTCGCCGACGGAAGCTGTTTTTCGCCGTCGGATGCTCGGTTTTGACTGTGTGGATTGATTTTGCGATTTCTTCGCTTCTGGCAGCGTGCGGTGCGGTTTTTGTTCCGCGGGGCGCGCGGTCGTGTGGTTGGTCGCTGCGTGCTCCGTTTCGCGGGCGGATTCTGGCATCGGGCTTCGTGTTGCGTGCGGACCCCTTGGAGGCCAGGTAAGCCCGCTGAGCCAATTGCAAGTGTCGACGAGCAATTGGTGGCTTTCTGAGGTGGGTTGGTTTTCTCTCCAAGTCTACGGACTTCCTTCTAATTCTATTGTGATAGGATTGCATGCTAGTTTAAGTATTTTTCTTGGAACTTAACTAGCACCCCCGTCATATGTGCATGATTTTGACCAGACCATTTGTGAACCTTAATTTGGGCTAGGTTCCTTATGCTTTAGACATCCCGCACTTTTCATATCCTTCGGGACTTAGAGTTTCCTCGCCCGGGTAGTGGGCCGAGTGGTCAGAGTGTTGTGGGACGGGTGTTGCACTCGGGCCCGGGGGGCCGAGTGGGGTCTGGTGGCTGGGTTAGGCCAGTGTTAGCATTTTTGGGAGCCGTTTCAGATAAACGGTGGTCCCGGGGGGTTTTTCCTTTCCACTGTTCTTCTCGTCACCACCAGGTTGGGGTCGTGGTGCACGTGTGTTAGCAGGACCTTGAACCCAGAACCTTTTTGGATAAATACATGATTTTAGTCAGCCAATGTTTCTTCCAAGCCTCGCAAGGTTGTCCGAGTCTGTTCTCGTCCGTTGGGACGAAGGCATCAGCTCTTCGAGGCTTGGGCATAAAACTTGATTTCAAAGGGTTTTCCTAAAAAAGACTAAAAATCATTATAAAGATGGCTTTCTCTCAGATCGAATGATTTTCCGAAATAAATGACATGGTTTCTTATAAACTTATCCACCCGAGCGGATTCGAGTGATCTGGGTTCTAAGGGCTGCTTTCTCTCTTGGGGACGTAGTTGTTAGTCTCCCTGGGTTTCGGACCCTTCGTAGATCTGGCCGTGGAGTAGCTCCGGCCGTGAGTTGAGTGTTGAGTTCAGTGGAGTTGTGTTGTGGGAGCCGTGGGTGAGACGGTGGTCCCAGCTGTGTAGTACCTTCGTTGGGTGGGTCTGTGTTGTGAGATTGAGTCGTGGAGGGTTCTCCGACTGAGTTTGTGCTTTGAGCATCGAGATACCGATCTGTTTGATCGAGGACCACAGCCTGCAGGAGCCACTTGTGAGACAGTGATACTGATGAGATACTTGAGTTCGGTGGGGTCGCACCCCTCGAACCACGCCCCGGGTGCGTTGATGATTCCGAGCCTGATGAGGCTGCGATGATGATACCGAGCCTGACGAGGCTGCGATGATGCGCCTAGTTCATATACTAGTGGTCGCTTGATACCCCTGGCCGTGCTACCATGGGGTCACTGTGTGAGATATTGAGTTTGTCCGTTGGGACACCCTGGTTGATACACCAGGGGGCGCAGGCTTGACTCGACTGGACCCGGGTGGGCAGTCGCTGAGATTCGAGATATACTGAGGGAGTGATGGCGTAGCATGTGTCATAGTAGAGCGTCTTGGGCTTAGTACTTGTGACATATTGTCAGCAGTGAGTGACTGCATTCCATCATCCATAGTCTCTTCTTATTGAGCATAGTAGATAGAGGCATGATAGCTGTAGATTCTTTTCCAGCTTATTTATCTTATTATCAGTCTTTTCTCTATCTTATGCCTCTGGTAGACTTAGTGGGCAGACCGTGGTTCTTGGAGACGGTACCCACTGAGAACTACTGTAAGATGTAGTTCTCACACCCTCTGTCGGTGACAGGTTGCTGAGGCTTTCTTCCGTTCCTGCTGTGCTTGACTGGACGGACCGAGGACAGGGAGTCGCGTGATAGTTCCCTACCAGCATTGTTACTTTAGAGAGAGGTAGGTGTACCATCCCGGATTGTGGGAGTGGGTTATGTTCTTGTTAGCTATCTCCCTTTTTGGATTCGTAGATGTTGTATAGGTGGACTTCTATTTGTATCAGCTGATTTTGGGAGATAGGCTATGAGTTGTAGCAACTTGTAGTTGAGAAAAAAATTTATAGTACAACTTTTTATCCGCTCTGATATCTGTGTAGCTGTAGTTTTGTCTTTTGCAGGCTAGACGCTTCGTCTGTACGGCAGTTTCCGTACAGATGGCGGATCTGTTAGCGAGCCCGGGTCGCAGTTTCGACCCCGGGGCGTGACAATTTATAGGTTAGAAACAATTGGAAGGAGATAAGGATCAAAAACTGTCGTTTCTGGAAATTTTCACGACGGCGATCCGGATCGGATTAACTGTGATCCGGATCGTCGTAACGAGTCAGGCAATTCCAGTAAAACAGGGTTCGGGATCCGGATTGTAATGCTCGATCCGGATCGTTCATGTATTCCAGCAAATTCCCATGTTCGGGATCCGGATCGAAATGGACTTTGATCCGGATCGGATTTGCCAATGAACAAGCACCCTTCGGGATCCGGATCGGACTGTCTGGTCCGGATCCTGAACATGTCCCATGTTCAGTTCTTGATTTTTATGCAGTAAAAAATTCTTCCAAGTGTTTCTACACTACAAGAAGTATTCGGATCACCAAAAATATTTAGTTAAACTTACCTGATCCTTTTGAATTCTTCTTTCTTGAGATTGAGGTATATGATCCAAACTTCATTCATCTTCAATCTTCAAGACTTAACACTTTCACGAAATGCGCCAAAACAAAATCCGTAACAATCTCCCCCTTTGGCGGTTTTGTGACAAAACACAGATCCACTAAAGAAAATTCAAAAAGATATTTTTGTTGCTATCACCATACAACAAAAATTTACAATGAAGATCCAATACATGAGATAAACTCCTAAAACAGACTCTAGACTTAGACATCTGCACTCTCTGCAAAAAGAAGTCATTCATGACAAAACGAGATCGTTAGATACCTCAAGAATATTTAGCATTCAAAACCTAACAGAGATAGAGTTTATGCTGACCATGACATTTGAGTAATTCAGATATGTAATAAGATCACAATCAAACATTGACATATCTTCTAAGCAATAAGATTCCAAATGTCATAACTTTGCTTTGTTAGTAATCAAACAACTTGTTAGTAATAATACATGTCCAAATAGTTAGTCGAATAGTTAGTAGGGACGTGCAACAAATCACAAGATAAAAACCAGAAGTTGTGACACTTACCTTTCACCAAAGTCAAAGTTCAAGGTTTGTTCAAAGTTCTCACAAAGTTCACTCTAAACTCTCTCCCCCTTTTTGTCACAAACTAAGCCAAAAATACAAAATTCTAGGAGAGTTAAGAAGTTCAAAATCAAGAAAAACCTGAGAACTAAAACTAAAGCAAAGTAAAAACAGAACATTAAAACCTAAAAACTGAAATCCTGCACACAAAGATTAAAATCCTGCACAAAAAGATAAGAAAGTGAGGCACAAAAAGATAATTAATCAATCATCCGAGTCGGTCTCATCCGAACCACTGTATCCCATCTTCGAGAACATTTTCTTCATGAATTTCTTCATCGAAGTGACTGACTTAGTCAAAGTGATCTGGGAGGCCGTAATGATCTCAAGCTCCTCTGAAATACGCCGCTGTTCCTTGGTGATTTGTTCCTGTTCAAGAAATAGGCGCTGTTGTTGCTTGAAAATTGAGGTTACCGATGCCTTATCATGGGTGCCGGGAGTTTGTTGAGATGGAGAGGCAGAGGTGCCCACACACGGTTTCTTCTCAGTCGAAGGCGTCGGAGCAACATGTGGTAATTTGTGAAGTGACTTCACAATCGTTGACTCATCTATCATCCCCCAACAGTATTGATATGATGTCGAGCTTATATCAATTTCAAACTTTTGCAAGATCCTCATGATGATTAATGGAAATGGAAGGCGCTCAGAAGGATGAGGATGCACAACATATCTTGACATTCTATTCCAAATTATGTAGGGAATGTTCATGTTCAATCCTACAGCCTCAGAAGGATTACCTATGAGATATAGGAACAACATTCTATCCCATCTCAGTACCTTTGTCTGCATGTTAGGAAGAATGTTGTAACACGTGATGAAGTTAAGAAATCGGTACTCCAGTCGAAGATGTTTGGATTTTACACTTTTGCCATCAGCTGATTCAGTTCCTTCCAAACAAATTTTTCTTATCACGGTTTGCCACAAGGCATTCGTCAAACTTCTTCCCGTCAAATAGTTAATCCCCGATGTGTTGGATTCCATTCCAAGGACTTCGCCGATTAACTGCGGAGTGATTTTAAGTTTCATCCCTTGAATATTTGTATAGAAATGCATTGAGCCACGTTCATCTTCTTGAAGATGTCTTGCATTCGTGCAAAAGGTTCTTACACGATACAAACAATACCCAAGTAATTCAGGGAATCGGCAGACTTGGATGAGATTAGCTTGCTCAATTAAAGTTCCAAACTCTGGTGAGTGATTTCGGAGAGCTTCAATGTTGACATGTCGTTCACCGATACATTCACGATGTTCAAAAGCTCGAAGGCGATCAATGCTGACGAACACTCCTTCCACCCGAGGCGGGGAGTCAGGAACCATTGGCTTGCTAGCATTAGCCTCTCGTGCTTGTCCAAAGCGTCGAGAAAGTCGTTTCCTTTTTACCGAGATGGTCGGTGACGTCATAGGTGCTTTTCCTGTGTCAATGGGTGCCTTTCCTTTTGATCCACTGGAAGGCTTTTGTTCAGGTTTAACGGGCATTGATTCATCATCATCCAATAACATGTCCCAGTCTACTTCATCCTTATTTGCTTCAGTTTCCGAGTCACTAATCAGATCAAATTCACCTTTTCGTTGAAGTTTCTTGGCTCTTTTCAGTTTATTGGTTGCTCGAGTATGAACCATAGTAGCCAGAAGAAGAATGATCCATGTGATCACCATTGCTATTGGTTTCTTGAGAAAAGAAATCATGTGAGCAACAACTCAAGAACACGAAAAAGTTGTTAATTTTCAAAAATTTGAAACATTGTACCCAAACAATCATTATCATGTAGAGAGACTCAGAATCAAATTAGTTTTGCCAAAAGAATTTTAAAAGTAGATCAATTGCATGATTTTCAAAAATTCCTATTATATGCCCTAAAACCGAATTTTCAGAAATCGAAGCCCAAAAATTCGTTAATCAAGAGAATACCTAGCATATAATCAAAACTAATCTACCCAGAGTTCTTATTTCAAAAGAGATTTGACCAAAAACCATTCACAAATGAAAAAGTTCCATGATCTCTACTCACGTTTTGAGCAAACAAGGAAAAACAGTGAAAAATCGAGATTTTGATCAATAAAACTTACTTGGAATCGAAGAACTCGAGTTTGAAAGGCTCCAAGAAGGATGAATTCTAGAGAGAGAAACTCTGGAGTCTTAAGAACAAAAGATTGGAATAAAAGAAATCAAAATCCCTCTTGTTCTAATAAAACCCTAGCCGTGATCCGGATCGGATCGAGATTTCGATCCGGATCGGCTACCCGCAGGAAACACCTGCGTTCGGGATCCGGATCATTCATGTCCGATCCGGATCGGCTCCAACTTTTCCTTCAGAATAATTTAGAAAAATTCAATAAAATCCAGAAAAAGTATGTAAGCATTTTAGCACATCAACTTTAAACAATAATCATCGTTTCATGTCAAGAGAAATAAATTATGTTAAATCTATCAATAACATTCAAATAATGACATGAAAATTTACAGAAATTAAACCTTTAAAGTTGATCAAATTCAAACACATCCATCATGATCTTATGAGTACGGCATTTATCAAATCATTAAAATGGTAAAGAAAATGAATTACCAAGATCAATAGATGTTTGAAATCCTAAATAAATTATATAATGTATCTAGTCAATCTGTTGAAGAGAGTGGCTCTTTGAGCATCTTTCATTAAAAATCCCACCTTATACCAACCTTGAAATTTGACGGAGTCAGGTATTTCAATCATGCATTTTATTTAATCAAAAATTACAAACCCATGTTTGGTATACATGTGGTAGCTGCACACAGTACTCGGACGACCGAGGTGGTAGCTCTTTCCTCCATGTGGTGGTAGTTTTCACACTCCTCATTGGGATGTAACTCTTTCCACATCTTTTGAGCATTTTACTTTTCTTTGACTCCCCCTCAATTGGCTATCAATTAATTTAAGATATAAAGTATTCAACCAAGGATTGATCTCGAATTCATACTCAACCAAATAGTCAAATAAGATAAAAACAATACCAAGAGATCATTGAGAGAGAAATTGACTTTGATCAATTAAAAATGATTTAATTTAAATAAATGAACAATGCATCAACTGAATTATTATGATATCCAAAGCATAATAAATTTCTAATTATATGAAAGGATGCAAGTAAAGTCAATAATACACATGTTCAATTAATGTACTATGTATAAAATATAGATAAAGAACAAAAACATAAAAACAAAACCTGACCTAAGCAAAAGTTTCAAAAAGAAGTTTATTTCAAGGAAAGCATCCCAATTGCTTTACGCAAATGAATAAAACGTTTTTGATCCATAGGTTTTGTTAAAATGTCAGCTAATTGATCTTCTGTTGAAATATATGAAAGTTGAAGAGTATTTGATTCAACTAGCTCTCTAAGAAAATGATATCTAAGTTCAATGTGTTTTGTTCTAGAGTGCAACACAGGGTTTTTGGAAATGTTTATAGCACTAGTGCTGTCACAAAGAATTGTTACCGAAGTTGCTGAAATCCGGAAGTCGCTCAACACACTTTTCATCCAAATGAGTTGGGTTGAACAACTACCCGCTGAAATATATTCCGCTTCGGCAGTCGAGAGTGCAATGCAGTTTTGCTTTTTACTATGCCATGCAACAAGGCAATGACCAAGATAAAAACATGCACCACTCGTACTTTTCCGATCATCCACAGATCCTGCCGAATCGGCATCTGAGTATCCAATAATATCTAAACTTGTTCCCATAGGATACCAAATTCCGAAATTTATGGTTCCTTTAATGTATCGAATGATCCGTTTCACCGCTTTCAGGTGAACCTCCTTTGGTGCAGATTGATATCTCGCGCAGATCTCAACACCAAAAGATATATCCGGGCGACTAGCCGTGAGGTAAAGTAGACTTCCAATCATACTTCGATAAAGTTTCTCGTCTACATTCTCACTAAAAGATTCACTTCCTAATCCTTTATTGCTAGTTCCCATTGGAGTCGGAAAATCTTTACAATTTTCTAGATCAAACTTTTTTACCAACTCCAAGGCATACTTGGATTGACACAAATGGATGCCTTCGTCACTCTGTTTCACTTGCAATCCAAGGAAATAAGTCAATTCGCCCATCATTGACATCTCGAATTCGCTTTCCATGATTTCAGCGAATTTAGAAGCATCATTATCTCTTGTCGCACCAAAAACGATGTCATCGACATAGATTTGTGCTACAATGAAGTTATTTTGATAATGCTTCACAAAGAGAGTCCTGTCAGCTCCCCCTCGAGTATAGCCCTTATCCAATAGGTGCTTTGTTAGCCTTTCGTACCATGCTCGCGGTGCTTGTTTTAAACCGTAAAGAGCCTTTTTCAAACGAAAAACATGGTTAGGTTGTTTACAGTCTACAAAACCTTTCGGTTGAGCCACATAAACTTCCTCGTTTAAAAACCCATTTAAAAACGCGCTCTTAACGTCCATTTGAAATAATTTTATTTTAAAATGACAAGCTATCGCGAATAAGATACGAATGGACTCGAGTCTAGCTACAGGGGCGAAAGTTTCATCAAAGTCTATACCTTCTATTTGAGAGTAGCCTTGAGCAACTAAACGTGCTTTGTTCCTGATGATGGTACCATCTTCATTTTTCTTATTCTTGAAAATCCATTTGGTACCTATCACATTGTGTTGCTTTGGAGGCTTTGTTAATTCCCAGACTTTGTTTCGCTCAAACTGATGGAGCTCTTCCTGCATTGCTTTAATCCAGTAGTCATCCTGAAGAGCCTCATCCAGATTCTTTGGTTCTAACATGGAAACGTAACAAGCGAATCCACAAACCAACTGTCTCCGAGTTTTAACTCCTTCTTGTGGGTCTCCAATGATGTTTGATTCAGGATGATCCTTGGAGATGCGTAACGTTTGGGGTAACGGAGTACTCGGAGGTACATGAGATGATTCCTACACATCAGATAAACTTGAAGAGCCATTAGATGCATCATTATTATTGGAAGAATTGTTATGAGAAGATGCATTGGCAGGTGTATCATCATCAAGAGAGATATCGAGGGTAGATTTTTCAGATGCAAAGTGAAAAGCTTCATCTACTTTAACATTTATAGATTCTACAATCGTTTTAGATTCCATGTTAAATACCCGATATGCTCTGCTATTTGTAGAATAACCCAAAAAGATCCCTTCGTCACTTCGAGAATCGAACTTACCAAGATTTTCGCGATCACGCAAAATAAAACATCGACTCCCAAAGATACAAAAATATTTGATATCCGGTTTTCTACTAAACCACAGCTCATATGGTGTATTTAAAGTTCCTGGGAGCAAATACACTCGATTAATGACATAGACAGCGGTGTTCACAGCCTCAGCCCAAAAATATAGCGGTAAATTTCGGCTATGAAGCATCACACGCGCCATCTCTTGAACAACCCTGTTTTTGCGCTCAACAACACCATTCTGCTGAGGTGTATAGGGTGCCGAGAATTCATGCTTAATGCCGTTGGAAGTGCAAAAATCAATGAATTTGGAATTAATGAATTCTCCACCTCTATCACTTCTAACACGAATGATCTTTTCATTCTTTTCAATCATAATACGATGGCAAATCTCATGAAAAGAATCAAACGTATCAGCTTTCTCTTTTAAAAATGCTACCCATGAAAACCTAGAGAAATCATCAACCAATAAGAAAATATACCATTTACCTCCCAAGGATGGTTGACGTGTCGGCCCCATAAGATCCATATGCAATAATTCCAAGGGCCGTTTGGTACCAACGTGGTTCAAGTTCTTGTGTGCAGTCCTAGATTGTTTTCCCTTTTGACAACCACCACACACAATGTTTTGTTTAAGTGAAAGTTTAGGAACCCCCTTTACCACGTCTTTATTTGAAATCTTTGCTAGTTCTTTAAAATTTATGTGACCTAGTCTTTCATGCCAAAGTGTTTCATTATCTAAAGAAACTAGGTTACATTTTTCTGAAATTTTATTAGGAACAACATAGCAATTGTTTTCAGATCTAACCCCTTTTAAAAAGAAGACATGGTCCTTATCAGTTACAACACATTCAACAGATGAAAAGTTAACTGAAAAACCATTGTCGCAAAGTTGACTTATGCTAATGAGGTTAGTCTTAAGGCCATCAACAAATAACACGTTTTTCAAAATCGGGCCATCTGGAATAGCTACTGTTCCTTTTCCAACAATTTTGGAAGATCGACCGTCTCCGAAAACAACGAGTCCTCCGGAGATTTTCTCAAAGTTTTGAAAACTATTTTTGTCACCGGTCATGTGACGGGAACAACCGCTATCCAGATACCAAGACGAATTATCATATGCATGCAAGGAAACATTAGTAACAAGACAAGGGAAGATTTCACCTTTGCGCACCCAAAACCTTTTGGAATGCGTCGGTAATGGTCGTGAGGTTATTCTCCTAGGTGAAGGCGTCTTGTTAGATCGATTGCTGCTCCTTGATGATGTCGTCTTGCGCGGTGAACTACCAAGTCTCCTTTCCTTTGAATGATTTGCATTTGATTTCTGAGGAGTCACCTTTTTGGTAGTCGTTGAAAGAAATGTCTGAGTTGAACGTTTGGCTCCTGTCTTGCAATATCTCCTTATGTGCCCTGAAATACCACAACGAAAACATACCTTAGTGCTTGACAATCCCGAAGAGGATGAAGTAGGCTTGTTGTCGTAAATTTCGATGTCGGAGGAGGAGATACCGACTGAGGCACAAAGACTGTCCCACTCGAATTTGGACTGTTTCCAGTTTGAGTGTACCCGAGGCCGAACCGATTTGTTTGACCAAGACCAAGAAGCTTATCCAACTTACTCCTTCCAGACGAAAATCTCTTTAAGTCATCCTTTAGTTGGAGAATGGTCTTTGTCATTTCCAATTTATCTTGTTGGGCCTCGATGTAGAGCTTTGAGAAGTGATTCGCTTTATCCACCAGTTTTGTATGTTCCTTCTCAAAAAGCTCATTGGACTCTTGAAGGGAAACATTTGCTTTTATCAGTTTTTCCCTTTCCACTTCAAGATCGGTCGAGAGAGAAGTTACCTTTTTTACTTCTTCATCGAGATCCTGCAATCTCCCTCTCAACCCCTTGTTTTGTTTAGCCAGTTTCTTTGAATCCCTCAAAAGTCTGTGGTTGGCTAAAACAAAATCTTCACCTTCATAGTTACTCGATTCATCATCCGTTGTAGTTTTTTCAACCCGGGAGGAGTTGGACAATGAATCTGAAGTACTTGCCATTAAGCACATGAAGGGTGAAGATGTGGACGCGTGGAATGCCGTTGCGCTCTCTTCTTCATCACTTGAGGATGACTCATTTGACGTTGAGTTGTCATCCCAGGTGACGACCTGCATCGCTTTTTTCTTGGACGGATTCTTAGTAGGACACTCCGTTGAGATATGGCCGTATCCTCGGCACTTGAAGCATTGGACTTGTCCTTCTGAACTTTTCTTATCCTTTGAAAAGTTCTCTTGCTTTATTGACTTGTAACTTGAAATACCCTTGCCTTTCTTCGACTTTCCGAAGGATGGAGTTTTACTTGAATTACCCCTTCGAAGGTTGCGGCGAAACTTCCTTGTCAAGAGAGCGAGCTGCTTCTCAAATTCCTCCATAGATAGGTTTTCGTCATCGTCTGAGGAGGATGAATCCGTGTCTTCTTCCTTTGTTGTTTTCAAAGCATAACCTGAAGACTTAGAAGAGGATGCCTTTCCCGAAGAATAGTTAGTAGTAAATGTCATTTCATAAGTTTGTAATGAACCAACTAGTTCTTCTACACGCATTTCGTCCGGGTGTTTAATAGTTTCAATGGCTGTAACCTTTTGGCGAAATCGTTCAGGAAGAGTTCTTAAGATCTTTCTTACAACCTTAAATTCTGGAATCTTCTCTCCCAGGTTAGCACATGAGTTTACGATGTCTTGCAATCGTGTATAGTAGTCCGTGAAAGATTCATTTTCTGCCATGAAAAAATAGTCAAATCTGCTCGTAAGCATTTGCAGCTTTTGAATCTTCACGAGGTTAGTTACCTCATGTGTAACCTGAAGAACATCCCAGATTTCTTTCGCAGTCTCACATGCCGAGACGCGAGAGAATTCAGTTTGAGATAAGGCATTAAAAATAGCATTAATTCCCTTGCCATTGTAAGAAGATGAATCTAACTCTTCCTTGGTCCACTTCGACCTAGGTTTGATGGTGCGAACATCAGCAATAATTTCAGTTGGATTAGACCATCCTAATTCAATTGATTGCCACACCCGTTCGTCGATGGAAATTAAAAAGGCTTTCATCCGTACTCTCCAACACGCATAATTTGTTCAATCAAAGAATGGGGGTCTGTTGATGTTTCCACCTTCAACCATTGTTTACAACCCTATTCCCGCTCTGATACCACATGTTGGGTTATATGTAATAATGGATCTAAATAGGGGAAAAAATACCTAGAGGGGGGTGAATAGGTGTAAACAATAAACACTCAAAAAATCATTGCGCAATTAAAACCCAATGCGGAAATATAAATGAACACGCAAGATTTTTACGTGGAAAACTCCAAACCGGAGTAAAAAACCACGGGACCGATAACACGGTGAAATCCACTAGAATTAAACACGTACAAGGTGATATACCGTACTCACAGACGACTCAACCTTTTCCATACGCTCCTAGCTGATCTTCTCCGCTCGCTCCACCACGCTTCACGAATCCACGATCTGCGTCCAACGCCGAATCCACGTCGTCCAACGTCGAGTCCACGACGTCTGACCGAATCCACGGTCTTCACCCAGTAGCACGCTTCGAATCCACGAACGTACCTCACTCCGAATCCACGAGGGCGGTTGCACCTTGAATCCACAAGGCCACGCGAGTCCACGCGCCGATTTTGGGGTAAATCGTTGTTTTTGGGTGGTGATGATCCGCCGAATACTTAGATCAAAGATAGATAGGAAATACCATCTAAGTATTCATTAGTTTGATTCAACTCAAGATGTGAGTATGAAAACCTAGAATCAAACTAATCAATATAGATGAAGAAACATAGGGCAATATCTAATGATTTCCTTTCTTCTCTATATGTGGATCTTAGGCCGTATAAAAAGATATTTGATTATAAAGGCTTATGCGGCTTGACGGCTTGTATGTGGATTAACCCTAGAAAAAGAATCAAAGGGTCTTTTTATAGGTTAGAAACAATTGGAAGGAGATAAGGATCAAAAACTGACGTTTCTGGAAATTTTCACGACAGCGATCCGGATCGGATTAACTGTGATCCGGATCGTCGTAACGAGTCAGGCAATTCCAGTAAAACAGGGTTCGGGATCCGGATTGTAATGCTCGATCCGGATCGTTCATGTATTCCAGCAAATTCCCATGTTCGGGATCCGGATCGAAATGGACTTTGATCCGGATCGGATTTGCCAATGAACAAGCACCCTTCGGGATCCGGATCGGACTGTCTGATCCGGATCCTGAACATGTCCCATGTTCAGTTCTTGATTTTTATGCAGTAAAAAATTCTTCCAAGTGTTTCTACACTACAAGAAGTATTCGGATCACCAAAAATATTTAGTTAAACTTACCTGATCCTTTTGAATTCTTCTTTCTTGAGATTGAGGTATATGATCCAAACTTCATTCATCTTCAATCTTCAAGACTTAACACTTTCACGAAATGCGCCAAAACAAAATCCGTAACAGAAAGCTGATACTTTTGATTCTTTTCACGAGATTTGCCTTCGTATTATGATTGAAAAGAATGAAAAGATCATTCGTGTTTGAAGTGATAGAGGTGGAGAATTCATAAATTCTAAATTCATTGATTTTTGCACTTCCAATGGCATTAAACATGAATTCTCAACACCCTATACACCTCAACAGAATGGTGTAGTCGAGCGCAAAAACAGGGTTGTTCAAGAGATGGCACGTGTTATGCTTCACAGCCGGAATTTACCGTTACATTTTTGGGCTGAAGCTGTGAACACTGCAATCTATGTTATTAATCGAGTTTATTTGCGCCCGGGAACGTTAAATACACCATATGAACTATGGTCTTGTAGAAAACCCAACATCAAATATTTTCGCATCTTTGGGAGTCGGTGTTACATTTTACGTGACAGCGAAAATCTTGGAAAATTTGACTCTCGAAGTGACGAAGGGATTTTCATGGGTTATTCTACAAATAGTAGAGCATATCGAGTATTTAACTTGGAATCTAAAACGATCGTAGAGTCCATAAATGTTAAAGTAGATGAAGCTTTCCACTTTGCATCTGATAAATCTACCCCTGATATCTCTCTTGATGATGATACTCCTGTAAATGCATCTTCTCATGATAATACTTCCAATATTAATGATGCATCTAATGGTTCTTCAAGCTTATCTGATGTGCAGGAATCATCTCATGTACCTCCGAGTACTCCATTACAACAAACGTTACGCATCTCCAAGGATCATCCTGAATCAAACATCATTGGAGACCCACAAGAAGGAGTCAAAACTCGGAGACAGTTGGTTTGTGGATTCGCTTGTTACGTTTCCATGATCGAACCAAAGAACGTCGATGAAGCTCTTCAGGATGACTACTGGATTGAAGCAATGCAGGAAGAGCTCCATCAGTTTGAACGAAACAAAGTCTGGGAATTAACGACGCCTCCGAAGCAACACAATGTGATCAGTACTAAATGGATTTTCAAGAATAAGAAAAATGAGGATGGTACCATCATCAGGAACAAAGCACGTTTAGTTGCTCAAGGCTACTCTCAAATAGAAGGTATAGACTTTGATGAAACGTTCGCCCCTGTAGCTAGACTCGAGTCCATTCGTATCTTATTCGCTATTGCTTGTCACTTTAAAATAAAACTCTTTCAAATGGACGTTAAGAGCGCGTTTTTAAATGGGTTTTTAAATGAGGAAGTTTATGTGGCTCAACCGAAAGGTTTTGTAGACTGTAAACTACCTAACCATGTTTTTCGTTTGAAAAAGGCTCTTTACGGTTTAAAACAAGCACCGCGAGCGTGGTACGAAAGGTTAACAAAGCACCTTTTGGAGAAGGGCTATACTCGAGGGGGAGCAGACAGGACTCTCTTTGTGAAGCATTATCAGGATAACTTCATTGTTGCACAAATCTATGTCGATGACATTGTATTTGGAGCAATAAAGGATAATGATGCTTCTAAATTCGCAGAAACCATGGAAAGCGAATTTGAGATGTCTATGATGGGCGAACTGACATACTTTCTTAGATTGCAAGTGAAACAAAATGGTGAAGGCATCCATCTGTGTCAATCCAAGTATGCTAAGGAGTTGGTGAAGAAATTCGGTTTAGAAGATTCTAAAGATTTTCCTACTCCTATGGGAACTAGCAATAAGGGATTAGGAAGTGAATTTCTTAGTGAGAATGTAGACGAGAAACTTTATCGCAGCATGATTGGAAGTCTACTTTACCTCACAGCTAGTCGCCCGGACATATCCTTTAGTGTTGGGATTTGCACGAGATATCAATCAGCACCAAAGGAGGTTCACCTGAAAGCGGTGAAACGGATCATCCGGTACATCAAAGGAACCATTAATTTCGGAATTTGGTATCCTATGGAAACAAGTCTAGATATTATTGGATACTCAGATGCCGATTGGGCAGGATCTGTGGATGATCGGAAAAGTACGAGTGGTGCATGTTTTTATCTTGGCCATTGCCTTGTTGCATGCCATAGTAAAAAGCAAAACTGCATTGCACTCTCGACTGCCGAAGCGGAATATATCTCAGCGGGTAGTTATTCAACTCAACTCATTTGGATGAAAAGCGTGTTGAGCGACTTCCGGATTTCAGCAACTTCGGTAACTGTTTTATGTGACAACACTAGTGCTATAAACGTTTCAAAAAACCCTGTGTTGCACTCAAGAACAAAACACATTGAACTTAGATATCATTTTCTTAGAGAGCTAGTTGAATCAAATATTCTTCAAATTTCTTACATTTCAACCGAAGATCAATTAGCTGACTTTTTAACAAAACCTTTGGATCAAAAACGTTTTATTCATTTGCGTAAAGCAATTGGAATGCTTTCCTTGAAATAACCTCTTTTTGAAACTCTTGTTTAGGTTAGGTTTTGTTTTTGTGTTTTTGTTCATTATCTATGCTTAGACATAGAACATTAATTGAGCATTAGTTTTTATTGACTTTAACTGCATCCTTCTATATGTTTAGAAATTTATTATGCTTTGGATATTATGATAATTCATTTGATGCAATGATCATTTATGTGAATTAAATCATCTTTGTGTTGATCAAAGTCAATTTCTCTCTCAATGATCTCTTGGTATAGTTTTTATCTTATTTGACTGTTTAGTCGAGTATGAAATCGAGATCAATTTTTGGTTGAATACTTTATATCTTAAATAATTGATAGCCAATTGAGGGGGAGTCAAAGAAAAAGTGTTATGCTCAAAAGATGTGGAAAGAGTTACATCCCAATGAGGAGTGTGAAAACTACCACCACATGGAGGAAAGAGCTACCACCTCGGTCGTCCGAGTACTGTGTGCAGCTACCATATGTATACCAAGCAAGGTTTTTCAAGTTTGATTTAATAAAATGCATGTTGAAATACTTGACTCTGTCAAAATTTCAAGGTTGGTATAAGGTGGGAATTTTAATGAAAGATGCTCAAAGAGCCACTCTCTTCAATAAATTGACTAGATATATTATCTAACTTATCTGGGATTTCAGACATCTATTGATCTTTGTATTTCATTTTCTTTACCGAATTGATGATTTGATAAAGGCATTACTCATAAGATCAAGTTAGATGTAATTGGAGTTGTTCAACTTTAAGGGATTTAATTTTTATAAATTTTCGTTTCATTTGTTGGATGTTATTGATAGATTTGGTATAATCTATTTCTTGTTGTATGAAACGATGATTTTCATTTAAAGTTGATACACAAAAGTGCTTACAATCTTTTTCTAGATTTTCTAGAATTTTTCTAAATTTTTCTGAAAAAAAAGTTGGAGCCGATCCGGATTGGACAAGCCGATCCGGATCCCGAACGCAGGTATTCTCTGCGGGTAGCCGATCCGGATCGGAATCACGAACTGATCCGGATCGCGGCTAGGGTTTTATATAGAACAAAAGGGTTTTGAATTCTTTTTTCTCCAATCTTTTGTTCAAAAGTCTCCAGAGCTTCTCTCTCTAGAATTCATCCATCTTGGAAGCTTTCAAACTCAAGTTCTTCAATTCCAAGTAAGTTTTATTGATCAAAATCTCGGTTTTTCACAGTTTTTCATATTCTTCCTCAAAAACGTGATGAATTTCCGTATCTTTCTCGTTTGTGGATGGTTTTTGATCAAATTTCTTTTGAAATAAAAACTCTGGGTAGATTAGTTTTTGATTATATGCTAGGTATTCTCATGATAAACGGATTTTTAGCCTTCGATTTCAAAAATTTCGGTTTTAGGGCATATAATGGGAATTTTCAAAAATCATGCGATTGATCTATTTTTAAAATTCCTTTTGCAAAACTAATTTGATTCTTAGTCTCTCTACACGATAATGATTGTTTGGGTACAATTTTTCAAATTTTTTTTTTTGAAAATTAACAATTTTTCGTGTTCTTGAGTTGTTGCTCACAGGATTTCCTTTCTCACAAGAAACTAGTAGCAATGGTGATCACCTGGATCATTTTTCTTCTGGCTGCTATGGTTCATACAAGGGATACTATCAAACCCAAGAAGGCTAAGAAGGCGAAGAGAACGAAGGACGATTCCGATACGGACTCTGAGACGGAATCGATTGATTGGGATGAGCTTCAAGTTGAAGCAATTACTCCCACTGCTTCGAAAGGGAAAGCCCCTGCCGAGACATCAAAGGCAAAGGCTCCGCCTACTGCTGCTGAAAAGGGCAAAGCTCCAATGGAAGAAACTTCTGTGAAAACAAAAAGAAAAAGACTTGCTCGACGGCTTGGACGAGCTCGGGGTATTGAAATCAAAGAAACATGTCAAGAGGAAACAAAGAATATCCCTCAAACTGAAACTGAATCTGAAGACGAAGAAGATTGGGACACATTTCTTAATGAAGTACAACAAGGTATTGATGAAGAAAATAAGGTTTACCTAAAGAACAAGAAACTGGTGAAGTCTTCCTCAACGATTAAGCATTTCGCTAGGAAAAAGAATTCGCCAAGCAATGAACCTCTTGACAATCTACATTCTCTGCCAAGAAGATCTCCTCGGAATGAAGGTCAGACTGCTCCGTCAGCTGTCACACAACGTTCTTCAACTTCCAGAAGAATCGACCAAAAGGCAAACTTAGTGTCTTCCATCAACCAAGAACAAGATAAAATGACTCTAGAACTCAGAAAGATGTCCAAGGACATACATCAGATGAAACAAGAATGTTCTACGATTTCAGGAATGCTTAAAGGAATTTTGAACAAACTGGGCTGCACGAGCTCTGAAGACTCTGACTCAGATAATTGACTTGTCCTCAAACTTTTCTTTTTCTTGTGCTGATTTTTAATCTTTTCTTGTGCAGGTTTTAAGTTTCAGTTTTTAGTTTTAGTTCTCACATTTTTGGTTCTTGAACTTGTTAACTTTTCTCTCCGTTTTGGTAATTTTGGCTAACTTTGTGACAAAAAGGGGGAGAGAATATTAGAACAGTTTGAACAATGAAACCATGATCGATTGTTTGTGAACCATGAAGGTAAGTATAACTTCATCTTTTGGTTTTCGTTTGAACAATGAAACCATGATCGATTGTTTGTGAACCATGAAGGTAAGTATAACTTCAACTTTTGGTTTTCATTTGAGATTGCATGCATGCCTCGACTAACTATTTGCTAACTATTTGGGCATGTAATATAACTAACAAGTTGATGTTCACTAACATGACATTTGGATTTTGATTGCATAGAAGATATGTTGGTTTTTAAGTATGATCCAGTTACATATCTGAATGTATAAATGTCATGGTAAGTATATGAGTATAAACTTCATCTCTGTATGTGGTTTTTTGAATGATATAAAATTCTTGAGGTATCTAACGATTTCTTTTGTCAAGAATGATTTCTTTTGCAGAGAGTACAGATGTCTAAGTCTAGAGTCTGTTTTAGGAGTTTAACTCATGTATCTATTTTATTTTGGATCTCCATTGTAAATTTTTGTTGTATGGTGATAGCAGCAAAAATATCTTTTTGAATTTTCTTGAGTGGATTTATGTTTTGTCACGAAACCGCCAAATGGGGAGATTGTTACGGATTTTGAGTTGGCGTATTTCGTGAATTCGGTTAAGTCTTGAAGATTGAAGATAAAGAAAGTTGGATCATTTAACTCAATCTCAAGAAAGAAGAATTCAAAAGGATCAGGTATGTTTAACTAATTATTTTTGGTGATCCGAATACTTCTTATAGTGTAGAAACACTTGGATGAATTTTTAATTGCATAAAAATCAAAAACTGGACATGGGACATGTTCAGGATCCGGATCAGACTTTCCAATCCGGATCCCGAAGGGTGTTCGTTCATACGCAACTTCAATCCAGATCGTAGCCTCCTTTGATCCGGATCCCGGACACTGGTTTTACCATGATTTATGAACGATCCGGATCAGGCATCTCAATCCGGATCCCGAACGTTGGTGTTTGGTGAAAGTGTATGAACGATCCGGATCAGGCACTTCGATCCGGATCCCGAACCTTGGTTTTTCTGGAAACTGTTTGTCTCGCTACTGCAATCCGGATCGCCGAAGTCCGATCCGGATCGCCGTCCTGAAAAATTCCAGAAAAGGTTAGTTTTTGATTCTTATCCTCTTCCAATGGTTTCTAACCTATAAATAGACCCTTTAATTTATCTTTTAGTGCAACCCACAAAAAAGGGAAAAAGACGACCGAAATAGATAGATCCACATATAGAGAAGAAAGGAAATCATTAGATTTATTCTTATGTTTCTTCATCTATATTAATTGATTTGATTCTAGGTTTTCATACTCACATTTTGAGTAGAATCAAATCAATGAATACTTAGATGGTATTTCCGATCTATTTCTAATCTAAGTATTCGGCGGATCATCACCACCCAAAAACAACGATTTCCCCAAAATCGGCGCGTGGACTCGCGTGGCCTTGTGGATTCAAGGTGCTACCGCTCTCGTGGATTCGGAGCAAGGTACGTTCGTGGATTCGAAGTGTGCTACTGGGTGAAGACCGTGGATTCGGTCGGACGTCGTGGATTCGGCGTTGGACGCAGATCGTGGATTCGAGAAGCGTTGCGGAGCGAGCGGAGAAGATCAACTAGGAGCGTATGGAAAAGGTTGAGTCGTCTGTGAGTACGGTATATCACCTTGTACGTGTTTAATTCTAGTGGATTTCACCGTGTTATCGGTTCCGTGGTTTTTTACTCCGGTTTGGAGTTTTCCACGTAAAAATCTCTACGTGTTATTTATTTTTCCGCATTGGGTTTTATATCGCAAAGATTTTTGAGTGTTTATTGTTTACACCTATTCACCCCCCTCTAGGTGTTTTTTCCCCTATTTAGATCCAATTATACATAACCCAACATGGTTAGCTTGGTTTTTAGGTGGCGGTTGCCGTATTGCGGTAGAGCTCGTTAAACGGAGAACGACGATGCCATCGGATTGGAAATCCGACTTACGGATATTTCGGAATAAGGTTTTCAGTATTAACGGGTCCGAAAAGGTGAGTTCTAACATCCTCGGAACCCATTAGGTGTTACTGGTGCATCAGGATCGGTGCTAGCGGGTATGGAACGTTCCGGAGGATCGGCACGCTTATCGAGGAATCCCTTTTGTTTTTAAAGATCGGATTTTTGGTGATTCGTACATAAGAAGAGAAAACTAAATCAAATTAAATTAAATAAAGAAATCGGAATTTCAAGATAACCCTAATTCTAAAGGATCGCTTCATCTTCCTCTTCCCTCGTTGTGCGTGCCGAAGACCGAGACCGGAAGCGTCGCCGATACCGGTGAGCGGATCCGAAAACACCACCATCTGCGGAGATCGGGATCGCGTTGTCTTCTCCATTAGAGCTAAGTTAGTTTGCACCCTTTTGTCTTCGTTATGTGAATCTCGACTCTCGGTTGTCGTTACTTTAGTTTTGCGTTTTGGGTCACGTTCTTGAATGACGTTCGATGGTTACGTTCGTCGGTTTTGATCGTTTATTTGTCGATGAGGATTTCATTGCTTTTGTTCGTGGTGTTGAGTTTGGAGATTTATTTGACGGGGTTACTTTTGGGATCGTCGACGGTGGCTCCGCAGCCGCCGCTGCTCGATGCCCTAGCCGGGCCACGGCCATCGCTGCGCGCTACCACCGCAGGCCGCACGCTACGCGCAGCTAGGCGTGCTGCAGCGCGCTCGCAGCCAGGCGCGCTGCCGCCCGAGCGCCGCTCTTGCGCTGTTAGGGCACGCCTCACAGGGTCGAGCCCTGCGGGGCCGCCGCCGTGTGGTGCTGCTAGGCCGCCGCCGCTGGATGCCCTAGCCGCCGCAGCCGCTGGATGCCCTAGCCGCCGCCGCCGCTGGATGCCCGCGCGCGCCACTGCGCGCTGCTTGCGCGTGCCCGCGCGGGGCTACCGCGCCGCCGCCGTGCCCGCGCCGGGCTGGGCCCGCGCGGGGCTGCCGCGCTGCGCGCTGCTTGCGCGTGCCCGCGCGGGGTGTAGAGTACCGGGACTTTGTAGAGTGCACCGACCTCGCAAGATGGCGTGGTGCGGAGAAATCGCTTTGGGCGTGTTCCAATTGTGTTTACAGATGAGTTCGGGATGATTCAGATCGACTCGGAAACCCCACCTTGTATTTGCATTTTCAGGGCATTGTGTACTTGTAGAGTATTGTATTGGATAGAGTACCGACTCCGCAGTGGTGCACAGAAAAATTGGAAAATACTTGGAACGTGTGTATTTTATGTTTACAGTGGAGTTCGGGAGGCTTCAGAGTGATGCGGAAGTTTTCGGGGTGAAAAGTGAGTCGGCGGCGAAGATTGTGAAGGTTCAGCTTGAGTTTTTGGACATTGGGCATTGGGTTCCGGAACCAAGCTGCTGGTTTCGGAACTGCATGCTGGGTTCCGGAACCAGATGCTTGGTTCCGGAACCAAACCGGTTTGGTACCGGTATCCAGTGTCACAGTGAGCCAGTTTTTTTTTGCAGGATTGGATTTTTGAGTGAGGGTTTTTTTGGTAAATTCACCTCCCAAGCTGGTTGCCCCACGCCACCTTCTATAGGAACCCTCCCAACCCTGCCTTCTTCTCCACGTCTGCTAGAGGAAAAGAAAGAAAGAAAGAAAAGAGAGAAAGCAAGGAAAGAAAGAGAAGAAGAAGAAGAAGGAGAAGAAGGGGATTGAAGGAGTGTGTTGTTGGAGTTTTTCTGGTGGCTTAGTCTTGAGCAGTTTCGCGCGCGCGTCGAGCCGCATGTGAGGTAAGTGACAGATTGTTTTCCAAGCTTGGATTTATGGAATGGTTTTGTGGTTTTGGATAAGATTGAGCTGATATGGATGTTCCTTTCCATTCTTTTTCTATTTGCACTTGAACTGTGAGCTTGTGGATTTTCATTGCGCGGAGTCGAGGTGCCAGCATGCATGCGCACATCCTGTGAGCTCACAGTGAGTGAGCGGGAGCGTGCTAGATTTTATTAGAGGACTCGGGGATTTTTCCGTGGTTCGCAGCAATGTGCGCGCGCGCGGCGCGGGTTTTCGGAGTTTCGTCAATTTGAGGATTTGGCGCTTCCCCGACTTCGTCTTTGCCTACGGAAAGCATTCCAGGTGGGTTGAAAATTCTTCAAGATGTATGGAATGCCTTCTAAAACTATTGTATGCATATTTAGCATGTCTAGCTTGATTGTTATTATAGTTGGTAAATCTGATAGTTGGATTGAAAATTGTATGAAGACAATTTTGAGCCCCAGGTATTTTTAGCATGATCTAGAGATGATTTGACACTAGACTGCATGATTAGTTGGCATTAGATTGGCATCTGAACCGTTTTAAAAATCGTCGGACATGTTTTTAATGAAAACTGAGCTTTGAAAATAGTTTTAAAATATTGAGATCTTCCAGAGGGGTTGAGTAGGTTCAGGATGCATGTGTTCTCGTGCCGGTGGGCCGAGTGGATTTTTAGAGCTCTGTGGCTTGAGTTTCTAGTCTCATGTGAGTGTGAGCTTCCTCGTTGGGATTGATGAGGTTATTCTAGATCATGGGTAGTGCATTTCTGATTTAGTCGTGGAGGTGGTTCTCCGACTTAGCTATGAGAATTGGGCTCTGGCCGATCGAGTCGTGGAGGTTTCCCGACTTAGCCATGGGTTGTGCATTATCAGATTGAGTCGTGGAGGGTTCTCCGACATAGCTGTGAGAGTGTTGGGCATTTCCTGATCGAGTTGTGGAGGGTTTCCCGACTGAGTTGTGTTATTTGAGCATTGAGTTTCCAATCTGTTTGATTGTGGATCATAGCCTGCAGGTGCCGCTTGTTGAGACAGATGAGACAGATGAGACGCACTTGAGCTCAGTGGGGTCGCTCCCCTCGAGTTACGCTCCAGATGCGATGATGATGATGATGCCCCTGGCTGAGTTACCAGGGGTCGCCCCTGGCTGAGTTACTAGGGGTCGCTTTGCGTGAGATTGAGATAGTCAGTCTAGGACGCCCTACGTAAATCTCGTCCTCTTGTGGATGTGTGGTAGTAGGCAGGTGCGTTCCTAGATGACTCACCCCTAGCTGAGTTACTAGGGGTCCTGTGAGGCGCAGGCTTGACTGGACCCGATGTTGCAGTCATTGAGATTGGGTGATATGAGCGGGTGATTGCATAGCATGTTCTTAGATGAGTTTTCCTTTGAGCATGGTACTTGAGGCTTATTAGCAGTGGAGAGTGTATGCATAGCATGTTCATAGTAGAGTTTCCTTTTGAGCATGATGATTGAGACATTTTAGCTGTAGTTTCATTCAGCTTTCGTATTAATCTATCTGCATTCCTATCTGTTTGCCTCCAGTAGACTTAGTGGGCATACCGTGGATATTGGTGACGGTACCAACTGGGAACTATCTTCTGTAGTAGTTCTCACACCCGCTGCGGTGACGGGTTTCCTGAGGTTGCTGTTCCGGCTTGGTTCGTGCGGAGACAGCTGATCGAGGTGAGGAAGTGGCCGAGTAGTTCCTTACCCCTTTTTATTTGAGAGTCAGAGGTAGATGTACCCTGTATTTTCTTGATTACACTTTTGTACTGGACAGTCTGAGTGATTGTGAGGGTTGTACTTTATTTTTCATAGCTGAGAGACTATGATTGAGGTTTTATATATATATCAGATGTTCAGTTGATTTCTGTTGCTACTGGTTTTGGTTTCAGCTCTGATACATGTTTAGCTATAGATCTGACTTGCAGGGTAGACGCTTCGTCTATGCGGGGATTCCCGTACAGATGGCGGATCTGTTGGCGAGCCCGGGTCGCAGTTTCGACCGCGGGGCGTGACAGATTAGGGTGATATCAGTGCCTAGGTTTATAGGTCGTAGAGGACTTAGTGACCCTAGGCTATTGGTTGGACAGTAGGATGACTGTCGTAAGAGACATGACTTTACATGTTTATTCTCTAAAGTGATTATGTTGGCTGCAGACAACATAATACTTTAGAATGTGTAACATGTCTTAGCCTTTCGCTTGATTGGGTCGAGAGATTTGGTGGTCTGGATGTTTGGTTTGTGGCAGTTGTCTTTGATGCTTTCGAGTCGCCGTGCAGCGGCGAGGGCGTGCTCGACCTTGGATGAGGAGCCCGACCAGCGGGAGGCTGAATGGACAGAGCAGAGTGAGGTCTGAGAGTTACTGGCCTAGGTAGCCCAGATGTTTGAGGCGGTGCGGCGCCAGGAAGAGAACATGGAGCGCGTGATGCGCATGCTTGGGCAGAGAGTATCTCCCGGGGTATCTCCAGTAGTACCTCCGACCGCGACATCATCGACTTCGACCCAGATCGCACCGTTGATAGTGCAGGAGCGGCGAGAGTTGTTGATCGGTTGCTGTACACGAGCCAGTTCCATCCCCCGCCGATTTCGGGGCAGAGTTTGGAGCCTTGGGAGGCCGAGAACTGGATTGCTGCTATGGAAAAGTTGTTTGAGGATTTGTTCATCCAGGAGAAGCATCAGGTGCACTCGGTTACGCACTTTTGGGATAAGGACGCCGAGGTTTGGTGGCGTCGAGTTCGCCCCGTTGGACCACCGGGAGTGCAGTTGATGACTTGGAGCGAGTTTCGTGCTTTACTGTTCGGGGCCTTTTTCCCTACAGTGTAAAGCAGAAACTGGAAGGGGATTTGAGACGCCTACAGTAGGGGAGTCGACCTCTTCAGGAGTATGTTCGCGAGTTCTGCGATTGTTGAGCAGTGTACCCTATGTCGCCAGGATGAGGCCCAGAAGGTTGATCATGTTTGAGAGGGGACTGCATCGGGATATCTATCACTTTGGGCATTCTCAACGAGCGCCGACTTTAGATGCAGCGATTGTGCATGCCTGATGGATTGACCGAGTATCAGTGATCATGTCCGAGAGGGACTGAGAGCGAGGGACCAGCTCCGGAGAGAGACTTCCAGTATCGCCTGATTTTGGGACAGTCGAGTGGATCGAGGTTGCCATGATTCCAGTCTCAGGATCATGGGTCTCAGAGGAGACATAGACCAGGAGGTTCTCGACAGTCGAGGCACCAGCAGCAGTGTCAGGATGAGTGTGATATTTGCGGTGGGCCGCATTCACCGCCACAGTGTGACCTCAGGAAGGGGCGATGTTTTTCATGTGGATAGTCAGGATATTTTCAGGCAGAGTGTCCCAGAGTAGTGCTCATGGTTTTGCCGCTTGCGACGACACCCCCACTACCCCTTCAGGATGAAGAGGTTCATCCGACTTACCGGTAGGCGGATAGAGCCGTGATGCCGAGGCAGATAGAGCGATGGCCACCAGCATCTAGTCGATGAGATTGTGCAGCCGGTTAGAGGGCGCCAGGATAGTGGATCGCGTCTTACCAGGTGTGGTTTTCTTTATGGTCGTCGGAGTTAGAGTATGTTGATGCCGACACCGCTTGTGCGTGTTTTAGTAGAGCAGGGGTAGCTTCGCGTGGGCCAGAGATGGGACTGTTGGCTTGTGCACATGAGGATAAGGTTCCTGATCACGTGTAGCACATGGATGAGTGTTGCCAGTCCTGCCCAGTGCAGTTAGGACCTTGGATTTGATCCATTGAGTTGTTGGTCCTACATCAGCTCCGAGATGTTGATGTGAGGTTGGATAGGGATTGGTTATCCCAATGTTATGCTATCATGGATTGTCGAGAGAGGTCAATGGCCTCCGTGGACCTGGCCAGGAGGAGTGTGTTTATAGAGGATGCTAGAGCACGACAGGGGTTGAGACGTGGTCATATCGCTTTGCTAGCGACTCTGGAGGAGGTGCCTACGGCGGCACCGGGACTAAAGAATATCCTTGTCGCCTGTGTGATCCCGGGTGTGAGTCTACCTGATCTGATATTGAAGCCGCTGTTTAGTGAGATTGAGATCGAGATGGTGATTGACGTGGTTTTGGAAACCGCACCGACATCGGCAACACCTCTTGGAGTATCACCCGTGAGACAGAGAGAGAGAGAGCTGATAGCGCAGTTGCGGGATCTGATGGATCGAGAGGTCTGTGTGACCCAGTACCACGTCATGGGAATACAACAGTGAGGATCCGAGAGATTAATACTTGGGAATGATGCCACACCGTTGATACACGGTGGTGATGCCACACCGTTGATACACGGTGGTGATGCCATGCCGTTGGTATACGGTAGTGATGCCACGTTGTGGGTACACAACGGTGAGGGTTCTATGATGGTTCTAGCACAGACAGGTTTGGATTGTATTTCGGCAGATGCCTCTTTGTTAGATTGATAGCTTGGTGGAACCATACAGCCGAGGGCTGTGCCCAGATAGTGTTCAGGACCCGGTCGGGGCATTATGAGCTTACAGCGCGGTCAAGTGGATTGACAAATGCCCTGCCGCCTTTAGGATTTGAGGTGTCACGCCCCGGGGTCGAAACTGCGACCCGGCTCGCCAACAGATCCGCCATCTATGCAAAATCCAGCATAGGCGAAGCGTCCAACCTGCAATAGTATCCTCTAACCACTAAACAGATATCAGAGCTAAAGGAAAACTACTGTAATAAAAATCTGAATCACTGTACAACTGAAAAATACCAGTACAATATCCATCTCCCAAAAATAATGATAGAATAATCCGATCCACCGAAACTGTAATACAAGTAAAAGCCACCTATACAACATCTATAAATCCAAAAAGGAAGATAAACTGAAATAATAAAATACAACTGTGTACAATGAAACCAACAATCCGGGTTGGTACATCTATCCCACTGTAGAAATCAACACTGGTATGGATCTATCTCGCGACTCCCTCACCTCGAACCGTCAACCGAAAGATCCGCAACTCCCGCAGCAGACACTGCAAAACAAAGGGAGGAAAGGGGAAAAACAACAATGGGGGTGAGAACCACAAGTAAAACCAGTAGCCTCCCCCTATGGGTAAAGCCTCAAACCCCGACGTACCCACTAAGTCTACCAGAGGCAAGAAAAAGAATAAGAGAGGTGGTAAGCTATAAACAACACTACTGATAAAAGGAAGCTACCACTAAAATGCCTCTAAATGCAGTATCAAACGAAATGACTGTATGAATGCATCAGAAAACCATATCTGTCCAAATAACCCAATCTGATGTGCCACCAGTAGAACTGCATTGCCTGCTCAGCGGCATCTGCACACAAGGCTCGAAACCACGGGATCGGCCCACACGGCTCGCATCCCAAAATAAGTATCAGACCGGCACACAAGGCTGGGTCCGAAAAGCCTACCTCCGGAGTGGCACTCGAGGGGAGCGACCCACACGAGTAAAGTATCTCAGTAACAAGTATCTCTGTATAGCAGGATTTTGATCATGACTATGATCAAAGTGGGAAAATCCATCCACTAATGAAACCCCGATCCCCAATCTTGTGCTATAATACTCAAAAAGTGGGAAACTCCATCCACTAGAGAAATCTGATACCCAATCTGATGCATAAGTAAACATCCGGTCAACCGCCCAATGTCCGCGATCATCGCAACACCCCACAAGTTCAAAATCTAATAAAGTAATCAACATCTGGCTAACCGTCTAATGTCCGCGGTTACCACAATGCCCCACAATCCATAATCGAGTCTAACCTGTCCCAGACTCAATGGCCTCAACTACACTATCCCGAACCCCTGCTCTAACTCGAGCAACATGCATCTGAATAAAAAGGAGAACAGCTAAAAATGGTTTCTCCTAAGTCAGATGCCAATATGAAAGTGTAGCAGAAAAAGGTGGCCTATCTAGATGTCCATACAAGCATGCAAGTGTCCTTATGTAGAATGAAAGAAAGGCATCTAACAGTGTTCTTACACAGATTAGATCATGACTAGTATATTCTCTCATAAGGAATAACTCACACAGAATATAGGTTAAAGAACATCATTTATCATCAACATCACCTAAAGGAGTACAACACTTATCAAACCTCACATTCTCACATGGATATGCTAAAGATCATTTAACATCACTTAAACATGGACATTCAATCAAGTATCGCCAATGAATAGACTAAGGTTCAACAACTTTCATTGATCTCACATAGGATGAACATAGGATCTACCAACAACATCCAATCTCATTTGGAGGTAATAGGAGTCATGAGCAATGCTTAGTCTCATAAGGAACAGGCCTCAACTCACAATAATAACCATCTTTTCACGAATGAACTAGGAATCAAAAGCATAGGTCATTCTCACATCGACTAGATCAATAACCAACATCAACACCCATTTTCACATAAGCTAGATCAAAGATCAATCAACTAATTATTCTCACATAGATAGGTTATGACTCAACATCTATGCTCAACATCACACATTGTAGGTTAAGGATCAACAACTATAATTCATATCACAAAGTGGAGGCTAAGGATCACCAAACCAACTACTCTCATATAAGCCATTCTCAAATAGATCAACCAAGTCCTTCTCACGTAAGCAACCAAGCACTTCTCACATAACCCCATCAAGTCCTCACATAAATCAATCAACCATTCACATATAACTATCACCATCATTCTCACATAATTATGTTAACCATTTATCACAAGGTGTTGGTTGAAGATTAGTTTCCTAATTACCCTCACGTAGAATAGGTTTAAGGATGATCACTTATAATCAACTTCATATGAGATAATATAATTTCAACCAACTAATCATTTACTCATGCATAAGCTAAGGATCAAATAACTTAATCAAAAGATGGATATCCAAGCATATTATACCAAGGAGAAGAGAACAACAATCAACTATGCCATGAGGGAAACCAATAGCCCGAGTGGGTAAATCGTTGTTTTCGGCAAAGCACAACCACCCACCTGAAACTTGACGATCCACTGCCCACTGTAGCTGAAATTGGCGTGAGTAATCCTTATCCACCCAAGGAGACCGATGCCGTGAAAATCATCCAAATCCGCCTCACGGATTGGGCGCAATCACTGAAACAATGCACGCTGTGTAATTAAATTCCAGAATTTCGGCAATTGAGACTAAGTTAAAGAAGATGCCAGTGCAGCCCCAAATACCTCAAAATGAAGTCTCTAACAATAAAACAAGGATGTCCTCTTTCATACAACCATCTCCAAGTCCTCAAAATCCACCATTAATTTCCCTTAACATTCAATTGTAGCAAAAATCACAATGCTGTCCAAAAATTGCTAACATAAACTTGCTAGCATTTCCATGCTTAATTAGGGGCTTTTCCAAAGGGATTTATCCACAGATCATAAAAGAGAATTTTCTCACCTTGAAGTTAAGAAGAAGTACCAACTTGAATTTCAGAAAAAGACCTTATATCCACAAAGTTATCTGCATTCCAAGGTGCATTGCTCAAATCAAAACTAAAACAGGGACGGCAGTAATCCATATAATAGCACTTGGAAAGATCATTAAAGTTACCTAATCAAACTTGCTCCAAATCCAGCAAGAAAGGTACCATTGGATTCCTTGTCGAGAGTAGATACAAATTGAGCTAAAGAACTCCAAATTTCATGCTCGGATGAAGGAGGGAACCCATAAACACTTTGAACTATCCACCAAGTTCCATCTGTGCATGAATGCAACAAGGTGCTCCAAAGATCATGCATAAACCCTAATATAAACTCAGATCTGGGGAAAATGATACGTACCAATATTGTTGATCTTCGAGTCCTGGAAATTTTCCCAAAAAAATCATCCAAAAATAATGAGGACTGTTCAGGATTCCAGACAGAAATGAATTGTCCCAAAGATGGCCCTAAAACTCTGTAAAAACATGAGATCTGAGGGGAGAGTTGAATACAAAAATTGTAGCCTTACCTCTTGTAAAAACTTAGAAACAAAAATGAGCTCAAAATTTCAAGAAATGAGTCCAGGGGAATTTTCTCACTGAAACGCGATGGGAAGGTCCACCAACAGCAACAATGGTGGTGTTTGCCTCAAGGAGAAGATGATGGTGATGAAGCCCCTTTTGACCATCTCTTTGCTGATGAAGATGAAGGAGGGTTGCATGTGATTCCTCTGTAGAAGTCCCCAAGGTTGGAAGCACCAAAAGTGGAAGAAGGAGGTGGCATAAGCTCATAAATAGTAGAAGAAGAAGAAGAAAAGAAGGAAGGAGAGGGGAATCTGCTACTGTGCGAAGCACAGTAGTGGGCTTGGCCCGGCGCCGGCCCAACCCGCTCTCAGGCAGGTACACGTGGCGCCCATCCGGGCGCCCCGCCCCCCGGGCAGATGGCCCGGATGGGGCCACGCCCGGCGCGGCGCCCGCCATTGGCATGGCGCCGCGTGTCCCCTGCGCAGGGACGCGCAGTAAGGCGCGGCGCACGTGGGCGTGCTCTGCCCACCGCAGGTGCGCCACATGGCCCGCGGCCGCCTCTCCTTTGCCGCCGCTTGGAAGGCAGAATGGCCAGTGCGCCAGGTGCACGCGCAGACCCCATTGACCGGCAGCCTGATAAAGATCCAATAAGCTCCAAAAATACCTCTTTTTGCTGTTTTCGCGCGCTGGTTCAATTCCGAAGTCCAAAACTCCAAATAATGCAACCAAATAGTCATTTTGATCGTTTTTCCGCGCTGAGTCCAAATACGGTGTCCGTTTTGCGCGAAACCACCTTTATTTTTCGACGAACTCCCAAATAGGCGATCTTGATCCATTTCTCGCACTGAGTCCGTTTCTTGGGTCCAATTTGTGTGCAACCAACACTATCCACAGAAATTGGCCTCCGCAAGCTGTCAATCACACTGTAATGACCACGAAGATCCGGGTCTTCACATGAGGAATTGTGGGTTCCAGCTGTGTTTGGACGGGTTAGTAGCGGTACCCGTCGTGGATATTTGGATTTATTTCTGAGGTGACATGGAGCATAAGGAGTACTTGAGGATAGTGCTGCGACTTCTAATAGAGAAGAAGTTGTTTGCCAAGTTGAGAGAGTATGCATTTTGACTTCGGAAGGTTTTGTTGTTAGGCCATGTGATTTCAGCTGCAAGAGTGACAGTGGACCCAACGAAGAGTGATGCCGTTCGGGTTGGGCCTAGACCTATGATAGTGACAGAGGTCAGAAGCTTTTGGACTAAGCAGGGCCAGTATAGCTTCGAGGAGTTAAAGCTGAGAATGATATCCGTATCAATGTAGATGTTTGCCAGTGATAGAGAGGGAATTGAGTTATCCATAGACCCTTGAACCTGAAGTACTTGGTTACTCAGGAGGAATTTGGTTGAGGCAACGCCGGTTGATAGAGTTATCAAAGATGTATGATTGATATAGCATAGCATTATTCCGGCGAGGACATTATGGTCAGGTACTCCTTGTCTAGGCGAGCAGTGCAACCTTGGAATGAGGTGATCGATCAGTGGAAGCCACTTTTGGAACTTGGAAATTGAGAGTTAGGGGTTGAGCGTTGTTCCCGATGTTGAACTTCTTCCCCTGTGGATGGATATGAGTGTGAGGACCCGAGATTCCCACTTATGGATTATTGTTGCATCTACAGCTTTTGGAGGCCTAGGTGGCATGTCGGTGGTGTTTGTGCACCAATTGGACACAAGTGATGGACTCCGGGTGTTAAATGGATCACGAGGGTAGTCAGATGACCCCGTCGAATGTTTAGAAGTGGTTTCGCACGCATTGGATATCAAAATTGGACTCAGCGCGAAGTTTGGACAAAAGAACACCTCTCCGGATGCCTTCAGCAAATTTTAGAAGTGGAATTGGGCAAAACGGACTTCGGATTTAGATTCAGCGCGCGAAAATGATGAAAATGGACTATTCACTTGTATTTTTCGGAGCTCGGAAGCCGCGCATGGATTTCGAGGCACTTTATACTGTTTCGGTGGCCGGCGGGCAGCGGCGGCGCGGGCGCGGGCAGGCGTGGGGGCGCGGGCAGGCGTGCGGTGCATGGAAGCGGCGTGCCACTTGTCGGGTTCTTATTGGTTTGCCTTGGGACACGTGGCCGCGTAGGATTGGTCGGCGCAGCAGGCGCGGTCCACGGGGAAAAGCGCGGGTGTTCGGTGGACCGGAGGGTGGACACGTGGCGGCCACTAGTTGGCTGGTCCTCGTGCGCTCGGTCCACGGAGCGGGGGCAGCCGCCTCGAGGCGCATGCCTGGCAGGGGGCGCAGGCGGCGCTGGCAGCGCGCACGTGGGCGCGGCAGCAGTGCGTTGACTGGGTGCACGCCACGCATCGACTGTGCAGCGTGCCACGCGTCGAGCGGCGGTTCGCGGAGCCGGCTGTCCGCTGTTCGGATGGTGACGTGGTGGCCCCTGGGTGATTCGGGCGTGAACAGTGTTGGGCCCGGCAGTGTTGGGCCGGGCCCGACACTGTAGCAGCCCGAATCATTCGGGCGCCCGGAATTTGGGCCCAAAAGCCCAATTTCGGGAATTTTGGATTTTTCGGGTTTGGGCCTATAAATAGGCCCTTTGCACACCGAGTTGAGGCTTTTCCCGAGCTCTCTGGCCAGTGGACCCTTCACCAAATTTGTTGCTCACCTTATCGTGCATCTCGTGGAGAAGGCCCGGATTTTTTGGAGGCCGCGGCGTCGACGACTTCGGCATCGTAGCGCAGAACGACGTTCTTTCATCGGAGGCTTGTTATCGTCGCACTTCGGTCGGAGTGGTCCACAGGGCTACCCCGACAGTGTTTTTGGACCATTTTTACGGCGTTGGATTCACGAGAGGTAGACCTATGACTTTCTTATTGTCCACTTTCCTCGTATCTGAGCTTTTATAGGGGTTCTGGGTATGTTTTTAACCCTCTTTGCCGCTGGTGGGTTACCTTGACAGCAGCACCTCGCCGGAATTTTATCTCCGCGCTCGGACATCGGATGGAGACGTGCCTGTACACTTTTTGCATCTACGCGTCGCGAGGATAATCGTCGTATTTTTCTGGGATTTTTCTGAGATTTTCCCGAAGGTATACTTTTCCCGTTCTTCTGTGCAATGTGATACAGTTTTGTGTGTTGTGGAGTTTCGCGCTCACCGCGTTGCGGAATTTGTTACTTGGCCTCCGGGACTCGGATCGCGACTGTATTTTTGTCGGATTTTTCAGAGTTCTCACCGCTAGTGAAAAATCCGCATCTTTGGGACTGTTCCAACAGATTTGTGTGTACTTGGATATTTTGGAATAAAAGTGTAACCTTGGACCTTATTGTTGTACCCAAGAAGGTTCGCGAGTGTTTCTGAACCTGTTGGAACTGGAGATAATGGTTTCCGGGTATTTTCAGCTGTTTGGAGCCGAGGCTTGCGCGACATGTACCGAGGGTGCAGTTTTGGCAGATTTAGGATTGTGAGCGTCTACACTCTTCACCGACTTCGGCTTTGCCTGCGGAAAGCGCTTCAGGTGGGTGTTTCGTTCCCAGAACCGGTGGACGGTTCTCTAATTCTTTATGTTAGGATGCATGCATGTTTAGGGTACACGGTTTGTGTTTGAGAGATAGGTAAGCTTGATAATGATAATTGTATAATTAATTGAAAGAATAGTATTTATGATGTATACTGACGACTTGCATGATTTGAATCTCTATGTTGGTGATTAATTTAAGCTTACCTAAGATAATGTTACCCTATGTGATTATGTAGCATGCCATGTTAGCACATAGCCCTTTATGTGGCTGGTTTATGCGATGGGGCAGGATTATATAGCTATGTTCGGATTTTACTCTGAGGAGTTATTATGGATCGAGGATTATGGACAGGCGTAGGCATTGGTGATTTTGGCATGTGGTTTACTTTCTTATATCTTTCTTGAGGACAAATGCATGCTTGTATGGACATATAGTTAGGCCACCTTTTACTGCTACGCTACTTATTGGAACTTGACTTAGGAGAAACCATGTTATCCTTTTCTCCTTCTTTGTTAGTCAGGCGGTTTGTGTTGCTCGGGTGCGAGCAGGAGTCTGGGGTAGTGTAGCCGGGACATTGGTGTCAGGGACGGATTGTGCTGGATTGCGGTTGACAGGGTTCTGCGGTGACCGCGGACTTTGGGCGGTTGACCGGAGGTCGGTTATAGGACTTGATTATAGACGGCAGGGTATTACGGCAACCACGGATATTGGGCGGTTGACCGGATATTTATTTATGCACCAGATTGGGTATCTGATTTCTCTAGTGGACAGAGTTTTCCACTATTTGAGTACTTTTGCATCTGATTGAGGACCGAGGCTTTCTTTAGTGGTTGAGCTTTCCCACTTTGATCAGAGTTATGATCCAGTCCTGCTGATTTATATTACTATTATACTTATCACTGAGATACTTTACTCGTGTGGGTCGCTCCCCTCGAGTTCCACTCCGGAGTGTGTTACAGACAGGCTTTGAGTCCTTGAGACTCCTTTTCAGCGGTGTTATGCGTCGGCCAGCATACCCGATACAGGCAAGGCACAACAGGCAGTACCAGTTTTATTGGTGGCACAAAATTGGGTTTATTAAAGGCAGTTACTTTATTGTTACACTCATGCCTGGGGGCTAAGTGGAGTCTAGTAACTGTGTTTAGACCAGTGCTAGTGTTGTTGGGAGCCGTTTGGTTTGACGGTGGTCCCGTGTCGTTGTGAGTACTTTGACCGTTGTGTGAGAGGTTGAGCATCTTGAGGCTATCGGTTCTGAGAGAGAACGTGGATTCCGACTATAGCCTGCATGAGCCACTACTGGATAGCGAGTTAGTCCGTTTGGACGCCCTACGTAATTCCTGCCCATCAGCGGGAGGTGGTTGTAGGTGGGCGCAGGTTTGACTGGACCCGATGTGGCAGTCTGCTCGATTGGGTCGATTGAGCACCTCATGTGCGAGTGTTGTATATCTTTATCAAAGTTTCCCCCTTTGAGCATTTAGATAGAGGCATGGTAGCTGTTGAGAGTCTCCAGCTTTCTTATATCAGTCTTTACTGCTTTGGTTATCTTATGCCTCTAGTGGACTTAGTGGGCAGATCGTCGGGCCTGGTGGTGGTACCCATTGAGAACTCCCTTTTTCGTGTAGTTCTCACACCCGTTGGGGGTTTTCCCCCTCCCTTTCTTTTCTCTCCTTTGTTTTGCAGAGTCTTAGCGGGTGTAACTGATTCTGCGGTTGTTGATGGAGGCGAGGGAGTCGCGTGCTAGATCCCTGCCCGTCGTTGGAGAGTAGCGGTACCCCTTCAGAGGAGAGCTTCAGTAGATTAGCTATTTTTGTGAGGACCCGAATCCCCACTTAAAGGTTTATTGATGGATTAGTTGCTTCTAGGAGTGTTCGTGCGCGTGTCGGGCCTTTGAAATGGATTCCCGGTGTTAATTGGGAGCAAGTTTGCGTAACCAGAGACCTTTGGAAAATTTTAGAAGTGGAATTGGGCCAAACGAACAACGGATTTGGATTCAGCGCGCGAAAATGATCGAAACGGGCTATTTACTTGAATTTTTCGGAGCCCGAATGACCCGGCACGAATTTCGAGGCAGCTGGTACTGTTCCGGTGCCCGCGGGCGGCGGCGGCGGCGGCGGGTGGCGGCGGAGCACGGCGGCGCGCGCTCGGGCAGGCGGCGGAGCGGCGCGGGCAGGCGGGCGGTCCACGGGGCCGGCGTGCACCGTGGGGCAGGGACACGTGGCATCTCGTGAATGGCCGGCGCTGTAGGCGCGGTCCACGGACTTGGCGCGGGTGTACGGTGGACCGGGGGGTGGCCACGTGGCGGCTCGTGGTTGGCAGGTCCTTGTGCGCGCGTTTCACGCAGTGGCGGCGGCAGGTGTCCGTACCGGCAGGGCGTCGTGGGGGCGACGTGGGGGCGCCACGTGGCGCCCCGCGGTTGGCCGGGCGCAGCCGCGTACGCCCGCGTGTCGGGACACGCGGCGCTACGCGGCTGGCGGGCGCGCGTGCGGCGGGCGCGGGCGGTGTCGGCGGGACGCGTGGCTGGCCCTGGTGATTTCGGGCGCGCACAGTGTTGGGCCGGGCCCAACACTGTAGCGGCCCGATAGTCCCGGGCGCCCGGTTTTGGGCCCAAAAGTCCAAACTTGGATTTTTTTGGGCTGGTCCTATTTAAAGCCCTCTTCCACCCCCGAGTTTGAGGTTTTGCCAAACTCCTCTGCCCTTGGACCCTTCAGTAAAGTTGGAGATCTTCCTGTCGCGCATCTTTTGGCAGCGGCCCGGATTTTTTCGAAGCCGCGGCGTCGACGACTTCGGCAACGTAGCACAGAGCGACGATCTTTCATCGGAGTCCCGTTATCGTCGCAGTTCGTTCTGAGAGGTCCACAGAGCTACTCCGATAGTTTTATCGGGCGATTTTCATGGCGTTGGATTCACGAGAGGTACGTCTTCGATTTCTGTGTTGACCACCTTGCTTGATTCTAAGTTTGTGGCATGGTTTTCGAGACATTTCTTAGCCACTGTTTTGCTGGTGGAGTTTTTGGACAGCAGCCCCTTGCCGGAATTTTATCTCCGCACTCGAGCGTCGGATCGAGACGAGCCTGTACACTTTTTGTATCTACTCGTCACGAGGATTATCATCGTATTTTTCTGGGATTTTTCTGAGTCTTGCCCGAAGGTGTACTGTTTCCCCTTTTACTGTGCTGAATATTACAGTTGTGTGGTTGTGAGATTTTGCGCACCTGTACTGTGGAATTTTTTACTCGGCCTACAGGGCTCGGATTTGGACTTGCAGGTACCCGTTTCGAAGGTGTCGATGCGAGGATCACAGCAGTATTTTTATTGGATTTTTTTGGAGTATTTTTTATGGGTGAAAAATGCACATCTTTGGGACTGTTCCAGCAGATTGGTTGTATTAGGGTTTTTGGTGGAATAAAGTGTAACCATAGACTTTTTGTTGTACCCAGGGGTATTTGCGGGTGTTTGTGAACCTGTTGGTGTTGAGGATCATTGGAGACTGTTGTTCTTGGGTATTTTCAGCTGTTGAATCTTGGACAGTTAGCGTGTAGAGTACCGGGATTTCGGATAGTGCACCGACCTCGCAAGATGGCGTGATGTGGAGGATTTACTTTGGACAAGTCCAAAGCATGTTTACAGATGTGTTCGGGTTGATTCGGATCTACGCGGAAGCCCCAGCTTGATTCGGGGTTTTCCGGGCATTGTGAGCCGATAGAGGACTGGCTTCGGGGAAGCCTCGACTTCACAGTGGAGTGCAGAAAAATTTAGAAATACTGGGAACAGGTATACTTTGCGATTACAGCGGAGTTTGGGAGGTTCCGAACTGACGCGGAGGACCCGAGGGCAAAAAGTGTGTTGAAACTGGCAATTTTGGAGCCGGTTTTTGGATTGAGCACACCGACTCCACGGTTGAGCTGTTTGAGGAGGAAAAGCTGTGGAGATGTGTATTTTCAGATTACAGCGAAGTTCGGGAGGTTCCGGACTAGTGCGGAGGCCCCGAAGGCAAAAAGTGACTTGGAGTTGGCTAAAAAAGGATTAATTAATTTAATTTAATTTAATTTAATTATGGCATCTCTTAGCTTTGATCTGGGAAGGAATAAAAGAAAGAAAGAGAAGGAAAGGATTTTGAAGAGAGAAGCTTGATTTTTTTTTAGGTGCATTTATTGTTGCCAACCACCCCCACCCACTCACCTTAATTAGCCTCTCCTTATTAGCACCGCCACATCATCTCTCTCTCTCTCCCACCAAATGAAACAGAGAAAACCAAGTGAAACAGAGGAAAAAATAGAAGAAGAAGAAGGAGAAGAAGAAGAAGCTTAGATAAGAGGAAAATAATGGAAATGGTGGAGGTGGTGTGGGCCTTCGTCTTATTGCCGTGTGGAGCCGGGCAGGAAGCGCGTCGAGCGGAACGCGCGTGCCGAGCCTCCCACTCGGTAAGTGCAGTTTTTGGGTTTTGGGGGTGTGGCTGTTTGGACTTGCTGTCCACAACCTCGCGTGGCTGCAGCGGGGGCGTGCCGCGCGGGCGCGCAACGGCGCCGCGCGCGGTTGGCGCTATCGCTGCGCGGGCGCACAGAGGCGCCGCGCGTGCAGCGGGCAGGGTGTGCTGCGCGGGCACACCCAGGCGCCGCGCACAGCAGCGCCAGGGCGCTGCGCGGACGCCATGGGCGCCACACGCAGTTGCTACTGCCGTCGGCTAAGGGCCTGGCTGCCGCGCGGCAGGCCCAGCGGCAGCGGCAGCGGCTGGCTGTGGGCGCACCGGGCCGTGCGGGCAGCTGCTGGAAGCGAGCTGTGGCGGTGCCCAGCGAGCTTCTCGTGTCGGCGCACAGCGTTTCCGTCGACTGGGTTCGGATTTCGCCGGAAATCGTGCGCGTTGGCCGGATTTAGCTGTCTTCTTGGTTTTCTCCCTTTTTCCCTCGCAGGTTGGCGTCATTTGTGGCGGTTTCCGGCGCGGTGCTGTGCGGAGTCTAGTCAGCTGCGCGCCGCGCGATTTTCACCAGAACAGCGTGGGCTGTGGGTTTTTGTGTTGTGTGTGAGGGTGTGTGCTTTGGAGTGGACAGTGTGTGGTGGAACTGTGAGTACTGGGAGTGTGCTCCGTGTATTTTTATGATGAAATTTGTATCTAATTGTGTGGTGAGACTTGGTTGCGGCAGTGTGAACCTGTAGGGTGCATGTGGACTTAAGTGATTTTGTGTCCAGGTGAGCACTTATTTATTGGTGTACGGATATTATGGTGGACTTGTAGGGTGCTATGAACATTATTTTTTTTGATGTGCAATTAGAGCTTTAAGTGTGCTGTTGGTGACCCTTTGGAAACAGTTTGGCTGGGACCTTGGTGGTGGTGTTGTGGTATGCTTGAGCCATTGTTTGTGCCGTGAGTTGGCTGGGGGTGATCGGAGTGCGCCGGATATTTTTGTAGAAGTCTCAAGAATTTTATTGGAGCTTCCGAGGATTTTTCCGGGATTTGCGGCACGATTTTCAAGGTTTCGTCAGTTCGAGGTTCCGGCACTTCACCGACTTCAGCAATTGCCTGCGGAAAGCATTCCAGGTGGGTTGGAATTTCTCCAAAATTTATGGAATGCCCCTTAATGCTATTGAATGCAAGTTGATCATGTTTATTAAGCATTCTCGCTGTTTTTACATCTGATAGTTGCCTGGAACTTTCCGTAAAATTTATTGGAACCCCGGATTATTTTTAGTAGACTCCTGATATCATATGACACTTGGTTTCATGTTTCGTTTGCATCATAACTGCACCTGTACCATTTTAAAAATCAAGAAATGTGTTTTTAAGGAAAATCAATGATTTCAAAGATGGTTTTTAAATTATGAGTTGCCAAAGGTATGGCATAGGTTCGGGGTGCTTGTTTACTCGTGCCGGGGGGCCGAGTGGATTTTTTTAGAGCATGTGTGCTGAGTTCTAGTGTCCCGTGAGTTCTTCTTCCTTGTTGGGGATCGATGGGTTTATTCTAGATCATGGGTTATGTTTCTGATTTAGTGGTGAAGGTGGTTCTCCCACTTAGTTCTGAGGATATTTGGGGTACTGGCAGATCGAGTCGCGGAGGTTTCCCGACTCAGCCATGGTCATGCATTATCAGATTGAGTCGTTGAGGGTTCTCCGACATAGCTGAGAGAGTGTTTGGGCTTTTCCTGTTTGACTGGAGGTTTTTTGTAGTGTTCTGGTTTTTCCCATGCAATTTCCCGATGAATCCACTGTGTATAACACCTAGTGATGGTGTCTGGCCCATGGTGCATCAAAGGAGTGCCACAGATGGGCCCTATGAGATTTTTGTAGCAGATTTGGCCTTCGGCTGTATTTGTCGAATTTTAGAAAATGATTCGGGCCAAACGGAGGTTGGATTTGGATTCAGCGCGGAAAAATGCTTGAAAACGGCTATTTGCTGGTTAAATTTGGAGTCCGGATGACCAAAAACGGGCTTCCGGAAGTTTTCGGGGCTTTTCGGTGCATGGGGAGTGTCGGTGGACCGCCGGCTGCCATGTGGCGGCCTGTAATTGGCCGGTTCGCGACGTTTGGCCCACGGAGCGGCGCGGCTGGGTGCATGAGCCCGGCGCAGGACACGTGGCAGGCAAGGATAGGCTGGCCTTTGGTGCGCGGTCCACGGGATTTTGACCGGCAGGTGCACGGTTTGAACGCCGGTGCAGGTATCTGAGCGGGAACCACGTTTCGATCCCTGATTGGCGGGCGCTGGGGTGCGCGGTCCACGGAGTTCCCCGTGCGGGTGCATGGACCCGGCGCTGGGACACGTGGCGGCAGGCTATTGGCGGGCTCAGTTTGCGCGGCGCACGGAGTGTGTGAGGGCCCGCCTCGGGATGGAGCGCGCACAGGGGCGCCTGACGCGGCGGTCGGCCGCACTCGAGTACGCCACGCGTCGCGACGCGAGAGGGAGGCCGTACTCGAGTGCGCCACGCGTCGCGACGCGAGTGGCGGGCCGTACCCACCCAGCTGACCGCGGCGGGACACGTGGCGCACAGCGGGGGGCTTTGCACCGTTGTCCCGTGTTATGGGGACACGTGTCGTCACCACAATCTTTCGAGCGCGTCGGATGGGGAGGCGTCCGACCGTTCTTCCGGATTCGGGCGCCCGAAAGTTGCGCCCGAATCCGTCCCACTAACAGCTAGTGGGCTGAGCCTATAAATAGGCTTCTTTGTGTCTTCTTTGGGCTTTTTAGACACCTTTTCGCTGTGGAGTCTTCAGAAGAGTTTTCCCTCTCACAGAGCACTATCCATTGGAGGACTTGGAGGATTTTTGGAGGCACGCATCCTGAGGTTCGCTATTTTACGGCGCGGCGCGACGCTCGTTCTCTGGCGACTCGCTTCGCCCCTTCTCAGTGTTTGGGCTCCCCCGACTCACCCCGACCTCATTTTCCGGCGATTCTTGCGCCGTTGGACTCACGACAGGTAGGACTTAAACTCCTATGTTTTGAGGTTCCTCGATTTCCATGCTGACCTTGGAGTTTTCTGAGCACCCATTTGACCCATTTTTCTTCGCCGATTCTTGGACAGCACTACGGTGTTCTAGCTGTATCTTTTCGCACAGGCGTCGGAACGGGGCAATTCAAAAGGCATTTTTCATCTTCACTTCGCAAGGAATCACCAGGACTTTTCCCTGAATTTTTGAAATATTTTCCGAAGGTGAAAGTCTCCTTTTACTGTGGTTCTTTGTTACAGATTTTCTGGACAGTTTGTTTTGGGGTGTTCCCCTTGCCGGATTTTTATCTCAGCGTAGAAAACTCGGAATTGAACGTGCAGGCACTCGTTTCGACGGGTTCATCGCGAGGATCGTGACAGTATTTTTCGTGGATTTTTCCGGGTATTTTTCGCAGGTGAAAACGGAGGAACTTTGGACTATGTATTTTGGGACAGATTTTGTGAGGCAAGGTGTGATTAAAATATGTTTATTCTTCTGGGGAATTTTGTGCAGTGTTGTAGAGTTGGTTTTGGCCGAGCGTGGACTGCACCCTTTGGGACCAGGATTTATCGCTCGAGGTGGGTACCGTTGTCAACCTCCTACTTGTGATAACCCACTAGGCATATTGGAGCTAGTCTTATGTAATGTTGCTAGTATACTAGTGGAATGATTATGGCATGCTTAAATTGGAAGAATTGGACTTATGGTTGATACTTGCACCTTTAGAGGACTAAGTGCTAATAATGGTAATTCTTACAAGTATTGAGGTGATTAAAATCCCTGGGAACAATTGCTTAAACCTTTTTGGTAATAATCGGCTAAACCATATCATGTTTTATGTATAATTGGGAAACCTATGCATGTGTATAAATTCGCTTATGGCACGTTAGTACTTCTGATATGTAAACAAAGGCATACTGTAATTCTTGTGAGAACTGGAACACTGAAATTATATTGTCAAGAAAAAGGACTTTTGCATGCTTGAATGGTCACCTAGTTAGGCCACATTTTTCTGCTGCACTATCATGCTGGAATTGACTTAGGAGAAACCATGATTTTATTTTCTCCAGTTATCTAGACATAGGGGATATCATGCTCGGGTTAGAGCAGGGGTTGGGATAGTGTAGTCAGATACCTGGGTTTCGGGACGGACAGGCTGTGATGGCAGGGATTTGCGGCAACCGCGGATTTCGGGCGGTTGACCGGACAGTTGTTATTGCATCAGATCGGGGAGAGGATTTCGGGTTCTTTTAGTGGATGGTACTTTTCCCTTTAGATCAGTGTCATGATCCAGTCCTGCGGACTTATTCTCCTTGGATACTTATTACTCAGGATTTTCCTCGTGTGGGTCGCTCCCCTCGAGGGCCACTCCAGAGTGCGCGACATACAGACTTGAGTCCTTGAGACTCCTATCCCCTATCGGTGTTATGCGTAGGCTGGCATACCCGATTTGGCAGGCACCGCAGGCAGTACCAGCGTTTACTGGGGCATAGATTGGATTTTGTCAGACAGGCTTTGATATTCTGATGCATACATTTAGCTATCCTTTAGCTAGGCATGTAGAGGCATATTAGTGGTAGCTTTTATCAGTAGTCATACTTATAGTTTACCACCTTTATTATTTTAGCCTCTGGTAGTCCTAGTGGGCATGTTTGAGTTGAGGTTTACCCACTAGGGGAGGCTACTGCCTTTATAGTAGTTCTCACCCCCACCCCTTTTACCTCTTCTTTTCCCCCTTTGTTTTGCAGAGTCCTCTGCGGGAGTTGCGGGACCCTCTTTCCAGGACCGAGGTAAGAGGATCGTTGATTAGCTAGCTACTTCCCTGATCCTGAGTTCGGTAGATTTTGATGTATCCCCTGTACACTCAGACGGTTGTATTTTCTTTTATTTTGGGTCTGGCTGCGGCCAGCTGGTTGTATTTATTTCGTGAGCTGGGAGAGACACATGTATATTTGAGAGTTATGTTGTACTTTTATTTCCAGCATTTGTCTGAGATGTACTAGTTTTAGTTTAGCTCTGCTTTCATGCTCCTTTATTATTTCATTTATATATATCTGAGCAGGTTACCAGCGCTTCGTGTACACGGGAAATACCGTGTGCACGGCGGATCTGTGGACAAGCTCGGGTTCTGGTTTACACCCGGGGCGTGACATTTTTTTTCCGACTGAGTTGTGCTTTGAGCTTTGAGATACCGATCTGTTTGATCGTGGATTATAGCCTGCTGAGCCTGGGATTTTATGCCAGTTGTGAGATACTTGAGTTCGCGGGGTCGCTCCCCGCGAGCTACGCTCCGGATGCGATGATGATACCGAGCCTGACGAGGCTGCGATGTGGTTACTGAGATAGTCCTTGAGGGACACCCTACGTAAGACCAAGCCCTGTTTGGGCATGAGTGGCAGTAGATGAGCGCAGGCTTGACTTTGACTGGTCCAAAGAGGGACAGTCATTGAGATTGAGTGAGTTTCATGGCATGTTCATAGATGAGTTTCCTTTGAGCATGATACTTGAGGCATATTATTAGCAGTGTTAGTGTATGCATAGCAGGGTCAGAGTAGAGTTCCTTCAGCATGATGTCGTTACTTATTAGCTGTAGTCCCTTTCCTGCTTTCCTTTTATCTATCTATCTGCATATCTATCTGTTTTGCCTCCAGTAGACTTAGTGGGCATACCCTGGATATTGGGACGGTACCCACTAAGATCTGCCTTCTGCAGTAGATCTCACACCCGCTGCGGTGACAGGTTTGAGGTAGCTGTTCCGGCTTGGTTCGCGCGGAGACAGTAGAACGCGGTGAGGACGTGGCCGAGTAGTTCCTTACCAGCATTGTGAGTCAGAGGTAGATGTACCCGGTTTTATTTTTATGTTTCCACTTTTGTACTGGACATTCTGAGAGATCAGTGTGGATTGTTTTCACTTTTTAGCTGAGAGACTTTGTATCAAGAATTTTTTTTTATATCAGATGTTCAGTGGATTCTGTAGCTATTAGTTCTTTTTTCATCACTGATACATGTTTAGCTATAGATCTTTTCCAGGGTAGACGCTTCGTCTGTGCGGCAGTTTCCGCACAGACGACGGATCTGTTGGGGAGCCCGGGTCGCAGTTCGACCCTGGGGCGTGACAGATTAGGGTGGTATCAGAGCCTAGGTGTATAGGTCATTGAGGACTTAGAGACCCTAGGCTATTGGTTGGACAGTAGGATGAGTGTCGGGAGAGACGAGAGTTTAGCGAGAGTCCTGATTGAGTTTGTACCTCCCCCAGAGGATTGGGGCGAGTGATTTTACATGTTATTTCTCTAAAGATAATTATGTTGGCTGCAGACAACATAATGCTTTTGTATGGGTAACATGTTTTGGACTTTCGCTTGATTGGGTGGAGAGAGTTTTTTGTCCTAATGTTTATTTTGTTGCAGTGGTTTTCGATGCCTCCGAGACGCCGTGCAGCGACGAGGGCGTGTGTGACCTTGGATGAGGAGTCGAATAACGGGAGGCTATATGGATAGAGCAGAGTGAGGTCTGAGCGTTACACGCCCAGTTGCCCAGACTTTGAGGCGATGCGGCTCCAGGAAGAGAACATGGGGCGCTTGATGCACATGCTTGAGCCGAGGGCATCTTCCGGGGTATCGCTAGTAGTACTTCCAGCCGCGACGTCGTCGACTTCGATCCTGATCGCGCCACTGATGGTGCAGAAGCTGTCACGCCCCGGGTCGGAACTGCGACCCGGGCTCGCCAACAGATCCGCCGCCCATACGGGAAGCCCCGTATAGACGTAGCGACTAACCTGCAAAAGAGATCTACACTAAACAGATATCAGAGCTGAAAGTAAAAGCTGGATAAAATAAATACAACTCTAACAAAATATACAACCAGAGTCCTCACCAAAATACAAATATCTCTCAAAATAAGAAGAGTACAACTCAATCCTCACTACAAGGTCACTCGACAAGAACTCTCAAAAAGTAGCGAGGTACATCTACTCTCAAGCGACAACTGGTAGGGATCTATCTCGCGACTCCCTTACCTCGATCAGTCGGGTCAGCAACAGGTGCGGCAGGAACTGGAGCAGAAGAAGAAGTCCCTGGGGAAAAACATCACGACAGGTGTGAGAACTACGTCCCAAGTAGTTCTCAGTGGGTGCCGCCAACAAGCCCGACGGTCTGCCCACTAAGTCCACTAGAGGCAAAAAGTAACAATGTAGTGCGGAAAGGGAAAAGCTGGTAAAGTAATCTCTACAGCTACTATGCCTCTATCTAGATGCTCAAAAGTGGGACAGAAAGAACATGATGCTACAACTAGCTCTCGACTCGAATCACCCAATCTCAACTGACTGCCGCATAGGGTCCAGTCAAACCTGCGCCTACCTACTGCTGTCACGTCCCGGGGGACCGGACTTACGTAGGGCGTCCGTGACTGCCACTAACTGGCCCAGCCAGAGGGACTGTGTCCGTGACTGCCACTAACTGGCCCAGCCAGAGGGAACACTGCGTCGACAAGTCGCGATAGAAGAACAGGCCCAACTCCGGAGTGGCTCTCGAGGGGAGCGACCCCACCGAGGAAAGTATCCGCGCATCTCTGTCGAGCTCAAATGTGGCTCATGCAGGCTATAATCCAAATCCTCGATCAACAAGATCGACTGAAACCAAAGGAACACTGTCTCACACACAGGCTGGAAAACTGCACAGCCGAGACTCACTGTCACTCAAAATAGCTCTCAAGATCTCAAATCTACAACCCAAGTCACTTTCCCAAGGAAACCTGGTCTACAGACTGCTAACAACTCCACTCGGTCCCCAGACACGAGTGTAAAAGCATCCCACAATAATCCGACCTCTCGACCCACTACTTGGGCGAGGAGAACTCTAAGTCCAGAGTGATATACAGAAAAGTGATGTGGGAATGTCTAGAGCAATAAAACCTAGCCCAAGTTGAGGTTTTCTACAGTCTGGCTGAACATGCAATATGTGAGAGTGGTGCTAGGTCAAGTTCCAAGATAAATAATAAACAACAGCTTGCAGGGAGCAAGATAATAATAATCAACAGCTTAGGGGAGAAAAATAATCACAGGATCATCTAACTATAACAGGAACATCAATTCACACCTTCTAGCATGCTGGACATCAAACATTAAAATATGCAAGTCCCTAAAGTTAGAATTAGTCCACAGTCCGCTGATCTTGAAAAGAGGTCACCCACCTGATGCGCTGATCAGTCCAAGTCCTACAGCTGATAATACTAGGAAAACTGTAACTCCAAATCTAATAGGTCCAGCACAGTCCAACAGCCCCTGGGTACAACACAAGGTTACTAAAACGCTTAACTCCCAAAATCTGCCAAGAGATACCATGCTGAAAATTCAGCCGCAGAGAAGCCAATAATTCACCTGCAGAAAGTGCTCGATAAATTCCAGATAAAATACCCCGGTGTTCTACGCGTCGATAGCTTCGAAACAAGTACCTTCACGTCCAAAACGGAGTCCTCTACGCTGAGATAAAAATCCGGCAAGGGAAGCACCCCAAATCAAACTGTACCAAATTCCTGTAACAACAAACCGCAGGAAAAGGAGGTTCTCACCTTCGTGCAAAATCCAGAAAAATCTGAGAAAAATCCAGGAGATTCCTTGCGAAGAGTAGATGAATTTTGCCTTTTGAATCGTCTTGATCCGATGCCTGTGCGCAAAGCTACAGCAAGAACACCGCAGTGCTGTCCAAATATCCGCGAAGAAAAAGGGGTCAAAAGGGAGCTCGGAAAACTCTAAGATCATCACGGAAATCGAGGTAGCTCAAAACACAGGAGTTGAAGTCCTACCTGTCTAGAGTCCGATGGCGCGAAAATCGTCGAAAAAGGAGGTCGGGGTGAGTCGGGAGAGCCCAAACACTGCAGAGGGACGAAGCGGGTCGAAGATGAACAAGCGTCGCGCTGTGCCGAAAAATAGTTAGCCTCGGGATGCGTGCCTCCAAAAATCCTCAAATTCCTCCAAGGGGTAGATCTCGGTGTGGGGAAGAACACCTCTGAAGGCTTCACAGGGAAAAGAAGAGAAAAAAGAGCTAAAAAGAAGCCCAAGAACCCTATTTATAGGCTAGGCCCAAGCTGAAGTGGGCCGGGTTTCCAGGCGCAAGATCCGGGCGCCTTGCGCCCGGAAATCCGGTCGGACAGACCCCGTCCGACGCGCCCGAAAATCCCAGGTGACGCCACGTCACCCCGCAACAGGGAACAGCGGTGCCGACGACCCGCAGAGCACCACGTGGCCGTCCCGCGGTCAGCGGGGTAGGTACGGACCACCAACCGCGCGCTGACGCGTGGCGCAGTCGAGTACGGCCACCGCTCGCGTTGCGACGCGTGGCGCACTCGAGTGCGGCCGACAGCCGCGTCAGCGCCCCCCTGTGCGTCCTCTGTCCCGAGGCGGGTCCCCACGCATCGCGTGCGCCGCGCGAACTGAGCCCGCCACTCAGCTGCCGCCACGTGTCCCTGCGCCGGGTCTATGCACCCGCGCGGGGAACTCCGTGGACCGAGCCCCCAGCGCCCGCCAATCGGAGACCGACACGTGGTCCCGCCCAGGATTCCTGCACCGGCGCTCAAACAGTGCACCCGCCGGTCAAACTCAGTGAACCGCGCATCACAGGCCAGCAAATCCCCGCCTGCCACGTGTCCTGCGCCGGGCTCATGCACCCGGCCGCGCCGCTCCGTGGACCGAACGTTGCGAACCGGCCAATTACAGGCCGCCACGTGGCAGCCGGCGGTCCACCGACACCCCCGTGCACCTAAAAGTTCCGAAAACTTCCGGAAGCCCGTTTTTGGTCATCCGGACTCCAAATTTAACAAGCAAATAGCCGTTTTCAAGCGTTTTTCCATGCTGAATCCAATTCCAACCTCTGTTTGGCCTAAATCCTTATAAAAATTTCCGCAAATGCAGCCGAAAGCCAACACAGTAAAAGATAACACACTGGGTCCATCTGTGGCATCCCCTTGATGCACCATGGACCAGATACACCAACACTAGGTGTTGCAAACAGTGGATTCACCAGGAAAGCTGCACGAGGTTTAGGGTCTCTACATCCTCCCCCACTAAAAGGAAGTTTCGTCCCCGAAACAAAGAAAGAACAACAAACGTACCTCAACCGGAAGTCTCGAACAGGAAAGGGTATGAATCCCGCATCACCGTCTCCAGCTCCCAAGTAGCCTCTCGCTCCTCGTGATTGCTCCACAGGATCTTCACATACGGAATGGCCCGGTTGCGCAATTCCCTCTCCTCACGAGCAAGAATTCACAACGGGCGCTCCTCATAACCAAGATCCTCGCCAATCTCCAAGGAAGTGAAGTCGATCACGTGCGAAGGGTCGAAAACATATCTCCTCAAAGCCGAGACGTGGAAGACGTCATGAACTCCGGCCAGGTGTGGTGGACGGGCAACCCTATAAGCCACTGGGCCAATCCTCTCAAGTACCTCGAAGGGTCCAATGAAGCGGGGACTGAGCTTCCCCCGAACTCCGAATCTCCTGACCCCTTTCGAAGGCGAGACCTTCAAAAAGACATGATCCCCAATCTGAAACTCTAGGTCTCGCCGTCGAGTATCAGCGTAGCTCCTCTGACGACTCTGGGCTATCTCGAGGTGTCGGCGAACTGATCGGACCTTCTCCTCTGCCTCCAACAATAATTCCGGTCCCAAAGTCCTCCTCTCACCCACGTCACTCCAATGCAAGGGCGACCGGCACTTGCGTCCATACAACGCCTCAAACGGAGCCATCTGAATGCTCGCTTGATAGCTATTGTTGTACGCAAACTCAACCAGTGCTAAGTGCCGATACCACCCTCCTCCAAAATCCATCACGCACGCTCTCAACATGTCCTCGAGAGTCTGTATGGTGCGCTCCGACTGTCCATCGGTCTGTGGGTGGAAAGCAGTGCTAAATCTGAGCTGGGTCCCCAAGGCTGAATGTAGACTCCCCCAGAAACGTGATACAAACCTCGGGTCCTTGTCTGATACGATCGAGGCGGGTATACCGTGCAGCCTCACTATCTCATCCAAATACAACTGCGCCAGACGATCCAACGACCAAGTCATCTGTACAGGCAAGAAGTGTGCAGACTTGGTGAGTCTATCAACGATAACCCATAAAGCATCGGCCCCACTCTGCGCCCTCGGCAGTCCCGTGACGAAGTCCATGGTGATGTGGTCCCACTTCCACTCGGGAATTGGAAGACTCTGTAACTTGCCAGCAGGAACACGGTGCTCCGCCTTCACTTGCTGACAAGTTAAACAATGAGCCACAAATCTTCCAATATCCCGCTTCATTCCAGGCCACCAAAAATGTGCCTTGAGGTCCTTATACATCTTAGTACCACCTGGATGAATGGTATAAGGTGTATAATGGGCCTCCCTCAAAATCTGATCTCTGAGCTCAGTGTCCAAAGGCACACATACTCGGTCCCTGTACCGCAGTACTCCCGAGCTATCCACTGCAAAATCCCCTATCTGATCGGCCAGAATCTTCGATCTAATCCTCGTCAAGTGGGGGTCCTCACTCTGTGTCTCTCTAATCCTGTCCAACAGAGTGGGCTGCAAGACCATGGACATGAGTCTAGCAGAGACCCCAGGGGATACTACGTCTATCTGTAGGCGTCTCAACTGCTCTACAAGCGGTGGCTGCTGTGTAATCAACATGCTCAAGCTCTGTGCTGACCTCCTACTCAAAGCATCTGCTACTACATTGGCCTTGCCGGGATGATAAAGGATGCTCACATCATAGTCCTTTAATAACTCCAACCACCGGCGTTGCCTCAAATTCAGTTCCTTTTGAGTAAACAAGTACTTTAAACTCTTATGATCGGTGTAAATTTCGCAGTGCTCCCCGTAGAGGTAATGCCGCCACAACTTCAGCGCGAATACCACGGCTGCAAGCTCCAAATCATGAGTAGGGTAATTCTTCTCATAATCCTTTAACTGCCGTGAAGCATAAGCAATTACCCTACCATGCTGCATCAAAACACATCCCAAGCCGCTGTGAGAGGCGTCACTATAAATCACGAATCCATCGCCCATCACTGGTAGTGCTAGAACTGGTGCCGAGATCAATCTCCTCTTGAGCTCCTCAAAACTCTCTTGGCACCGCTCAGTCCACACAAACTTAATCCCCTTCCTGGTCAAACTGGTAAGGGGAGTAGAGAGCTTCGCAAAGCCCTCTACAAACCGACGGTAATAACCTGCTAATCCAAGAAAGCTACGGACCTCAGTAACCGTCGTCGGTCTAGGCCAATCCCGAACTGCATCAATCTTCGTCGGGTCCACTGCCACTCCTGCGGCTGATACAATGTGGCCTAGAAATGCAACCTCCCGAAGCCAAAATTCGCACTTTTTTAACTTGGCATACAGCTCCTTCTCTCGCAGAAGCTGCAGCACTATCCTCAAGTGCTCCTCATGCTCTATATCACTTCGGGAGTAAATCAGGATGTCGTCAATGAACACAATGACAAACCGGTCCAAGTACGGCTGAAATACCCGATTCATTAAATCCATAAATGCGGCAGGGGCATTAGTTAGACCAAAAGGCATAACAGTAAACTCATAATGCCCATACCGGGATCTAAAAGCCGTCTTGGAGATGTCCTCGGCCCTCACCCTCAACTGGTGGTAACCTGACTGGAGATCAATCTTGGAGAACACAGACGCTCCCTGTAACTGATCAAACAGATCATCAATCCATGGAAGGGGGTACTTGTTCCGGATGGTCACTTTATTCAGCTCTCTGTAGTCGACACATAATCGAAGTGACCCATCCTTCTTCTTCACAAATAAAACAGGCGCTCCCCACGGAGATACACTGGGCCTCACAAAGCCCACATCCATCAAGTCCTGCAACTGGGCCTTCAGCTCTCTCAGCTCGGCAGGTGCCATCCTATAGGGTGCCTTCGAGATAGGTGCGGTTCCTGGAACCACATCAATCACAAACTCAATCTCCCTCTCCGGCGGCATGGTCGACAACTCTGAGGGAAACACATCTGGGAACTCGCGAACAATAGGAATATCCTCGAGTCCCAGTGTCGCCGTAGGCACCTCCACAACCGTCGCCAGGAAGGCGGTACAACCCCTACTCATCATCCGCCGGGCTCTCGCCGAAGAAATAGTCATGGCAAATAAGGTACTCTGGCAGCCTCTGAAAACGAACTCCTCCTGTCCCGGCTCGCGGAGGGTCACCGTCCTCTCTCTGCAGTCAATGGTGGCGAAATACCGAGCTAACCAATCCATGCCAAGTACCACGTCGAAATCCTGGAGCTGCCGCAAGACGAGCAAGTCTGCCGGCAGGACCTAGGGTCCCAACTGTACCGGGCAATCCCTACAACACTCCTCGACATGCAAGACATGGTCTGGAATCTGAACCTCTAATGCATGCGATAATGAAACTACCTCTATACCATGTAGGGATGCAAATGCTCTAGTAATAAATGAATGCGATGCACCGGTATCAAAAAGAGCATGAGTACGAACTGCAGAAATCAAAATAGTACCTGCGACGACATGATCGGCTGCTGAAGCATCCTCAACCTGGGCGGCATAGACTCGCCCGCTCTGCGCCGGGGGACGTCGCTCTGGCTGTCACGAAGAGGAAGAAGCCTGATCAGGCCTACCATAAGCCACAGAAGGCCCTGCTGTCATGTGAGGAGCAGAAGGTGCTGAGGCCGCGGAAAGAGCTGGAGGACCTGCCCTGGGGCATGAACTCTGAATGTGACCGGCCTGTCCACAACGGAAACAACGGCCGTGTCTCTGCTGACAGTGCATCGGTAAGTGCGGCCATCCACAAAAGACACATCGCTCCTGACGGGGCTGCCGCGAAGTCTGCTGCTGCTGAGATGACTGCTGAGGTCGAGGCGGACGACGCTGCTGCGAAGACTGATGAGATGATCCAGGTCTCTGGCGCCCCTGGCGTCCACGACCCTGAGGATGGAATCGTGGGGGTCTCGGGGGTCCCTGCCTACTCGACTGCCCCTCATCCACCGGCGCCGGGCGCTTCGCCCCAGGAGTCCCTACGGGGGCTGGAGCCACATCATCCATAACTACCTCTCCAGACTCAACATATAACGCCTGCTCCATCGAGGCCTCTAATGTCTGCAATCTGCGGGAGCGAACAAGCTGATAAATGTCCCGGCGCAGCCCCCGCTCAAACATGTAAACCTGGTGAGCCTCATCCCTGGCCACGTGAGGCATACTAGCCAACAGCTGATTGAAGTTAGCTATGTACACATGCACGGGCCTATCTCCCTGGCGGAGATTCCTCAGCTGCTCCACCAGTCTCTGACGTACACTCTCAAGAAAGAAGGCCCCCAGAAGAAGTCTGTGGAACTCCGCCCAAGGAAGAATCTGTGTCCCAGACTGACCAGCAGGCCGCACACGCCGCCACCAAGCCTCGGCATTGCCCTCCAGATAATGCGCTGCCAAGAAGACCCGAAACCGATCGTCGACGAATAAACTCTCAAAGTGACGCTCCATGGCCGTAACCCAAGTCTCGGCCTCCCATGGCTCAGCACCCAGACCAGAGAAACGGGATGGATCGAACTGACGGAACCTCATCAAGAGATCTACCGCTGCCTGCTGCTCAGAAGAAGTAAAAGGGCCCGACGACTCAGACGGTGGTCTGCAGGAAACCGGCTCGACAGGAACAGCTGGTGCTGACGGAACCACAGGGGGCGCTGCAGCTGGCGAAGAGGGCACAGGGGAACTCTCAGGGGGTGCTACCACAGGCTGCGACCTCTGCTCTAACATAAGCATCATCCGACCCAAGGCCTCCTCCTGGCGTCGGGAAGCCTCCTCCTGGCGTCGGGAAGTCTCCTCCTAGCGCTGAACAGCCTCAGATATCTGTGCCAACTGGGCACGAAGCTCCAAAACCTCTCTCTGCTGTCCCTGCCCCGAGTCCTCCGGCTCGGGCTCAGAGGAAGAAGGCTGCGAACGCGTCGACATCGTGCGTCGCGGAGGCATCACCCGCCTGAGGGAAGAAGAGAAACAGTCAGAACCCCAAACAAAACACGACCCAATCTAGCGAAAGCCAAAGGGCATGTCCCCCTTCCCATAGTACTATGTTGTCTGCAGCAAACATAGTTGCCACCGAAGGAAGACACGTCGATCACTCATCCCATCCACTGGGAGAGTTAGGAACCCAATCAAAACTCTCGCTAAAAGATTATGGCTCTCACGTAAGTCATCCTAGGGTCCAACCACAAGCCTAGGGTTTCAAAGTCCGCAATGACCTACATCCTAGGCTCTGATACCACTCTAATCTGTCACGCCCCGGGTCGGAACTGCGACCCGGGCTCGCCAACAGATCCGCCGCCCATACGGGAAGCCCCGTATAGACGTAGCGACTAACCTGCAAAAGAGATCTACACTAAACAGATATCAGAGCTGAAAGTAAAAGCTGGATAAAATAAATACAACTCTAACAAAATATACAACCAGAGTCCTCACCAAAATACAAATATCTCTCAAAATAAGAAGAGTACAACTCAATCCTCACTACAAGGTCACTCGACAAGAACTCTCAAAAAGTAGGGAGTTACATCTACTCTCAAGCGACAACTGGTAGGGATCTATCTCGCGACTCCCTTACCTCGATCAGTCGGGTCAGCAACAGGTGCGGCAGGAACTGGAGCAGAAGAAGAAGTCCCTGGGGAAAAACACCACGACGGGTGTGAGAACTACGTCCCAAGTAGTTCTCAGTGGGTGCCGCCAACAAGCCCGACGGTCTGCCCACTAAGTCCACTAGAGGCAAAAAGTAACAATGCAGTGCGGAAAGGGAAAAGCTGGTAAAGTAATCTCTACAGCTACTATGCCTCTATCTAGATGCTCAAAAGTGGGACAGAAAGAACATGATGCTACAACTAGCTCTCGACTCGAATCACCCAATCTCAACTGACTGCCGCATAGGGTCCAGTCAAACCTGCGCCTACCTACTGCCGTCACGTCCCGGGGGACCGGACTTACGTAGGGCGTCCGTGACTGCCACTAACTGGCCCAGCCAGAGGGACTGTGTCCGTGACTGCCACTAACTGGCCCAGCCAGAGGGAACACTGCGTCGACAAGTCGCGATAGAAGAACAGGCCCAACTCCGGAGTGGCTCTCGAGGGGAGCGACCCCACCGAGGAAAGTATCCGCGCATCTCTGTCGAGCTCAAATGTGGCTCATGCAGGCTATAATCCAAATCCTCGATCAACAAGATCGACTGAAACCAAAGGAACACTGTCTCACACACAGGCTGGAAAACTGCACAGCCGAGACTCACTGTCACTCAAAATAGCTCTCAAGATCTCAAATCTACAACCCAAGTCACTTTCCCAAGGAAACCTGGTCTACAGACTGCTAGCAACTCCACTCGGTCCCCAGACACGAGTGTAAAAGCATCCCACAATAATCCGACCTCTCGACCCACTACTTGGGCGAGGAGAACTCTAAGTCCAGAGTGATATACAGAAAAGTGATGTGGGAATGTCTAGAGCAATAAAACCTAGCCCAAGTAGAGGTTTTCTACAGTCTGGCTGAAATGCAATATGTGACAGTGGTGCTAGGTCAAGTTCCAAGATAAATAATAAACAACAGCTTGCAGGGAGCAAGATAATAATAATCAACAGCTTAGGGGAGAAAAATAATCACAGGATCATCTAACTATAACAGGAACATCAATTCACACCTTCTAGCATGCTGGACATCAAACATTAAAATATGCAAGTCCCTAAAGTTAGAATTAGTCCACGGTCCGCTGATCTTGAAAAGAGGTCACCCACCTGATGCGCTGATCAGTCCAAGTCCTACAGCTGATAATACCAGGAAAACTGCAACTCCAAATCTAACAGGTCCAGCACAGTCCAACAGCCCCTGGGTACAACACAAGGTTACTAAAACGCTTAACTCCCAAAATCTGCCAAGAGATACCATGCTGAAAATTCAGCCGCAGAGATGCCAATAATTCACCTGCAGAAAGTGCTCGATAAATTCCAGATAAAATACCCCGGTGTTCTACGCGTCGATAGCTTCGAAACAAGTACCTGCACGTCCAAAACGGAGTCCTCTACGCTGAGATAAAAATCCGGCAAGGGAAGCACCCCAAATCAAACTGTACCAAATTCCTGTAACAACAAACCGCAGGAAAAGGAGGTTCTCACCTTCATGCAAAATCCAGAAAAATCTGAGAAAAATCCAGGAGATTCCTTGCGAACAGTAGATGAATTTTACCTTTTGAATCGTCTTGATCCGATGCCTGTGCGCAAAGCTACAGCAAGAACACCGCAGTGCTGTCCAAATATCCGCGAAGAAAAAGGGGTCAAAAGGGAGCTCGGAAAACTCTAAGATCATCACGGAAATCGAGGTAGCTCAAAACACAGGAGTTGAAGTCCTACCTGTCTAGAGTCCGATGGCGTGAAAATCGTCGAAAAAGGAGGTCGGGGTGAGTCGGGAGAGCCCAAACACTGCAGAGGGACGAAGCGGGTCGAAGATGAACAAGCGTCGCGCCGCGCCGAAAAATAGTTAGCCTCGGGATGCGTGCCTCCGAAAATCCTCAAATTCCTCCAAAGGGTAGAGCTCGGTGTGGGGAAGAACTCCTCTGAAGGCTTCATAGGGAAAAGAAGAGAAAAAAGAGCTAAAAAGAAGCCCAAGAAGCCTATTTATAGGCTAGGCCCAAGCTGAAGTGGGCCGGGTTTCCGGGCGCAAGATCCGGGCGCCTTGCGCCCGGAAATCCGGTCGGACAGACCCCGTCCGACGCGCCCGAAAATCCCAGGTGACGCCACGTCACCCCGCAACAGGTAACAGCGGTGCCGACGACCCGCAGAGCGCCACGTGGCCGTCCCGCGGTCAGCGGGGTAGGTACGGACCACCAACCGCGCGCTGATGCGTGGCGCACTCGAGTACGGCCACCGCTCGCGTTGCGACACGTGGCGCACTCGAGTGCGGCCGACAGCCGCGTCAGCGCCCCCCTGTGCGTCCTCTGTCCCGAGGCGGGTCCCCACGCATCGCGTGCGCCGCGCGAACTGAGCCCGCCACTCAGCTGCCGCCACGTGTCCCTGCGCCGGGTCTATGCACCCGCGCGGGGAACTCCGTGGACCGAGCCCCCAGCGCCCGCCAATCGGAGACCGACACGTGGTCCCGCCCAGGATTCCTGCACCGGCGCTCAAACAGTGCACCCGCCGGTCAAACTCAGTGAACCGCGCGTCACAGGCCAGCAAATCCCCGCCTGCCACGTTTCTTGCGCCGGGCTCATGCACCCGGCCGCGCCGCTCCGTGGACCGAACGTCGCGAACCGGCCAATTACAGGCCGCCACGTGGCAGCCGGCGGTCCACCGATACCCCCGTGCACCTAAAAGTTCCGAAAACTTCCGGAAGCCCGTTTTTGGTCATCCGGACTCCAAATTTAACAAGCAAATAGCCGTTTTCAAGCGTTTTTCCGTGCTGAATTCAATTCCAACCTCTGTTTGGCCTAAATCCTTATAAAAATTTCGGCAAATGCAGCCGAAAGCCAACACAGTAAAAGATAACACACTGGGTCCATCTGTGGCATCCCCTTGATGCACCATGGACCAGATACACCAACACTAGGTGTTGCAAACAGTGGATTCACCAGGAAAGCTGCACGGGGTTTAGGGTCTCTACAGAAGCAGCGAGAGGTTGCTGACCGGTTGTTTTATTTCATCCAGTTCCATCCCCTGCAGATTTGGGGACCGAGCGTGAAGCCTTGGAAGGGCGAGGACTGGATTGCTGCTATGGGAAAATTATTTGAAAATTGTTCATTCAGGAGAAGCATCTGGTGCACTTGGTTATGCACTTTTGGATAGGGACGCCGAGAGTTGGTGGCGTCGAGTTCGTCCTGCTTGACCACTTGGAGCGCATAGGATGACCGGGAGCGAGTTTCTGCGATTGTTGAGTAGAGTATCCCTTGTCGCCCAAGATGAGGCCCAAAAAGTTGTTTATGTTTGAGAGCAGACTGCATCGAGACATCTATGATTCAAGGCATACGCGGCGGGCGCCGACCTTTGGTGCAGCGATTGTGCATGCTCAGTGGGTTGACCGAGGATCAGTGATCACTTCCAGGAGGGACGAAGAGCAAGGGAACAGCTTTAGTGAGAGACGTCTAGCATCGTCGGATTTTGGGATAGTTAAGTGGATCGAGGTTGCCATGATTCCAGTCTCAGGATCATGGGTCTCAGAGGAGACAAAGTCAAGGAGGTTCTCGACAGTTGAGGCACCAGCAGCAGTGTCAGGACATTTTCAGACAGAGTGTTCCTGAATGGTGCTCTTGGAATTGCCGCTTGCGACAGCACCCTCTACCCCTTTTTGGATAAAGAGGTTCATCCGATGTACCGACAGACTGATGGAGTCGTCATGCCGAGGCAGTTAGAGCGATGGCCACCAGCATCTATTTGTTGAGTTTGTGCAGGCGACTGGAGAGCGCCAGGATAGTGGAACACATTTTACCAGGTGTGGTTTCCTTGGGTCGTCGAAGTTAGAGCTTGTTGATGCCGACACCGCGTGTGCATGTTCAGTAGAGCAGGGGTAGCTTCGCGTGGGACAGAGAGGAGACTGTTGGCTTATGCGCGTGAGGATCAGGTTCCAGATCACGTTTAGCACATGGATGAGTGTTGCCAGTCCGACCCAGTGCTGTTTGGACCTTGGATTTGATCATCGAGATGTTAGTCCTACATCAGTTCAGAGAGGTTGGTTGAGCATGAATTGAGATTGGTTATCCCAATGTTAGGCTACCATGGGATGTCGAGATTGGTCAATGACCCTCCATGGACCTAGTCAGGAGGAGTTTGTTTATGGAAGAGGCTAGACCACGACGGGGTTGAGTCGTGGTCGTATCGCCTTGCTAGCGACATTTAAAGGAGGTGCCTATGGCGGCACCGGGATTAAAGAATGTCCTTATCGTTGTGCGATCCAGTGTGAGTCCACCTGATCTGTTATTGAAGCCGCCGTTTAGTGGGATTGAGTTCGAGTTAGTGTTCGACGTGGATTTAGAAGCTGCGCCGACTTCGGCAGCACCCCTTGGAGTATCACCCGTGTGACAAAGAGTCGATAGCGCAGTTGCAGGATCCGATGGATCGAGAGGCCGTGTGACCCTGTGCCACGTTGTGGATACAACGGTGAGGATGCGAGGGATTGATAGCTTATGGAACCTTATAGCCAAGGGCTGTGCCCGGTTAGTGTTCAGGACCCGGTAGGGGCTTTCTGAGCTTGCCTTGCGGTCAAGTGGATTGACTGAGGCCCTGCGGCCTTTGGATTTGAGGGAATTGAGTGTTCCGGTTGTGTTGGACGGGTTGGTGGTTGTACCCGTCGTGGATGTTTAGATTATTTCCGAGGTGATCTAGAACATGAGGAGCACTTGAGGATAGCGCTGCAACTTCTAAGAGAGAAGAAGTGGTTTGCCAAGTTGGGAGAGTGTTCTTTTGACTTCGAAAGGTTCTGTAGTTAGGCCTCATGATTTCGGGCGCGCAACGGTTCCGCGCGCGGTTGGAGCTATCCCTGTGCGGGCGCATAGAGGCGCCGCGCGCGCAGCGGGCAGGGTGTGCTGCGCAGGCACACCAAGGCGCCGCGCGCAGCAGCGCCTAAGCGCTGCCCGGGCGCCACGGGCGCGCGCGCAGCAGTGCCAGGGCGCTGCTCGGGCGCCACGGGCGCGCGCAGCAGCGCCAGGGCACTGCGCGGGTGCCATGGGCGCCACGCGCAGTTGCTGCGGCCGTCGCGCAGCGCGCTGCAGGCGCTCGCTGAGGGCCTGGCTGCCGCGCGGCAAGCCCAGCGGCAGCGGCAGCGGCTAGCTGCGGGCGTACCGGGCCGTGCCGGCAGCTGCTGGCAGGGAGCTGTGGCCGTGCGCAGCGAGCTTCTCGCGTCGGCGCGCGGCGTTTCCGTCGACTGGGTTCGGATTTCACCGAAAAACGTGCGTATTGGGCGGATTTAGCTGACTTCTTGGTTTTCTCCCTTTTTTCCTCGCAGGTTGGCATCGTTTGTGGCGGTTTCCGGCGCGGTGCTGTGCGGAGTCTAGTCAGGTGCGCGCCGCGCGGTTTTCACCTGAACAGCGTGGGCTGTGGGTTTTTGTGTTGTGTGTGAGGCTCTGTGCTTTGGAGTGGACAGTGTGTGGTGGAACTGTGAGTGCTGGGAGTGTGCTCGGTGTAATTTTATCATGAAATTTGTATCTAATTGTGCTGTGAGACTTGGTTGCGGCAGTGTGAACCTGTAGGGTGCATGTGGACTTCAGTGATTTTGTGTACAGGTGAGCGCTTATTTATTTGTGTACGGATATTATGGTGGACTTGTAGGGTGCTATGAACATTATTTTTTTTGATGTGCAATTGGAGCTTTAAGTGTGCTGTTGATGACCCTTTGGAAACCGTTTGGCTGGGACCTTGGTTGTGGTGTTGTGGTATGCTTGAGCCATTGTTTGTGCTGTGAGTTGGCTGGGGGTGATCGGAGTGCGCCGGATATTTTTGTAGAAGTCTCAAGAATTTTATTGGAGCTTCCGAGGATTTTTCCGGGATTTGCGGCACGATTTTTGAGGTTTCGTCTGTTCGATGATCCGACACTTCACCGACTTCAGCAATTGCCTGCGGAAAGCATTCCAGGTGGGTTGGAATTTCTCCAAAATTTATGGAATGCCCCTTAATGCTATTGAATGCAAGTTGATCGTGTTTATTAAGCGTTCTCGCTGTTTTTGCATCTGCTAGTTGCCTGGAACTTTCCGTAAAATTTATTAGAACCCCGGATTATTTTTAGTAGACTCCTGATATCATATGACACTAGGTTTCATGTTTCGTTTGCATCATAACTACACCTGAAACGTTTTAAAAATAGAGAAACACGTTTTTAAGGAAAATCAATGATTTCAAAGATGGTTTTTAAATTATGAGTTGCCAAAGGTGTAGAGTACCGGAGCTTCGGGCAGTGTGCCGACTCCACGTGGCAGCCTGGTATTGTGAAAATACCTTTAGCAGTTTCTGTTTGTATTTACAGAGAGGTTCGGGTGGTCCCGGAGCTACGCGGAAGCTTTTTTGTAGAAAAGTGAGTTGGCGTCGGATTGAGAGCTTGCGGGTCGAGCATTTGTTTCATGGATGGGTTTGATGTGAGTTGATCCCTTGGGACATGTGTATTATGATTTTACAGAGGTGTTCGGTTGGTTTCGGGGTGATGCGGGAGACCCGAGGCGAGAAAGTGAGTTGTCGGCGCGAGGTTGGAAGCTTCAGGCTGCTGTTTTGGTTTTTGGGTGGCTTGGTTCCGGAACAAGCTACCTAGTTCCGGAACCAAGGTGGGTGTACCGGTACCCACATGCTGGTACCGGTACACAGACTCGGGGAATGCCCAGAATTAGCTCGGATTGGTGCACAGTGTTGAGGTATGGGCTTCCAACCACTCCCGTCATGTTATATACCCCTGAACACCAGCTCCCTCACCCATCTCCCATCTCTCATCCATCCTCTTCCTTTCTTGCTGCCAGAGAAGAAGAAGAAGGGGAAGTAGAAGGAGATGAAGCAGGGTGTCCATCGGAGCTGCTTGTGAGAGTTGACCGGGTCAACGTGCGCGCGCGAGGGCAAATTGAGGTAAATTAATTGTTGGAGATTGTGGATTTGGATTCGTTATTTCTCCTCTTGGGTTTTATTGATGGAATTGATTGAGAATTGAGCTTAATTTCCATCCTTTCTCTCCCTCTCTCCCTGTGCTCTCGGGTGCAAGCAGGGAGGTTACTGCGCAAATCCGAGGTTTTGTCTGCTTCATGCGCGCGTGTGAGGGACCCTTTTGAGCTGAGCAGAGGCATGCTGGGACCTTTGGGAGTGTGATACAGGATTGATCGGAGCTCCGTGGATTTTTCCGACGCGCGACGGCGCGCGCGCGCGTGGGAGGCACAGTGCAGTTTCATCAGTTTTTCGCCCGTTTCTTCACCGATTTCGGCGCGGCCTTCGGAAAGCATTTGAGGTGGGTTGGAATTTCTTCAAGATGTATGGAATGCCCTTTAAAGCTATTGAATGCATGTTGATCATGTTTAGCTTAATTATTTGCATAGCTGGTAAATCTGATAGTTGCCTAGAAAATTGTAGGAATACAATTGCAAGCCCCAGATATTTTTAGCATGATCTAGAAGTGATTTGACACTAGACTGCATGTTTAGTTGGCTTTATATTGGCATCTGAACCGTTTTAAAAATCGTCGGACCTGTTTTAATGAAAACTGGGTTTTGAAAAGAGTTTTAAAATATTGAGATCTTCCCGAGGGGTTGAGTAGGTTCAGGATGCATGTGTTCTCGTGCCAGAGGGCCGAGTGGATTTTTAGAGCATTATGAGATGACTTTCTAGTGTCATGAGAGAGTTTTGAGATACTTGAGTTCGCGGGGTATTGAGGATGTATTCCCTGATTGGGTTACTCTAGATCATGGGTCGTGTTCTGATTTAGTGGTGGAGATGGTTCTCCCACTTAGCCTTGAGAGTTTTGGGGGCTCTGGCAGATCGAGTCGTGGAGGTTTCCCGACTCAGCCACGGGGCGTGCATTATCAGATTGAGTCGTTGAGGGTTCTCCGACATAGCTGTGAGAGTGTTGGGCTTTCCTGTTCGAGTCGTGGAGTCTTTCTACGACTGAGTATGCTTGTTGAGCATTGAGATCCGATCTGTTTGATCGTGTATTTTAGCCTTGAGTCGTTGAGGGTTCTCCGACATAGCTGTGAGAGTGTTTGGGCTATTCTGTTCGAGTCGTGGAGTCTTCCTCCGACTGAGTTATGCTAGTTGAGCATTGAGATCCGATCTGTTTGATCGTGGATTATAGCCTGCTGAGCCTGGCTTTTTATGCCAGTTATGAGATACTTGAGATACTTGAGATACTTGAGTTCGGTGGGGTCGCTCCCCTCGAGCTACGCACCGGGTGCGATGATGATACCGAGCCTGACGAGGCTGCGATGTGATTACTGAGATGGTCCTAGAGGGACACCCTACGTAAGTCCGTTCCTCCGGGATGTGCGGCAGTGGATGCCTACGTAAGTCCGTTCCTACGGGATGCGCGGCAGTAGATGAGCGCAGGCTTGTTTGACTGGTCCAAAGAGGGACAGTCATTGGGATTGGGTGATATGGTTGAGTGAGTTTCATAGCATGTTCCTAGATGAGTTTTTCCTTTGAGCATGATACTTGAGGCATGTTAGTAGTGAGGGTGTATGCATAGCAGGATCAGAGTTGAGTTTCTTGAGCATGATGTGGTATATGCTAGTTGTAGTTCCTTTCCTGCTTTCAGCTTTTATCTATCTATCTATCTGCATACCTATCTGTTGTGCCTCCAGTAGACTTAGTGGGCATACCGTGGATATTGAGACGGTACCCACTGGGAACTACCTTTGCAGTAGTTCTCACACCCGCTGCGGTGACAGGTTTCCTGAGGCTGCTGTTCCGGCTTAGCTCGCGCGGAGACAGCTGATCGAGGTGAGGACGTGGCCATTTAGTTCCTTACCAGCACTGAGAGTCAGAGGTAGATGTACCTTGGGTATTTTATGACTCCACTTTTGTACTGGACATTCTGAGAGATCAGTGAGGATTCTTGTACTTTTGTAGCTGAGAGACTTTGTATTGAGATTTTTATTATATCAGATGTTCAGTGTATTTCTGTAGCTATTTGGTTTTCTTTCAGCTCTGATACATTATAGCTATAGATCTGACTTGCAGGGTAGACGCTTCGTCTGTACGGCAGTTTCCGTACAGATGGCGGATCTGTTGGCGAGCCCGGGTCGCAGTTTCGACCCCGGGGCGTGACAGATTAGGGTGGTATCAGAGCCTAGGAATATAGGTCGTTGAGGACTTAGTGACCCTAGGCTATTGGTTGGACAGTAGGATGACTGTCGTGAGAGACGTGATTTTAGCGAGAGTCCTGATTGAGTTTGTACCTCCCCCGAGGGATTGGGGCGAGTGATTTTGCATGTTTATTCTCTAAAGTGATTATGTTGGCTGCAGACAACATAATACTTTAGAACGGTTAACATGTTATAGACTTTCGCTTGATTGGGTCGAGAGTGTTTGTGGTTTGGTTGGCCGTGACTGTTCCTCTTGTTGGCCCTTTGATGCCGTGCAGCGGCGAGGGCGTGTTTGACCTTGGATGAGGAGCCCAAACAGCGGGGGGCTGAATGGACAGAGCAGAGCGAGGTCTGCGAGTTACGGGCCCAGGTAGTTCAGTTGTGTAGGCGACGCGGCGCCAGGAAGAGAACACGGAGCGCGTGATGCACATGTTTGAGCAGAGAGTATCGTTTGAGGTATCGCCGTAGTACTTCCGGCCGCGACATTGGCGATTTCGACCCAGGTTGCACTGTGAGTAGTGCGGGAGCAGCGAGAGATTGCTGATTGATAGTTGTGCATCCGCCAGTTCCATCCCCTAAAGATTTCAGGGCAGAGTTGGAGCCTCGAGAGGCCGAGAACTGGATTGCCGCTTTGGAAGTGTTTGAGGACTTGTTATCCAGGACAAGCATCGGGTGCACTTGGTTATGCACTTTGGATAGGGACGCCGAGAGTTGGTGGCTTCGAGTTGTCCTATTGAACCACCGGGAGAGCGGTCGAGGACTTGGAGCGAGTTTCTTCGACGGTTGAGCAGTGTGCCCCATGTTGCCAGGATGAGGCCCAGATAGTTGATTATGTTTGAGAGGGGACTGCTTCGAGACGTTATCATTTTGGATATTCTCGACGAGCGACTTCAGATGCAGCGGTTGTGCATGCCCGATGGATTGACTGAGGTCAGTGATCATGTCCGAGTGGGATGGAGAGCGAGGGACTAGCTCCAGAGAGAGATGTCCAGTATCGCCTGATTTTGGGATAGTCGAGTGGATCGAGGTTGCCATGATTCCAGTCACAGGATCATGAGTCTCAGAGGAGACAGAGACTAGGAGGTTCTCGACAGCCGAGGCACCGGCAGCAGTGTTAGGATGAGTATGTCTTTACGGGGAGCCGCATTCTTCGCCATAGAGTGACTTCAGGATGAGGGCGATGTTTTTCATGTGCTTAGTTAGGACATCTTCAGGCAGAGGGTCCCAGAGTGGTGTTCTTGGATTTGCCGCCTGAGACGGCACCCCACTACCCCTTCAGGATGCAGCGGTTCATCCGACTTACCGGTAGGCTGATTGAGCCGAGATGCCGAGGCAGATTGAGCGATGGCCACCATCATCTTGTGGATGAATTGTGCAGCCGATTAGAGGACGCCGGATAGTCGATCGCGTCTTATCAAGTTTGGTTGCTTATGGTCATCGGAGTTAGAGCATGTTGATGCCAACACCGCTGGTGTGTGCTTTACTAGAGCAAAGATAGCTGCGTGTGGGCCGGAGGTGGGACTGTTGGCTTGTGCACGTGAGGATCAGGTTCCAGATCACGTATAGCACATGGATGAGTGTTGCCAGTCCTGCCAGTGCAGATAATACCTTGGATTTGATCCTAGAGTTGTTAGTCCTACATCAGCTCCGAGATGTTGATATAAGGTTGGATAGGGATTGGTTATCCCAATGTTGTGTTATCTTGGATTGTCGAGAGTGGACAATGACCCTCCGTGGACCTGGCCAGGAGGAGTGTGGTTATAGAGGATGCTAGAGCACGGCAGAGGTTGAGTCGTGGTCGTGTCGCTTTGCTAGCGACGGTAGAAGAGGTGCCTACTGCAGCACCGGGACTAAAGGAATATCTTTATCGCCTGTGTGATCCCGGACAGGAGTTTACCTGGTCTGATGTTGATGCCGCCGTTTAGTGAGACCGAGATCCGAGAGATTGGTATTTTGGATGTGTTGCCACACCGTTGATACACGGTGGTGATGCCACGCCGTTGATACACGGTGGTGATGCCACGCCGTTGATACACGGTGGTGATGCCACGCCGTTGATACACGGTGGTGATGCCATGCCGTTGGTATACGGCAGTGATGCCACGTTGTGAGTGCACAACGGTGAGAGTGCTGTGACGATTCGAGCACAGTTAGATTTGGATCGTGTTGGGTCGATGCCTTGCGGGACATTGAAGGCTTTGTGGAACCCTACAGCTGAGGGCTGCGCCAGATAGAGTCTGAACCCGATAGAGACATTTTGAGCAAACAGTGAGGTCAAGCGGATTGACTAAGGCCCTGCGGCCTTTTGGATTTGAGGACTTGTGTGTTCCGGCGGTACTTGGACCGGGCAGTAGAACCAGTGTGAGTTTGAGCTCTACAGTGAGTTGCCGTGCTAGTAGTTGAGTTAAATTTATACAAGGCCAGTTGATTTGATTATATCGGATTTGGTTTCCGAGATGAGTTTAAGCACGAGGAGCACTTAAGGATAGTGCTGCAACTTCTATGAGAAGAAGTTGATGCCGAGTTGTAAGAGAATTTGCTCTTAGACTTCGGAAGATTTTGTGGTTAGGCCATGTTATTACAGCCGCAGGAGTGACAGTGGACCCGGCGAAGAGTGTTGCCGTTTAGGTTCGGCTTGGACCCATGATAGTGACAGAGGTCCAGAGTTGTGGATTAAGCAGTGCCAACATAACCTTGAGGAGTTCAAGCTGTGGATGGTATTAACATCATTGTGAATAGTTGCTTGAGATAGAGAGAGATTTGAGATATCTATCGATCCTAGAACCTGAGGTACTGGGTTACTCAGAAGGAATTTGATTTGGGGCAATGCCGCTGAAAGAGTAATTGAGGCGAGTTGAGATTAAGGTGGTGTTCCCCGGGAATGTGACAAAAACTTGTGTTTTGGACTCGTAGCCCACTCCGTTGGACGGGATTGAGAGGGAACTTCTCAGTGAATGCAGCGGGAGTACTGAAGTACAAGGACCGCATCTGTGTGCCCGTGGATTCCGAGATCCGAGAGCTGATTTTGAGAGTTAGGGGTTGAGTGTTGTTCCCGATGTTGGACTTCTTACCCTGTAGATGGATGTAAGAATGCTTTTGTGAAGCTCTCAGCATTGTGGTTGCTAAGGAGCAACGGAAAAGTTATGCCAACTGGAAGCAGGGAGTTTTGGTGACTTCTGAGAATCACTATCCGCAGAAATGTGTAGATTTGAGATTTCGCGGGAAGTTGAATCCGCAAATTATTGGCATATTCGAGGAGTTAGAGCGCATTGGATTAGCTGTTCACCGAGTTGCGCTACCGCCATGATTTGGCAAGTACCCACGAGGACGTTGGTGTATCCGTTCTGAGGGAAGTATGGATTTGGATTCCTTTCATGATTTGGACTTCGTTTCTTTGGAGTCAGATGAGGACTTGGACTATCAGGAGCGACCGGTGCGGATTCTTGCTCGAGAGACGAGAGAATTGCGCAACCGGATCATACCTTTTGTAAAGGTCCTATGGAGTCATCATGAGGAGCGAGAGGCCACATGGGAGCCTGAGTTTGAGCTGAGAGTTTCATATCCCCACTTATTTGAGTCACCCTCCTGAGTTTTGGAGTTTTGGGGTTTCGAGGACGAAACCGTTAAAAGGAGGGGAGAGTGTAGAGTACCGGAGCTTCGGGCAGTGTGCCGACTCCACGTGGCAGCCTGGTATTGTGAAAATACCTTTAGCAGTTTCTGTTTGTATTTACAGAGAGGTTCGGGTGGTCCCGGAGCTACGCGGAAGCTTTTTTGTAGAAAAGTGAGTTGGCGTCGGATTGAGAGCTTGCGGGTCGAGCATTTGTTTCATGGATGGGTTTGATGTGAGTTGATCCCTTGGGACATGTGTATTATGATTTTACAGAGGTGTTCGGTTGGTTTCGGGGTGATGCGGGAGACCCGAGGCGAGAAAGTGAGTTGTCGGCGCGAGGTTGGAAGCTTCAGGCTGCTGTTTTGGTTTTTGGGTGGCTTGGTTCCGGAACAAGCTACCTAGTTCCGGAACCAAGGTGGGTGTACCGGTACCCACATGCTGGTACCGGTACACAGACTCGGGGAATGCCCAGAATTAGCTCGGATTGGTGCACAGTGTTGAGGTATGGGCTTCCAACCACTCCCGTCATGTTATATACCCCTGAACACCAGCTCCCTCACCCATCTCCCATCTCTCATCCATCCTCTTCCTTTCTTGCTGCCAGAGAAGAAGAAGAAGGGGAAGTAGAAGGAGATGAAGCAGGGTGTCCATCGGAGCTGCTTGTGAGAGTTGACCGGGTCAACGTGCGCGCGCGAGGGCAAATTGAGGTAAATTAATTGTTGGAGATTGTGGATTTGGATTCGTTATTTCTCCTCTTGGGTTTTATTGATGGAATTGATTGAGAATTGAGCTTAATTTCCATCCTTTCTCTCCCTCTCTCCCTGTGCTCTCGGGTGCAAGCAGGGAGGTTACTGCGCAAATCCGAGGTTTTGTCTGCTTCATGCGCGCGTGTGAGGGACCCTTTTGAGCTGAGCAGAGGCATGCTGGGACCTTTGGGAGTGTGATACAGGATTGATCGGAGCTCCGTGGATTTTTCCGACGCGCGACGGCGCGCGCGCGCGTGGGAGGCACAGTGCAGTTTCATCAGTTTTTCGCCCGTTTCTTCACCGATTTCGGCGCGGCCTTCGGAAAGCATTTGAGGTGGGTTGGAATTTCTTCAAGATGTATGGAATGCCCTTTAAAGCTATTGAATGCATGTTGATCATGTTTAGCTTAATTATTTGCATAGCTGGTAAATCTGATAGTTGCCTAGAAAATTGTAGGAATACAATTGCAAGCCCCAGATATTTTTAGCATGATCTAGAAGTGATTTGACACTAGACTGCATGTTTAGTTGGCTTTATATTGGCATCTGAACTGTTTTAAAAATCGTCGGACCTGTTTTAATGAAAACTGGGTTTTGAAAAGAGTTTTAAAATATTGAGATCTTCCCGAGGGGTTGAGTAGGTTCAGGATGCATGTGTTCTCGTGCCAGAGGGCCGAGTGGATTTTTAGAGCATTATGAGATGACTTTCTAGTGTCATGAGAGAGTTTTGAGATACTTGAGTTCGCGGGGTATTGAGGATGTATTCCCTGATTGGGTTACTCTAGATCATGGGTCGTGTTCTGATTTAGTGGTGGAGATGGTTCTCCCACTTAGCCTTGAGAGTTTTGGGGGCTCTGGCAGATCGAGTCGTGGAGGTTTCCCGACTCAGCCACGGGGCGTGCATTATCAGATTGAGTCGTTGAGGGTTCTCCGACATAGCTGTGAGAGTGTTGGGCTTTCCTGTTCGAGTCGTGGAGTCTTTCTACGACTGAGTATGCTTGTTGAGCATTGAGATCCGATCTGTTTGATCGTGTATTTTAGCCTTGAGTCGTTGAGGGTTCTCCGACATAGCTGTGAGAGTGTTTGGGCTATTCTGTTCGAGTCGTGGAGTCTTCCTCCGACTGAGTTATGCTAGTTGAGCATTGAGATCCGATCTGTTTGATCGTGGATTATAGCCTGCTGAGCCTGGCTTTTTATGCCAGTTATGAGATACTTGAGATACTTGAGATACTTGAGTTCGGTGGGGTCGCTCCCCTCGAGCTACGCCCCGGGTGCGATGATGATACCGAGCCTGACGAGGCTGCGATGTGATTACTGAGATGGTCCTAGAGGGACACCCTACGTAAGTCCGTTCCTCCGGGATGTGCGGCAGTGGATGCCTACGTAAGTCCGTTCCTACGGGATGCGCGGCAGTAGATGAGCGCAGGCTTGTTTGACTGGTCCAAAGAGGGACAGTCATTGGGATTGGGTGATATGGTTGAGTGAGTTTCATAGCATGTTCCTAGATGAGTTTTTCCTTTGAGCATGATACTTGAGGCATGTTAGTAGTGAGGGTGTATGCATAGCAGGATCAGAGTTGAGTTTCTTGAGCATGATGTGGTATATGCTAGTTGTAGTTCCTTTCCTGCTTTCAGCTTTTATCTATCTATCTATCTGCATACCTATCTGTTGTGCCTCCAGTAGACTTAGTGGGCATACCGTGGATATTGAGACGGTACCCACTGGGAACTACCTTTGCAGTAGTTCTCACACCCGCTGCGGTGACAGGTTTCCTGAGGCTGCTGTTCCGGCTTAGCTCGCGCGGAGACAGCTGATCGAGGTGAGGACGTGGCCATTTAGTTCCTTACCAGCACTGAGAGTCAGAGGTAGATGTACCTTGGGTATTTTATGACTCCACTTTTGTACTGGACATTCTGAGAGATCAGTGAGGATTCTTGTACTTTTGTGGCTGAGAGACTTTGTATTGAGATTTTTATTATATCAGATGTTCAGTGTATTTCTGTAGCTATTTGGTTTTCTTTCAGCTCTGATACATTATAGCTATAGATCTGACTTGCAGGGTAGACGCTTCGTCTGTACGGCAGTTTCCGTACAGATGGCGGATCTGTTGGCGAGCCCGGGTCGCAGTTTCGACCCCGGGGCGTGACAAAAGGTATGGCATAGGTTCGGGGTGCTTGTTTACTCGTGCCGGGGGGCCGAGTGGATTTTTTTAGAGCATGTGTGCTGAGTTCTAGTGTCCCGTGAGTTCTTCTTCCTTGTTGGGGATCGATGGGTTTATTCTAGATCATGGGTTATGTTTCTGATTTAGTGGTGAAGGTGGTTCTCCCACTTAGTTCTGAGGATATTTGGGGTTCTGGCTGATCGAGTCGCGGAGGTTTCCCGACTCAGCCATGGTCGTGCATTATCAGATTGAGTCCTTGAGGGTTCTCCGACATACCTGTGAGAGTGTTTGGGCTTTTCCTGTTTGAGTAGAGGTTCTTTTTCCTACTGAGTTGTGCATTGAGCTTTGAGATACCGATCTATTTGATCGTGGATTATAGCCTGCTGAGCCTGGGATTTTATGCCAGTTGTGAGATACTTGACTTCGTGGGGTCGCTCCCCGCGAGCTACGCTCCGGATGCGATGATGATACTGAGCCTGACGAGGCTGCGATGTGGTTACTCAAATAGTCCTTGAGGGACACCCTACGTAAGACCAAGCCCTGTTTGGGCATGAGTGGCAGTAGATGAGCGCTGGCTTGACTTTGACTGGTCCAAAGAAGGACAGTCATTGAGATTGAGTGAGTTTCATGGCATGTTCATAGATGAGTTTCCTTTAAGCATGATACTTGAGGCATATTATTAGTAGTGTTAGTGTATGCATAGCAGGGTCAGAGTAGAGTTCCTTCAGCATGATGTCGTTACTTATTAGCTGTAGTTCCTTTCCTGCTTTCCTTTTATCGATATATCTGCAAACCTATCTGTTTTGCCTCCAGTAGACTTAGTGGGCATACCGTGGATATTGGGACGGTACCCACTGAGATCTGCCTTCTGCAGTAGATCTCACACTCGCTGCGGTGACAGGTTTGAGGTAGCTGTTCTGGCTTGGTTCGCGCGGAGACAGCAGATTGAGGAGAGAACGAAGCTGAGTAGTTCCTTACCAGCATTGTGAGTCAGAGGTAGATGTACCCGATTTTATTTTTATGTTTCCACTTTTGTAATGGACATTCTGAGAGATCAGTGTGGATTGTTTCTACTTTTTAGCTGAGAGACTTTGTATCAAGATTTTTTTTTATATCAGATGTTCAGTGGATTCTGTAGCTATTAGTTCTTTTTTCATCTCTGATACATGTTTAGCTATAGATCTTTTGGAGGGTAGACGCTTCGTCTGTGCGGCAGTTTCCGCACAGACGGCGGATCTGTTGGCGAGCCCGGGTCGCAGTTCGACCCTAGGGCGTGACAGATTAGAGTGGTATCAGAGCCTAGGTGTATAGGTCATTGAGGACTTAGAGACCCTAGGCTATTAGTTGGACAGTAGGATGAGTGTCGGGAGAGACGCGACTTTAGCGAGAGTCCTGATTGAGTTTGTACCTCCCCCAGAGGATTGGGGCGAGTGATTTTACATGTTATTTCTCTAAAGATAATTATGTTGGCTGCAGACAACATAATGTTTTAGTATGGGTAACATGTTTTAGACTTTCGCTTGATTGGGTCGAGAGAGTTTTTGGTCCTAATGTTTATTTTGTTGCAGTGGTTTTCGATGCCTCCGAGACGCTGTGCAGCGATGAGGGCGTGTGTGACCTTGGATGAGGAGTCGAATAGCGGGAGGCTATATGGATTGAGTAGAGTGAGGTCTGAGCGTTACAAGCCCAGTAGCCCAGACTTTGAGGCGATGCGGCGCCAGGAAGAGAACATGGAGCGCTTGATGCACATGCTTGAGCCGAGGGCATCTTCCGGGGTATCGCTAGTAGTACTTCCAACCGCGACGTCGTCGACTTCGATCCTGATCGCGCCACTGATGGTGCAGAAGCAGCGAGAGGTTGTTGACCGGTTGTTTTATTTCATCCAGTTCCATCCCCTGCAGATTTCGGGACCGAGCTTGAAGCCTTGGAAGGCCGAGGACTGGATTGCTGCTATGGGAAAATTATTTGAAAATTGTTCATTTAGGAGAAGCATCTGGTGCACTTGGTTATGAACTTTTGGATAGGGACGCCGAGAGTTGGTGGCGTCGAGTTCGTCCTGCTTGACCACTTGGAGCGCATAGGATGACCGGGAGCGAGTTTCTACGATTGTTGAGCAGAGTAACCCTTGTCGCCCAAGATGAGGCCCAGAAAGTTGTTTATGTTTGACAACAGACTGCATCGAGACATCTATGATTCAAGGCATACGCGGCGGGCGCCGACCTTTGGTGCAGCGATTGTGCATGCTCAGTGGATTGACCGAGGATCAGTGATCACTTCCAGGAGGGACGAAGAGCAAGGGAACAGCTTCAGTGAGAGACGTCTAGCATCGTCGGATTTTGGGATAGTTAAGTGGATCGAGGTTGCCATGATTCCAGTCTCAGGATCATGGGTCTCAGAGGAGACAAAGTCCAGGAGGTTCTCGACAGTCGAGGCACCAGCAGCAGTGTCAGGACATTTTCAGGCAAATTGTTCCTGAATGGTGCTCTTGGAATTGCCGCTTGTGACAGCACCCTCTACCCCTTTTTCGATAAAGAGGTTCATCCGATGTACCGACAGACTGATGGAGCCGTCATGCCGAGGCAGTTAGAGCGATGGCCACCAGCATCTATTTGTTGATTTTGTGCAGCCGGCTGGAGAGCGCCAGGATAGTGGATCACATTTTACCAGGTGTGGTTTCCTTGGGTCGTCGAAGTTAGAGCTTGTTGATGCCGACACCGCGTGTGCATGTTCAGTAGAGCACGGGTAGCTTCGCGTGGGCCAGAGAGGAGACTGTTGGCTTATGCGCGTGAGGATCAGGTTCCAGATCACGTTTAGCACATGGATGAGTGTTGCCAGTCCGGCCCAGTGCTGTTAGGACCTTGGATTTGATCATCGAGATGTTAGTCCTACATCAGTTCAGAGAGGTTGGTTGAGCATGAATTAAGATTGGTTATCCCAATGTTAGGCTACTATGGGATGTCGAGATTGGTCAATGACCCTCCGTGGACCTGGTCAGGAGGAGTGTGTTTATGGAAGAGGCTAGACCACGACGGGGTTGAGTCGTGGTCGTATCGCCTTGCTAGCGACATTTAAAGGAGGTGCCTACGGCGGCACCGGGATTAAAGAATGTCCTTATCGCTGTGCGATCCGGTGTGAGTCCACCTGATCTGTTATTGAAGCCGCCGTTTAGTGGGATTGAGTTCGAGTTAGTGTTCGACGTGGATTTAGAAGCTGCGCCGACTTCGGCAGCACCCCTTGGAGTATCACCCGTGTTACAGAGAGCCGATAGCGCAGTTGCGGGATCCGATGGATCGAGAGGCTGTGTGACCCTGTGCCACGTTGTGGATACAACAGTGAGGATGCGAGAGATTGATAGCTTATGGAACCTTACAGCCAAGGGCTATGCCCGGTTAGTGTTCAGGACCCGGTAGGGGCTTTCTGAGCTTGCCTTGCAGTCAAGTGGATCGACTGAGGCCCTGCGGCCTTTGGATTTGAGGGAATTGAGTGTTCCGGTTGTGTTGGACGGGTTAGTGGTTGTACCCGTCGTGGATGTTTGGATTATTTCCGAGGTGACCTAGAACATGAGGAGCACTTGAGGATAGCGCTGCAACTTCTAAGAGAGAAGAAGTGGCTGGCCAAGTTGGGAGAGTGTGCTTTTGACTTCGAAAGGTTCTGTAGTTAGGCCTCATGATTTCGGCTGCAAGAGCGACTGAGGACCCAACGAGGAGTGATGCCGTTGGGAATTAGCCTAAGCCTATGATTGTGACTGAGGTCAAAAGTTTTGGACTAGGCAGGGCCAGTATAGCTTCGAGGAGTTAGAGCTGCATCGATTTGCATGATTGTCAGTGATAGAGAGAACATTGAGTTATTCTTAGATCTTCAAACCTGAAACACTTGGATACTCAGGTAGAGCTTGGTTGAAGCCACGTCGGTGGACAGAGTTATTGGAATTGTAAGTTTAGTCTTATAGCATATAATTATCTCTGCGAGGACTTTATGGTCAGTACGCCTTGGTTAGGCGAGCATGCAACCTTGGAATAAGGTATTCGATCCGTGGTTGCCGCTTTTGAAACTTGGGATTTGAGAGTTGGAATTTGAGCATTGTTTCCCGATGTTGAACTACTTCCCCTGTAAATTGATATGAGAGATGCATCTGTGGAACTTGAGTATTTTGGTTGCTATGGGGCAACGAAGGAGTTATGCCTATTGGAGGCTTAGTGTTTGGATTTGGGAACCATAATTGTGAAAGCCACTATCCGCAAGAATACGATCAGTCGAGTTTTATGCGGGGAGTTTGATCCGCGAGTGTTTTTTTGGCTGGAAGAAGCGTATTTGACCCCCACTTGCATATTTTGGAATTTCACTTCTTTGGAGATGGACGAGGAATTGAGCTATCTGAAGCGACCAATGCAGGTCTTTCTTATGTGACAAGGGAATTTTGCAGTCGAGATCTATCTTTGGTGAAGGTTCATTGTAGCCATCATGGTGAGCGAGAATGACCACCTGAGAGCTATTGATGAGTTGGGGATCTCCTATCCCCAGTTGTTCGAGACACCCTCCTGAGTTATGGATTTATTCTGGTTTCGAGGACGAAACCTTTTTAAGGAGGGGAGAGTATAGAGTACCGGGATTTTGGATAGTGCACCGACCTCGCAAGATGGCGTGATGTGGAGGATTTACTTTGGACGAGTCCAAAGCATGTTTACAGATGAGTTCAGGTTGATTCGGAACTACGCGGAAGCCCCAGCTTGATTCGGGGTTTTCTGGGCATTGTGCGCTGATAGAGAACTGGCTTCGGGGAAGCCTCGACTTCACAGTAGAGTGCATAAAAATTTGGAAATACTAGGAACAGGTATACTTTGTCATTACATCGGAGTTCGGGAGGTTCCGGACAGACGCGGAGGACCCGAGGGCAGAAAGTGTGTTGAAACTGGCAATTTTGGAGCCGGTTTTTGGATTGAGCACACCGACTCCACGGTTGAGCTGTTTGAGGAGGAAAAGCTGTGGACATGTGTATTTTCATATTACATCGAAGTTTGGGAGGTTCCGGACTAGTGCAGAGGCCCCGAAGGCAAAAAGTGACTTCGAGTTGGCTAAAAAGGGATTAATTAATTTAATTTAATTTAATTTAATTGTGGCATCTCTTAGCTTTGATCTGGGAAGGAATAAAAGAAAGAAAGAGAAGGAAAGGATTTTGAGGAGAGAAGCTTGATTTTTTATTAGGCGCATTTATTGTTGCCAACCACCCCCACCCACTCACCTTAATTAGCATGTCCTTATTAGCACCGCCACATCATCTCTCTCTCTCTCTCCCACCAAATGAAACAGAGGAAAAAATAGAAGAAGAAGAAGGAGAAGAAGAAGAAGCTTAGAGAAGAGGAAAATGATGGAAATGGTGGAGGTGGTGTGGGCCTTCGTCTTGTTGCCGTGTGGTGCCGGGCGGGAAGCGCGTCGAGCGGAACGCGCGTGCCGAGCCTCCCACTCGGTAAGTGCAGTTTTTGGGTTTTGGGGGTGTGGCTGTTTGGACTTGTTGTCCACTACCTCGCATGGCTGCAGCGGGGGCGTGCCGCGCGGGCGCGCAACGGCGTCGCGCGCGGTTGGCGCTATCGCTACGCGGGCGCACAAAGGAGCCGCGCGCGCAATGGGCAGGGTGTGTTGCACGGGCACACCCAGGCGCTGCGCGCAGCAGCGCCTGGGCGCTATGCGGGCGCCATTGGCGCCACGCGCAGTTGCCGTGGCCGTCGCGCAACGCGCTGCAGGCGCGCGCCGAGGGCCTGGCTGCCGCGCGGCAGGCCCAGCGGCAGCGGCAGCGGCTGGCTGCGGACGCACCGGGCCGTGCGGGCAGCTGCTGGCAACGAGCTGTGGCCGTGCGCAGCGAGCTTCTCCCGTCGGTGCACGGCGTTTCCGTCGACTGGGTTCGGATTTCGCCGAAAATCATGCGCGTTGGCCGGATTTACCTGACTTCTTGGTTTTCTCCCTTTTTCCCTCGCAGGTTGGTGTCGTTTGTGGCGGTTTCCGGCGCGGTGCTGTGCGGAGTCTAGTCAGGTGCGCGTCGCGCGGTTTTCACCTGAACAGCGTGGGCTGTGGGTTTTTGTGTTATGTGTGCGGGTGTGTGCTTTGGAGTGGACAGTGTGTGGTGGAACTGTCAGTGCTGGGAGTGTGCTGGGTGTATTTTTATGATTAAATTTGTATCTAATTGTGCTGTGAGACTTGGTTGCGGCAGTGTGAACCTGTAGGGTGCATGTGGACTTAAGTGATTTTGTGTACAGGTGAGCGCTTATTTATTGGTGTACGGATATTACGGTGGACTTGTAGGGTGCTATGAACATTATTTTTTTTGATGTGCAATTGGAGCTTTAAGTGTGCTGTTGGTGACCCTTTGGAAACAGTTTGGCTGGGACCTTGGTGGTGGTGTTGTGGTATGCTTGAGCCATTGTTTGTGCTGTGAGTTGGCTGGGGATGATCGGAGTGCGCCGGATATTTTTGTAGAAGTCTCAAGAATTTTATTGGAGCATCCGAGGATTTTTCCGGGATTTGCAGCACGATTTTCGAGGTTTCGTCAGTTCGAGGTTCCGGCACTTCACCGACTTCAGCAATTGCCTGCGGAAAGCGTTCCAGGTGGGTTGGAATTTCTCCAAAATTTATGGAATGCCCCTTAATGCTATTGAATGCAAGTTGATCATGTTTATTAAGCGTTCTCGCTGTTTTTACATCTGATAGTTGCCTGGAACTTTCCGTAAAATTTATTGGAATCCCGTATTATTTTTAGTAGACTCCTGATATCATATGACACTAGGTTTCATGTTTCGGTTGCATCATAACTGCACCTGAACCGTTTTAAAAATCGAGAAACGCGTTTTTAAGGAAATTCAATGATTTCAAAGATGGTTTTTAAATTATGAGTTGCCAAAGGTATGGCATAGGTTCGGGGTGCTTGTTTACTCGTGCCGGGGGGACGAGTGGATTTTTTTTAGAGCATGTGTGCTGAGTTCTAGTGTCTCGTGAGTTCTTCTTCCTTGTTGGGGATCGATGGGTTTATTCCAGATCATGGGTTATGTTTCTGATTTAGTGGTGAAGGTGGTTCTCCCACTTAGTTCTGAGGATATTTTGGGTTCTGGCAGATCGAGTCGCGGAGGTTTCCCGACTCAGCCATGGTCATGCATTATCAGATTGAGTCGTTGAGGGTTCTCCGACATAGCTGTGAGAGTGTTTGGGCTTTTCCTGTTTGAGTCGAGGTTCTTTTTCCAACTGAGTTGTGCTTTGAGCTTTGAGATACCGATCTGTTTGATGGTGGATTATAGCCTGCTGAGCTTGGGATTTTATGCCAGTTGTGAGATACTTGAGTTCGCGGGGTCGCTCCCCGCGAGCTACGCTCTGGATGCGATGATGATACCGAGCCTGACGAGGCTGCGATGTGGTTACTGAGATAGTCCTTGAGGGACACCCTACGTAAGACCAAGCCCTGTTTGGGCATGAGTGGCAGTAGATGAGCGCAGGCTTGACTTTGACTGGTGCAAAGAGGGACAGTCATTGAGATTGAGTGAGTTTCATAGCATGTTCATAGATGAGTTTCTTTTGAGCATGATACTTGAGGCATATTATTAGCAGTGTTAGTGTATGCATAGCAGGGTCAGAGTAGAGTTCCTTCAGCATGATGTCGTTACTTATTAGCTGTAGTTCCTTTCCTGCTTTCCTTTAATCTATCTATCTGCATACCTATCTGTTTTGCCTCCAGTAGACTTAGTGGGCATACCGTAGATATTGGGATGGTACCCACTGAGATCTGCCTTCTGCAGTAGATCTCACACCCGCTGCGGTGACAGGTTTGAGGTAGCTGTTCCGGCTTGGTTCGCGCGGAGACAGCAGATCGAGGTGAGGACGTGGCCGAGTAGTTCCTTACCAGCATTGTGAGTCAGAGGTAGATGTACCCGGTTTTATTTTTATGTTTCCACTTTTGTACTGGACATTCTGAGAGATCAGTGTGGATTGTTTTTACTTTTTAGCTGAGAGATTTTGTATCAAAATTTTTTTTTTATATCAGATGTTCAGTGGATTCTGTAGCTATTAGTTCTTTTTTTATCTCTGATACATGTTTAGCTATAGATCTTTTGCAGGGTAGACACTTTGTCTGTGCGGCAGTTTCCGCACAGACGGCGGATCTGTTGGCGAGCTCGGGTCGCAGTTCGACCCTGGGGCGTGACATAGCGTTCTCAGGTGGGTGGCCCTGTCTCCAAGATTGATGGACTATGCATTAAAATCTGGTATTGTAGGATTTTGCATGATAGTGAAATGCTTGTGTAGTGTGCTAGAATGTAGGAATTGCTATTCCTTATATTATCTGATGATTTTGTCATCTCCCTGCTTTCTATCACCTGTAAAATTATTGTTATCTTGGAACTTGACCTAGCACCCCCGTCATATGCTGCATGTGTAACCAGACCAGTAGAAAACTCCAACTTGGGCTAGGTTTATTCTGCTCTAGACATCCACACTTCTTATTCCTTCCTGGACATAGTGTTTTACTCGCCCGGGGTAGTGGGCCGAGTGGTCGGGATTTCTTTTAGTGTGGGATGCATTTTACACTCGTGCTTGGGAGCAGAGTGGAGTCTGGTAGATGTAGTTGATCGTCCATCTGTGGCGGGAGCTGTTTGGGTAGACGGCGGCCCCAGGATGTTTTGTTGTCTTGTTTTATTGTCGCCGCTGTGTTAGTGGCAGCTGTATACCAGTGTCAGCAGGACCTTGAACCCAGAACCCTTTTTAGACACACATATGATTTTAGTCAACCAATGTTTTCTTCCAAGCATCGTAGGGTCGCCTGAGTCTGTTCTTGTTTGATTGGACGAATGCATTAGCTTTTCGAGGTTTGGATATAAAACTTGTTTTCATTTGTTTTCCTAAAAGAACTAAAAATCTTTAAATATGGATTTCTTCCAAATCAAATGGCTTTCAGTAAGAAACGTCACCTTTTTCCTATAAATTAACCACTCGAGATGATTCGAGTGGTCTGGGTTCTAAGGTCTGCCTTTTTCTTTGGGACGAGAACAACGAGAGGCTATGCCTAGAGCCTGTTCTTGTTTGATTAGGGTTGTAGGTTCTAGTCTTTCGGGGTTCCCGGACCCTTTATTGTGTCTGTTGTGGAGTTTATCCTGTCGGTGAGTCTGCATGTTGGGATATTGTGGCCTGTTGAGGCAGTTGTTCGCAGTGGATGCGATGTTTGGCCTGTTGAGGCAGTTGTTCGCAGTGGATGCGACTTTGTGCTATGAGTTGGTGGAGTTGCTTGTGTCTTGAGATTCGAGAGAGCTGATCAGCTGAGTCGTCGAGAGTGCTCCGACCGTTGTGCGAGATGTTTGAGGATCCTGAGTTTTTTTTCGTTCAGAGCGTGAGCGTGGATTTTGACTATAGCCTGCAGTGCCAGCTCGACAGAGTGCGTGGATACCTTTGTCCTCGATGGGGTCACGCCCCACGAGAGCCACGTCCGGGGTGAATCTGTTACTTTGGTATCGCGACTTGTCGACGCCGTCCCTCTGACTGGCCCAGTTCTGGCAGTTACGGACACAGTCCCTCTGGCTGGCCCAGTTTTGGCAGCTACGGACGCCCTACGTCAGTCCGGTCCTCTGGGATGTAACGGCAGTAGGTAGGCGCAAGTTTGACTGGACCCGAGGAGGCAGTCAAGTAGATTGGGTGATCTGGGTTGAGAGATAGTAGATGCACCATGTTATCATCTGTTCCGCTTTTTGAGCCTCTAGACAGGGGCATAGTAGCTGTAGAGTTATTCATTTCCAGCTCTTTCCTTCAGTATTTCATTTGTTACAGCATGCCTCTAGTAGACTTAGTGGGCAGACCGTTGGGCTTGTTGGCGGCACCCACTGAGAACTACTGTGGGATGTAGTTCTCACACCCGTCGTGGTGTATTTTTCCCCAGGGACGTCTGCTCCTGTTCCTGCTGCTCCAGTTGCAGCTTCTTCAGATCGAGGTAAGGGAGTCGCGAGCTAGATCCCTACCAGTCGTCGTCCAGAGAGTAGATGTACCCTTATTATTTAGAGAGTTTCTTGTTTGAGAGACCTTTGTAGTGAGGTATAGAGTTGTACTTTCCTTTATTGCTGAGAGAGACTTTTGTATTTTGGTGAGGACTTGGATTGTATCGATTGGACTTGTATTTATTTATATTTCTAGCAGTTTACTTTCAGCTCTGATATCTGTTTAGTATAGTATCTTCCTTTTACAGGTTTGACGCTTCGTCTATACGGGGTTCACCGTATGGGCGGCGGATCTGTTGGCGAGCCCGGGTCACAGTTTCGACCCCGGGGCATTAGAGTGGTATCAGAGCCTAGGTTTTAGGTCATTATGGACTTAGAAACCCTAGGCTTGTGGTTGGACATTAGGACGACTACGTGAGAGTTGTGACTTTTAGCGAGAGTCCTGATTGAGTTTTATACCTCTCCCAAGGGATGGGATGAGTGATTGGCATGTTTATTCTCCTAAGCGATTATGTTGGCTGCAGACAACATAATGCTATGGAAGGAATGACATGTCTTAGACTTTCGCTGGATTGGGTCGAATGGTTGTTGTGTCCTAATGTTTATTATTGTGCAGTGGACTACGATGCCCCTGAGACGTCGTGTAGTGAATAGGGCACATCCCGCATCTGATGAGTAACCCGAGCAGCGGGAGGCAAAGCTATCAGAGCAGGGCAAGACCCAGGAGTTATGGATCCAGATGGCACAGATGTCGGAGGCTGTCCGATGCCAGGAGGAGACCATGGAATATTTGATGCGACTGTTGGACCAGAGAGCACAGCCAGTTGCAGTACCGCCTGAGTGTCCTCTAGCACTTCCTTCCCATGCAGTGGCATCTCCAGCTATACCAGTGGCACCGATTGATCGAGCAGCCCCCTCCGTGTCGACGAGTAGTGCCGAGGAACCGAGGAAGGGTGGATAGCGGATAATATATGAGCTTTGGGACATCATCGGTCGATGGAGCCAGTCCCGGTAGTCTGATCCACCCCGAATTGCAGGATTGAGCTTGGAGCCGTGGGAGGCAGAGTCTGGGATCATAGTGATGGAGTGACCCTTTGAGACCTTTTTTTCGAGGAGAGGTTTAGGATCTTTGGGCGACAAACTTGTTGGAGCCCATTGCCGAGGCTTAGTGGCGCCGAGTGCGACTTGTCGGTCCACCTAGGACGCAGCTGCTTACTTGGGCAGAGTTCTGCAGCTTCCTTCTTGAAGCTTCTTCCCCGAGAGTGTTAGATAGAAGCTGGAAGAGGATCTGAGGAACCTCCAATAGAGGGACCGTTCGGTACAGAAGTACATCATGGATTTCAACCGGCTATTGGACTGTATACTACACGCGGCCAGGGACGAGGCACATTGGATTTGCTTGTTCGAGCGGGGTTTACGCCGAGATATCTATCAGTTTGTTCGGTCTTGCTGACTGCAGATTTTTTTGACATTTTGATGGAGCCGGCCCTTATGTGGAACGAGGGAATGTGATTTTTGACTGAGTGGAATACAACCCCGGTGGGAGTTTGGGCGTGAAACGTTTGTTAAGGATTTTGTTTTGGCGTATTTCATGAAAGTGTTTAAATCTTGAAGATTGAAGATGAAGAAGCTTGGATCATATACCTAAATCTCAAGAAAGAAGAATTCAAAAGGATCAGGTAAGTTTAACTAAACAATATTGGTGATCTGAATACTTCTTATAATGTCGAAACACTTGGATGGATTTTTAATCGCATAAAAATAAAAAACTGGACATGGTATATGTTCAGGATCCGGAACAGGGGACTACAGTCCGGACCCCGAACGTTGGTTGGTTCATGCACAAATCCAGTCCTGAACATCCTTTTTTCGTTCCGGACCCCGAACGTGGATTTTGCTGAAATCGCATGAACAGTCCGGACCGTAGGATTTCGTTCCGGACTCCGAACCTTGTTTTTTCAGGAATTCTCTGAAAAACAACGACAGTCCTGAACGAGCCTAATCCAGTCCGGACCGTCGTGCGAGAAAAATTCTGTTACAATCAGTTTTTGATTCTTATCCACTTCCAATGGTTTCTAACCTATAAGTAAACCCTAATTCTATCTTTTAGGGTAATCCACACTAAGTTTTATCTCTGGGAAATGACAGATAATAATTAACGGAGAAAAACATAGAAATCCACATATAGAGAAGAAAGGAAATAACTAGATTTAATTCTATGTGTCTTCATCTATATTAATTAATTTGATTCTAGGTTTTCATACTCAGATTTTGAGTAGAATCAAATTAATGAATACTTAGATGGTATTTCCGATCTATCTTTGATCTAAGTATTCGACGGATTATCACCACCAACAAAACAACGATTTTCCCAAAATCGGCGCGTGGATTCGCGTGGCCTTGTGGATTCAAGGTGCTACCGCTCTCGTGGATTCGGAGCGAGGTACGTTCGTGGATTCGAGACGTACTACTTGGTGGAGACCGTGGATTCGGTCAGACATCGTGGACTCGACGTTGGACGCAGTGGATTCGGCGTTGGACGCTAATCGTGGATTCGAGGCGCGTTGCAGAGCAAGGGGAGAAGATCAACTAGGAGCGTATGGAAAAAGGTTGAGTCGTCTGTGAGTACGTTATATCACCTTTGTACGTGTTATAATTCTAGTGGATTTCACCGTTTTATCGGTCCCGTGGTTTTTTACTCCTGTGATGGAGTTTTCCACGTAAAATCTCTGCGTGTTATTTTATTATTCCGCATTGGGTTTTATTACGCAAAGATTTTTGAGTGTTTATCGTTTACACCTATTCACCCCCCTCTAGGTGTTTTTCCCCTATTTAGATCCAAATTATCATTAACCCAACAATTGGTATCAGAGCGGGAATAGGGTTGTAAACAATGGTTGAAGGTGGAAACATCAACAGACCCCCGTTCTTCGATGGAACAAATTACGCCTACTGGAAAGTACGGATGAAAGCATTTTTAATTTCCATCGACGAACGGGTATGGCAATCAATCGAGTTAGGATGGTCAAATCCAATTGAAATTATTGTTGATGTTCCCACCATCAAACCTAGGTCGAAATGGACCAAGGAACAGATTGACTCATCTTCTTAAAATGGCAAAGGAATTAACGCCTTATTTAATGCTTTGTCACAAACTGAATTCTCTCGCGTCTCGGCATGTGAGACTGCGAAAGAAATGTGGGATGTTCTACAAGTTACAGATGAGGGAACAAACCATGTGAAGATTCAAAAGCTGCAAATGCTTACGAGCAAGTTTGACTCTATTTTCATGGCAGAAAATGAATCTTTCACAGATTACTATACGCGATTGCAAGACATCGTGAATACATGTGCTAACTTGGGAGAGAAAATTTCAGAATTTAAAGTTGTAAGAAAGGTTTTAAGGACTCTTCCTGAAAGATTTCGTTCCAAGGTTACGGCCATTGAAACTATTAAACACCCGGACGAAATCCGTGTAGAAGAATTAGTTGGTGCACTTCAAACATATGAAATGACATTTCCTACTAACTATTCTTCTGGAAAGGCATTCTCTTCTAAGTCTTCAGGTTTTGCATTGAAATCTACAAAAGAAGAAGACGCGGATTCATCGTCCTCTGACGATGACGAAAACCTATCTATGGAGGATTTTAAAAAGCAACTTGCTCTCTTGACAAGAAAATTTTGCCGGAACTTTCGAAGGGGAAATTCAGGTAAAACTTCATCCTTCATAAAGTCGAAGAAAGGCAAAGGTTCTTCTAACTTTAAATCAAGAAAGCAAGAGAGTTCTTCAAGAGATAAAAAGAACTCGGAGGGACAAGTCCAATGCTTTAAGTGCCGAGGATACGGCCACATCTCAACGGAGTGTCCCAATAAGAATCCGTCGAAGAAGAAAGCGATGCAAGCCATCACTTGGGATGACACCTCATCGTCAAATGACTCATCTTCCAGTGATGAAGAAAATAACGCAACGGCTTTCCTCGCGTCCACAACTTCACCCTTCGTGTGCTTAATGGCAAGTACATCCGATTCATTGTCTAACACCTCCCAAGTTGAAAAGAATGCAACGGACGATGAATCGAGTAATTCCGAAGGTGAAGACTTTGCTTTTGCCTACCATAAACTTTTAAAGGATTCAAGGAAACTGGCAAAGCAAAACAAGGGTTTGAGAGGGAGATTGCAGGATCTCGAAGAAGTAAAAAGGGCAACTTCTCTCTCAAACGGTCTTGAAGTGGAAAGGGATAACCTGATCAAAGCAAATGTTTCACTTCAAGAGAAAAATGAGGATTTTGAGAAGGAACACGTAAAAATGGTTGATAAAGCAAGTTACTTCTTGAAGCTCTACTCCGAGGCTCGACAGGAAAAATTGGAAATGACGAAGACCATTTTCCAACTTAAGGATGATTTAAAGCGTTTTTCTTCTTGAAGGAGCAAGTTGGATAAGATGCTTGATCTTGGTCAAACAAACCGTTTCGACCTTGGATACAATCGAACTGGAGACAGTCCTAGTTCGGTGGAGACAGTTTTTGTGCCCCAGTCGGTAACTCCTCCTCCGATGACGGAATTCATTGCATACAATGACAACAACTTTACATCACCTATTTCGGGTTCGACAAGTTCAAAGGTATGTTTTCGTCGTGGTTTTGAAGGGCACATACGAAGAGATTGCAAGATTGGAGCAAAACGAGCAAATCAAGCACCTCTTGCAACAACTACCAATGCGTTTATTTTCCGGAAATCAAAGAAGGATTTTTCAAAAGAAAAGAACATTAGTAGTACATCGAACAAGACGACGACGTCAAGGAAAAGTGATGAATCAATCAAGATGCTTTCACCAAGGAGAATAACTTTACGAACATTGCCGACGCAGTCCAAAAGGGTTTGGGTGCGCAAAGGTGAAATCTTCCCTTGTCTTGTTGTTCATACTTCTTTGCATGCTTATGACAACTCGTCTTGGTATCTGGATAGTGGATGTTCCCGTCATATGACCGGTGACAAAAATAGTTTTCAAACTTTAGAGAAAATCTCTGGAGTACATGTTGTTTTCGGAGACGGTCGTTCTTCTAAAATTGTTGGAAAAGGAACAATCGCTATTCCATAAGGCCCGGTTTTGAACAATGTCTTATTTGTTGAAGGCCTTAAGACTAACCTCATTAGCATAAGTCAACTTTGTGATAATGGTTTCTCAGTTAACTTTTCTTATGTAGAATGTATTGTAACTGATAAGGACCAATTATTCTTTTTAAAAGGGGTTAGATCTGAAAATAATTGCTATGTAGTTCCAAATAAAATTTCTGAACATTGTAACCTAGTTTCTTTGGATAATGAAACTCTTTGGCATGAAAGACTAGGTCACATAAATTTTAAGGAACTAGCAAGGATTTCAAATAAAGACGTGGTTAAGGGGGTTCCTAAACTTTCATTTAAAGAAAACATTGTGTGTGGAGGTTATCAAAAGGGAAAACAATCAAGGGCTGCACACAAGAACTTGAACCACGTTTGTACCAAACGGCCTTTAGAATTACTGCACATGGACTTAATGGGGCCGACTCGTCAACCATCTTTGGGAGGTAAATGGTACATTTTTCTTTTGGTTGATGATTTCTCTAGATATTCATGGGTAACATTTTTAAAAGAGAAAGCGGATACTTTCGACTCTTTTCATGAGGTTTGTCATCGTATTATGATTGAAAGAAATGAAAAGATCGTTCGTGTTCGAAGTGATAGAGGTGGAGAATTCATTAATTCTAAATTCATTAATTTTTACACTTCCAACGGCATAAAACATGAATTCTCAGCACCCTATACACCTCAGCAGAATGGTGTAGTCGAGCGCAAAAACAGGGTTGTTCAAGAGATGGCGCGTGTTATGCTTCACAGCCGGAATTTACCGTTACATTTTTGGGCTGAAGCTGTGAACACCGTCGTCTATGTAATTAATCGAGTGTATCTGCGCCCGGGAACTTTAAATACACCATATGAGCTTTGGTTTTGTAGAAAACCGAATATCAAATATTTTCGTATCTTTGGGAGTCGCTGCTATATTTTGCGTGATCGCGAAAATCTTGGTAAATTCGACTCTCGAAGTGACGAAGGGATTTTCTTGGGTTATTCTACAAACAGTAGAGCATATCGAGTATTTAACCTGGAAACTAAAACGATGGTAGAATCTATTAATGTTAAAGTAGATGAAGCTTTTCATTTTGCATCTGATAAATCTACCCCGGATATGTCTCTAGATGATGATACTCCTATAAATGCATCTTCTCATAATAATTCTTCCGATAAAGTTGATGCATCTAATGGTTCTTCTAGTTTATCTGATATGCAGGAATCATCACATGTACCTCCGAGTACTCCGTTACCGCAAACGTTACGAATCTCCAAGGATCATCCAGAATCGAATACTATTGGAGACCCACAAGAAGGAGTCAGGACTCGGAGATAGTTGGTTTGTGGAGTCGCATGTTACGTCTCCATGGTAGAACCAAAGAACGTCGATGAAGCTCTTCAGGATGACTACTGGATTGAAGCAATGCAGGAAGAGCTCTATCAGTTCGAAAGAAACAAAGTCTGCGAACTAACGAAGCCACCGAAGCAACACAACGTGATTGGTACTAAATGGATTTTCAAGAACAAGAAAAACGAGGATGGTACCATCATCAGGAACAAAGCACGTCAAGTTGCTCAGGGCTATTCACAAATTGAAGGAATAGACTTTGACGAGACGTTCGCCTCGGTAGCTTGACTCGAGTCGATTCGAATTTTGTTCGCAATTGCTTGTCATTTTAAAATCAAACTCTTTCAAATGGACGTTAAGAGCGCGTTTTTAAATGAATTTTTAAACGAGGAAGTTTATGTGGCTCAACCGAAAGGTTTTGTAGACTATAAACAACCTAACCATGTTTTTCGTTTGAAAAAGGCTCTTTACGGTCTAAAACAAGCACCGCGAGCGTGGTACGAAAGGTTGACAAAGCACCTTTTGGAAAAAGGCTACACTCGAGGGGGAGCAGACCAGACTCTCTTTGTGAAGCATTATCAAGATAACTTCATTGTGGCACAAATCTATGTCGATGACATTGTATTTGGTGCAACAAAAGACAATGATGCTTCAAAATTCACGAAAACCATGGAAAGCGAATTTGAGATGTCCATGATGGGCGAGCTAACATACTTTCTTGGATTGCAAGTGAAACAAAATGAAGAAGGCATCCATTTGTGTCAATCCAAGTATGCAAGGGAGTTGGTGAAGAAGTTTGGATTAGAAAATTCTAAAGATTTTCCGACTCCGATGGGAACCAGCAATAAGGGATTAGGAAGTGAATCTCTTAGTGAAAGTGTAGACGATAAGCTTTATCGTAGCATGATTGGAAGTCTACCCTACCTCACGGCTAGTCGCCCGGATATATCCTTTAGTGTTGGGATCTGCGCGAGATATCAATCAGCACCAAAGGAATTTCACCTGAAAGCGGTGAAAAGGATCATCCGGTACGTCAAAGGAACTTTGAATTTCGGAATTTGGTATCCTATGGGAACAATGCTTGACATTATAGGATATTCAGATGCCGATTGGGCAGGATTTGTGGATGATCGGAAAAGTACGAGTGGTGCATGTTTTTATCTTGGCCATTGCCTTGTTGCGTGGCATAGTAAAAAGTAAAACTGCATTGCACTCTCGACTGCCGAAGCGGAATATATTTCAGCAGGTAGTTGTTCAACCCAACTCATTTGGATGAAAAGCGTGTTGAGCGACTTCCGAATTTCAACAACTTCGGTAACCATTCTTTGTGACAACACAAGTGCTATAAATATTTCTAAACATCCTGTGTTGCACTCAAGAACAAAACACATTGAGCTTAGATATCATTTTCTAAGGGAGCTAGTTGAATCAAATATACTTCAAATTTCCTATATTTCAACTGAGGATCAATTAGCTGACATTTTAACAAAACCTTTGGATCAAAAACGGTTTATTCATTTGCGTAAAGCAATTGGAATGCTTTCTTTGAAATAACTCTTTTTGAAACCATTGCTTAGGTTAGGTTTTGTTTGTGTTTGTGTTCTTTATCTATGTTTGTACATAGAACATTAATTGAGCATTAGTATAATTAACTTTACTTGCATCCTTTCATATATTTAGAAATTTATTATGGTTTGGATATAATGATAATTCATTTGATGCAATGATCATTTATATCAATTAGTCCATTTTTAATTGATCAAAATCAATTTCTCTCTCAAATGATCTCTTGGTATAGTTGTTATCTTATTTGACAATTGAGTTAAGTATGAACTCGAGATCAATTTTTGGTTGAATACCTTATATCTTAAATAATTGATAGCCAATTGAGGGGGAGTTTATTTAAATATTTATGCTCAAAAGATGTGGAAAGAGTTACATCCCAATGAGGAGTGTGAAAACTACCACCACATGGAGGAAAGAGCTACCACCTCGGTCGTCCGAGTATTGTGTGCAGCTACCACATGTATACCAAGCATGGTTTTTCAAGTTGATTAGATAAAATGCTTTTTGGAATACTTGACTCTGTCAAATTCCAAGGTTGGTATAAGGTGAGGATTTTATTGAAAGATGCTCATAGAGCCACTCCTTACAATAAATTGACTAGATATATTTTCTAACTTATCTGGGATTTCAAACATCTATTGATCTTGGTGCTTCATTTTCTTTGCAAGATTAATGATTTGATAAACGGATTACTCATAAGATCATGATAGATGTAATTGAACTTGTTCAACTTTAAAAGATTTAATTTTTATAAATTTTCATTTCATTACTTGGTTATTATTGATAGATTTACCATAATCTATTTCTTTTGATGTGAAATGATGACTTTTGTTTAAAGTTGACATGCAAAAGTGCTTACATACTTTTTCTGGATTTTCTAGAATTTTCTAAATTTTTCTGAAGAAAAAGTTGAAGCCAATCCGGACTGGAATTTCTGTTCCGGATCCCGAACGCAGGAAATTTCTGCGGGTAGCCGATCCGGACTGGATTCATAGGCCGTTCCGGACCGCGGCTAGGGTTTTATAAGAAACAAAAGGGTTTTGATTTCTTTTCACCACAAGCTTTTGTTTCCAAGTCTCCAGAGTTTCTCTCACTAGAATACAACCGATTTGGAGCCTTTCTAACTCAAGTTCTTCGGATCAAAGTAAGTTTTTATGATCAAAACTTCGGTTTTTCACAGATTTTCTCTCTTTTATCAAAATGTGTATGAAAATCTTGTATCTTTTTCATTTTTGATTGGTTTTTGGTCAAATTTCTTTTGAAATAAGAACTCTGAGTAGATTAGTTTTGTTTATATGCTAGGTATTCTCTTGATTAACGGATTTTTAGGCTTCGATTTCTGAAAATTCGATTTTAGGGCATATAATGAGAATTTTTGAAAATCATGGGATTGATCTATTTTTAAAATTCTTTTTGCAAAACTAATTTGATTCCTAGTCCCTCTACATGATAATGATTGTTTGGGTACAATTTTTCAAATTTTTGAAAATAAACAATTTTTTTGTGTTCTTGAGTTTTGCTCGCAGGTTTCTCAATTTCAATAGCAACAATGGTGTTCACTTGGATAATAGTTCTTCTTGCTACTATGGTACACACTAGAGCAACGAACAAACCTAAGAGAGCCAAGAAAACTCGGGATGATTCCGAGACGGAATCTACAGAATCAATTGACTGGGATCAGCTTTTGGTAGAAGGCACTGCTGCTACTGCCTCAAAGGGGAAAGCCCCTGCTGCATCCTCGAAGGGAAAGACCCCGCCAACTGCCGCAGAAAAGGGCAAAGCCCCAATGGAAGAAACTCCTATTAAAACAAAAAGAAAAAGCGTTGCACGCAAAAGAGAGAGTGCTCGGGGAATATCAATTGAAGAGCCACTAGCAAGCCAGCCTCCTCCAAAAGATTTCATAAGCTCTGAGAGAATCAAGGACTTCGAGAAAAGAGAATGCATTGGTGAAAGACATGTCAATGTCAAAGCTTTGAAGGAGCGATCTGCACTTTTTGGGACTCTTTTTGAACAAGCGGGACTTGCACCCATTTGCAATTTCCCGGACAATCTTGGATATTGTCTTCACTTTATCAGGATGTTCTATCAGAATTCATCAAAGTTGGTTGATCTTGAGGATGGACCACGAAAATTTCTAACAACAGTTAGAAATGTTAAGATCAAGGTCACACCTCAATTGATTGGAGAGGTGTTAGGAATGAAGGCCTAGGTTACTGGGGCTCACTACCTCAAGGGTCATGCTTTCAGCAACACCACATGGAGAGTGGTCGTGGATGGACTTTGTCTCCCTGATACTCAGTCAACCAGGAATTCAATTTTTTCAAAAGAACTTCGACCGGAGTATCGTTATTTGAATTTTATTGTTCGCTAATACATTCTTCCTAACATGCAAACAAAAATTCTTAGATGGGATAGAATGTTGTTTCTTTATCTTCTTGGAAACCCGACAGCGGCCATGGGATCTAACTTCAACATTCCCTATCTCATCTGGTCGAGGATGGCGCGATATGTGGAACATGCCCATCCTACAGAGTGACTTCCCTTCCCAATAATAATTATGCGAATTTTGAAGAAATTCAAAGTCGATATTTCATCGTCGGATTACATGCATAGCTTGGGAACTATCAACGATACAACTATTGTAAAGTCCCTCTCCACAAGACAAGATGAGCCTCCAACACCTCCTCGCAGAAAAAGACCAACACCAGCAACAACAGCAGCAACAGCTTCAGCACCACCTGCACCAGCTTCAACATCAGAGGATGATGCCTCTGTTACCTCTATTTATAGAGAGCAACAACGACTTTCGTCAGAACAAGAGCGGATGTCAAACGAATTCATTGCAATGAAAGCCGACATAGGAGATTTAAGGAAGGAACAGACCTCTATGAACAAGTTACTGAAAAAGATTTTTCAAAAACTCGACTGTACCAGTTCTGAAGATTCTGACTAATCTTTATTTTGTTGTTCTAATTTTTAATCTTTTGTTTTACAGGTTTTTAGTTTAGTTCTTACATTTCTTTTTGTTTTTGAACTTTTAACTCTCCTTGAATTTTTGTAATTTTGGCTCAGTATAGTGACAAAAAGGGGGAGAGAGATATGAACAATGATGAACAATGGTTTGACAAGTTTGTGAGAACTTTTGGATACTAAAATATGGAAGGTAAGTATACAACAACTTTGGTTTTGTATTGTGATTGAATGCATGCCTCGACTAACTATTCGACTAACTATTTGGGCATGTAATATAACTAACAAGTTGTTGTTGACTAACAAACTTATGACATTTGGATTTTAATGCTTAGAAGATATGTCTATTTTTGATTGGTATCTTAATACATATCTGAGTTCATGAATGTCATGGTGAGTATAAACACTATCTCTCTGTTTGGTTTTTGAATGCTAAAAATTCTTGAGGTATCTAACGATTTCTCTTGTCAAGAATTATTTCTTTTGCAGAGAGTACAAACGTCTAAGTCTAGAGTTTATTTTAGGAGTTTAACTCATGTATTTGGATCTCATTATAAATTTTTGTTGTATGGTGATAACAACAAAAATATCTTTTTGAATTTTCTTGAGTGGATTTTTGTTTTGTCACGAAACCGCCAAAGGGGGAGATTGTTAAGGATTTTGTTTTGGCGTATTTCGTGAAAGTGTTTAAGTCTTGAAGATTGAAGATGAAGAATCTTGGATCATATACCTCAATCTCAAGAAAGAAGAATTCAAAAGGATTAGGTAAGTTTAACTAAACAATTGTAGAGTCCTGGCGTTCCCTTGCCCTTGTATACCTTCCTTTTATTTTTTTTATGACGGGATTGTTAGGAAAACTTTTCACTGTGTTTCTTGCAATGGACATGCCTGGACCGCGAGTATTTTTCTACGATTAAGCTCGAAAAACGGAGGACGGCATAGCAAACGGATTCGGATTCCGATTTACGGATCTCCCGGGATGGGAGTCAAAGCGGTTGCCTTTGAGTGGTGCATCAGAATCCGTGCTAAGTGGCCGGCATGCTTTTTGAGGTGATCGGACGGGATTCTGCTGTGATCGAACTTTTCATCTTTTTATGTCAGTGGGTTATTTTATTTATTTGGTGGTACCTCGACCTTTCGGTCTTCCGTTTTGGGTCCTAATTGAATATTTTCAGTTGTTAAGGGGGGGTTGAAATTCGAGAATTTTTGGGCTGATCGTCGGGGTTTGCGGGTATTTTTAGATGGTAGAGCTCGCAAAACGGTGAACGGTGGCGCGATCGGATTTGAATTCCGACCCCGAAATTTCCCAGAAATAAATTTGGAAGTTTTACCATCAGTTTGGGCACATCGAAAGCTGTGCAGGCGATCGGCACGTTTTTCGGGGTAATCTAGACCCCTCGTTGCATCCCGACTAATTTTTAGTTGTGTTTTGGGGATTTAGGGTTTTTTTTTCCCGGTTTTTCATTTGGGCGTTAAATCTAATCTGGGTGCGTGCAGGGGGGGAAACCCCAATTCTTGTTTCTCTCTTTTCAACTGTGGGCGTGAGGAACCGAGGTGACGAGACGGGGAGAAGGAAGGACGATCGCACGTCCTGCGGAACCCAGCGAACGGGAGCGGGACGATCCTCCTTCTTCCTCCCTTACCGGCGAAAACGAGATGAGCGTTTTGGGTCTTTTCGTGGTCTTACGGTATGAGGTTTCCCTTTTGTCGGGTTGCGTGCGAGGCAAGTTTGGTACTAAACTGTGACACCCCCGGAATTTGGATTAGTCCTCTATATAAATGATATAATAGGACTAAATCTCTAACCCGGCTATAGCATTTTGGATGGTAGCAAGATCCAAGAGGAACATGAGAGTTAAGCGTGCTAGAGCTAGAGTAGTTCTAGGATGGGTGACCCCCTGGGAAGTGGGGCGTCACAGTTGGTATCAGAGCCATTCACCAGCCGGAAATGTGAGATGAGTCTCGGCTGAGCCAGGGTTATATAGCGGGTAGAGCGAGGCTCCCCGGCTAAATGACCGTTGTGAGTGGAGTACAGCTCCTCACAAGGTCGGCTAAGGCTAGCGATGTCACGCCCCGGGGGTCGAGCCTGCCCCCCGGGCTCGCCAACAGACCCGCCGTCTGTGCGGAAACTGCCGCACAGACGAAGCGTCTAACCTGTAAAAAGGGATCTAGCCATACAAGTATCAGAGCACAAGAGATGCAACACTGAAGAAAGTAAACTGCATACAAGAGTCACTAAGTACATAATCCAGGTACAACATCCACTACCTCCCAAAATGGGGTACACCACCACTATCAAATACAAAAGTGGGAAACCAAAAATACCCGATTAGATCTACCTATGACTCTACAGACCCAGGAGGCACTAGTCGGCCAAGCCCTTGCCGCGGTCTGAAGACTCCGCACGTGCCGGCCCTGGAACGGCCGCCTCAGAAACACCTGTCACACACGACGGGTGTGAGATCAACTGAAAAGTCAGATCTCAGTGGGTACCGATGTCCTATCCTCGGTAGCCCACCAAGTCCACTGGAGGCAAAAACAGATAGATAGATAGATAGATAATACTGAAATGAAAGCTGTAAGTAAATCTATCACTATATGCCTCAATGCAATGATGTACTAAATGACATCTAGCATAATATGAAATGACCACCCGCACATGTCATTCCCCCGCAGCCACCCGGTAACTCGGTGTCACGCCCCGGGGGTTTTATTTTAGCGGAAACGATACACCAAAGTAAGCGTAAGGTGCGTACAAAATTTTTGTTTAAAACCTCCTTCCCCGGCGCGTGCCCAGACCCGCCACATATACAGATTTACTCGAAAATCGGGCAGAGTCTCCTCTGTATATGCACGACGTCGCGACTGTTACAATAGTCGAACACAAGCAATCATTTTCCATTTAATCACAACAGTTCGAAGTAGTACGGTGCATGAAGACGAAACAATACCCGTGGCCAGTCAGGTTGAACGTATAAACTCACCGTTTTGAAAACAGGCCCACACGGCCTTAGGTTTTGAAAACCGATTGGAAAACGGCATAAATCCACAAGGTTTAGAAAACGGGCCCACCCGACCCTAGACTTTTGAAAACAGTTTTCGAAGTCCTTTTTCTTTTGTTTTCTAGTTGGTTTGTTTAGAAAACGGCCAAACGGGAACAATAAAGGAAACAGTAGTTCATAACCAGAACGAAAGTAATCAACATCCACACGACCCCACAAGGGTATCGAGAACCACACAGTAACCTACAATACCAAATGAAATGCAGAGAAAGTAAAGAAAACAGCATACTAGGGCTCCCACAGCCCGACTGCTGCCACCTCGGCCTCACCGTCGCCTACCTCTACCCCCTGGAGGTACCTGTCACAGAGTGGGTAGTCAGCGACACTATCATAATAACAATACTAAAGCAGTAAAGTAATACCAAGCCACAAAAGTAAGACTAGCCGGAGCAACCACTCTACTCGTAACGGTAACTCGCAACCACCTGTACCACCTGTAACACCTGTAACCCCGGTAACACCTGTAACACCTGTAACCCCGGTAACACCTGTAACACCTGACCGCGTCGGGCACCAATCCCGGCGGGTCGCACACCTGACCTCATCGGGCACCAATCCCGGCGGGTCGCACACCTGACCTCATCGGGCACCAATCCCGGCGGGTCGCACACCTGACCTCGTCGGGCACCAATCCCGACAGGTCGCACCGCTCGCACCTTGATGCCTCAAACCCCACACCTACGGGGGCCCCACTACATCCCCTCGTGGGTAACACGGGTCGAAGACCGCCTTTCCGGAAAAGAGCACCCTTTGCGGTGGCCAGACCGCGGGTGCGCGTGTCGCAACTCGAGCATAAGTAACCAAGACACAGGGTAATATAGTACATCATAGAAACCGTCAGTGTTAGTACCGATTAACAATAAAAATCCCTTTCGGAATACTAACACAATACTCAGCCTCGACCGTAAACCCGCCTTTTCGTTATCGCGCTCCTGACCGATGCTAAGTTCTCCCGCGTCTCGGGAGTGTCACGCCCCGGGGGATTAATTTAGCGGAAACGGATTACAAAAGGGTATGTATTTTTTTTGAAAACCTTCTTCCCCGGCGCGTACCCAGATCCGCCGCATATACAGGATCACTCTACAAACGGACAGAGTCTCCCCTGTATATGCACGGCGTCGCGGTTTGTACAATGTTCAATAACGAGTAAACATTCAATCACAACAATCCAAACGTATAACCATTCACAAAGTGCAGAATAAACTAACGGCCGATTAGTTTGAAAGGATAAAACCCACAATTGTTGAAACGGCGCCCACCCGGCACCCATATTTTGAAAACCCTTTTTCGAAAGCAACATAAACTCAGGGGTTTGAAAACAGTGCCCACACGACACTTAGGTTTTGAAATCAATTTTCGCAAACCATAAATCCACAAGGTTTTGAAAACGGTGCCCACACGACACCCGAGTTTTGAAATAGTAGTTTTCGCAATCTGTTCTTTTATTTGCTATTTTATTTTCCAAAGCGGCCCACAGAGATGTAAAGAAAACTAAACAATTCAGTTGTCACCGTACCGACATCCACACCGACCCCACGAGGGTATCGAGAACCATCCACAGTCTACAAATAATAAATGGAATGCGAAAGTAAAGAGTAAAATACTGTTCCGGTCTCCTGAGACCCAACACCTCTAGCCGTGGCCTCGCCGTCGCCTAACTCTCCCCCCTGTAGGACCCTGTCGCAAAGTGGGAAGTCAGCGACTAGTCATAAAAGATAACAATAAAGCAGGTAAAGAAAACGTCCAACCGTAGTCTATCCGGAGCAACCACCCCTCCCCACAAGGGAAAAGTAGAATCAAACACCTGTAAACCTGCAATACCCGATCCCGTCGGACAACTAAACCGACGAATCGCACCGCGCCCAAGTCGGACAACTAAACCGAATGGGTCGCACCGCTCCCACGTCGGACAACTAAACCGACGGGTCGCACCGCTCACACCTTGGCGCATACATGCCCCACAACTAAAGAGGCCCCACGCCGTCCTGTGGGTATACACGGGTCATGGACCACTTTTCCGGAAAAGAACACCCTTTGCGGTGGCCAAACCGCGGGTGCGCGTGTTGCAGCCGAGCATAGTAACCGTGAACCATATATATATATATATATATCAATGTATGAACCGTATGAAATAACATAAACATATCCGTGCATGAGAACTATATGAAACAGTATATATATAATCACAGCATACTCCTATACGTGCATGAGAGCGACATGAACCAATATGTATGTCTAATCACGGGCACCGTAAAGCCATGACGAATAAATGATGCCTCCCTACCAGGTTTAACCCAAGTACACTTATGGATGACCCCGTCCACCATGATAGAATTAAATGTTAAGACTTAAGAGTAAAAACCCACCTCTACGAGCGATGAACAAAGCGCTATCCCCCGTGTGTCCCGGTGCGCTCCCCAAAACTACAAAAGTCCACCGGGGAGAAGTCAGTGACTAAACAACATAAAACAAGGGTCAAGAACAGACATTCGGGTCCCGTCGTGGAACGGGGCTCCCGGGTTCGACGGCGGCGGCGGCGGCCGAGTCGGAACCCGAGGCGGCGGCGAGCGTGCTGCCGCGCTGGCCGCACGCGTATCAGGCTCCGTGCGGTGTGATGCCCGCACGGCTCCCTGACAGCGGCGGCGCCCAGGTCCAGCACGGGTGCCCAGGCCGCACGCACGGGCTGCCCCGCGCGGCGCCCAGGTCCCGCGCGGGCGCCCCGGCCGCACGCACGGGCGGCCCCGCGCGGCGCCCAGGCTCCGCGCGGGCGCCCAGCCCGCAAGCACGGGCGACCCCGCGCGGCGCCCAGGCCCGCGCGGGTGCCAGACCCGCACGCACGGGCGACCCCGCGCGGCGCCCAGGCTCCGCGCGGGCGCCCAGCCCGCACGCACGGGCGACCCCGTGCGGCGCCCAGGCCCGCGCGGGTGCCAGACCCGCACGCCCGGTGCCCTAGCCCTGCGCGTAAGGGCGCTCGCGACGGCGGTGGTGCGGCCGGCCGGGGTGTGCCGCCTCCCCCCCTTCCCGTGCGACGATCCGGAAGAAACCCTAGCTAAAAAGAAACATAAAGACAAACTCACCGAACCAATGCGCCTCCGACTCGCCGATGGAGAGGGAGGGAGAGACGAGGATTATCCCGTTCTTGCGTGCCCGGTTCCGGAGGTGTGCGGTGTTCTTCCCGTTCCTCGATTGCTCCGCCGCGGTGCCTCGCGCCGATCGGTGGGAAGAGGAGGGTTTGGGTGAGAGGAACGGTAGGAAAACTCCAAAACTAAACCCGACACATACGTATTAATATTAGCCGCCTCCGTACACGGGAACTTAACCCTAAGTCCCAAAATACAAATCAATCTCGGCGAAATGAGTTTGGGTGCGAACCTGGGTCCGGTCCGCCTCGAAGAACGTGTAAGTCGCCTGAACTGCTGCCAACTTCCGGAATTTATTCTGGGAGATTCCGGGGTCAGAATCCAGATCCGATCGCGCCGCCGAAATCCATTTCGCGAGCTTTATTGTCTAAAAATACCCACGAGCCCCGACAGTCTGCCCAGAGATAAAGAAAAATAATTCACCCCCGGACCCCTTAGTCGAAAAGTGGATTTACAAGAATTTTAAAAGAAGGTCTAGAAAGGCAAATAAAGCCGCGGTTATTACAGGGAGCCCGCCCGGACCTACAAGAACCTGTCATACAGGAGTCAGAAATTTAAGACTCCGCAAGATCAAAGACTAGAACACCCGGCGCGCCCCACCCCACCTTGCGCACAATTCGTACACGTACGCGCCCGGCCCCACGCGGCTGGGTGGCGTACTACCTGCGTGCGGCGCCGTCCGCATGCGGCGGCACCCGCATGCGGCGTCACCCGCATGCGGCGCTGCCCACTTGTGGGTGCGTGCGGCGCTGCCCGGATGCGGTGTTGCCCGTATGCGGGCGCGTGTAGCGCCGCCCGCATGCGGCGCTGCATGCGGTGCCGCCCGCACGCGGCGCCGCCCGCATGCGGTGCCGCCCGCACCCGCATGCGGTGCCGCCCGCATGCGGCGCCGCCCGCATGCGGTGCCGCCCGCACCCGCTTGCGGTGCCGCCCGCATGCGGTGCCGCCCGCATGCGGTGTCGCCCGCATCCGCATGCGGTGCCGCCAGCATGCGGCGCCGCCCGCATGCGGTGCCGCCCGCACCCGCATGCGGTGCCGCCCGCATGCAGTGCCGCCCGCACCCGCATGCGGTGCCGCCCGCATGCGGCGCCGCCCGCATGCGGCGCCGCCCGCATGCGGCGTTGCCCGCATGCGGGGGCTTGCGGCGCCGCCCGCATGCGGCGCCACCCGCATGCGGCGCCGCCCGCATGCGGCGCCGCCCGCACCCGCATGCGGTGCCGCCCGCATGCGGCGCCGCCCGCATGCGGCGCCGCCCGCATGCGGGGGCTTGCGGCGCCGCCCGCATGCGGCGCCACCCGCATGCGGTGCCGCCCGCATGCGGCGCCGCCCGCATGTGGATGCACGCGGCGCCGCCCTCATGCGGCGCCGCCCGCATGCGGTGCTCCGAGCGTGCCGGCTCCGGTGACGGTGCCGACCCCGCTCCTCCCTTTTACCTAAGAGAACCAAGAAAGCCCAAATCAAGAACCCTAAGCCATGCCTACCTTGGTTTCGTCGGCTAGGGTTGATCTAGGGGATGATCGTCCTGTTCTTGCGTGCCCGGTGCCGAAGGGTACGCCGGCGATCTTCCCTCTCCTCACCCGCTCCGCCTTGCTTCTCCACTCGATCGGTTGGGGAAATAGTAAGGTTCAGTTGGGAAACTGAAAGGTTGGGGAAGTGGGTTCTCGTTCCTTTTTGGGGTTTCGTATGCAGGGGAGTTAAGGGGAGTTGTGGGGAGTGGCGGGAAGTTGGGGGGAGTGGTGGGAAGTTGGGGCGGTTCGTGTGGAGTTGTGGGGTTGTGGGAAGTTGGGGAGGAAGTTGGGGCGGTTCGTGGGGAGTTGTGGGGTTGTGGGAAGTTTTACGGCCGGAAAAAGGCAGGAGCGGTTAAGTTGGGGAATGAGAATGAACCCGACTCAAGTCAAAAGCGGGTAACAAGTCGGGTGCGAACCAGGGTCCGGTCTGCCTGAAAAACCGCGTTGACCACCTGAACCGTAGCTACCTTTCGGAATTTATTCCGGGGGATTCCGGCGTCGGATTTCAAAACCGATTTCGCCGCCGTTCTCCGTTTCACGAGCTCTATTAACTAAAAATACCCGCGAGCCCCGACGGTCTGTCCGGAAACAAGGAATTATTCGATCACCCACCAGCCCCCCGAAATGAATTGCGAAATAAACGAAACCAAAAGTAGACCCAAGAACATTTTAAACCAGTGGCTACTACACCACTCACCTCTTAAAACGAGTTTCGTCCTAGAAACTCAATCCTGGTTCGCGGTAAAGAGATAGGGGTAGTGTAATAACCGCGGCTTTATTTGCCTTTCTAGACCTTCTTTTAAAATTCTTGTAAATCCACTTTTCGACTAAGGGGTCCGGGGGTGAATTATTTTTCTTTATCTCTGGGCAGACTGTCGGGGCTCGCGGGTATTTTTTAGACAATAAAGCTCGCGAAATGGATTTCGGCGGCGCGATCGGATCTGGATTCTGACCCCGGAATCTCCCAGAATAAATTCCGGAAGTTGGCAGCAGTTCAGGCGACTTACACGTTCTTCGAGGCGGACCGGACCCAGGTTCGCACCCAAACTCATTTCGCCGAGATTGATTTGTATTTTGGGACTTAGGGTTAAGTTCCCGTGTACGGAGGCGGCTAATATTAATACGTATGTGTCGGGTTTAGTTTTGGAGTTTTCCTACCGTTCCTCTCACCCAAACCCTCCTCTTCCCACCGATCGGCGCGAGGCACCGCGGCGGAGCAATCGAGGAACGGGAAGAACACCGCACACCTCCGGAACCGGGCACGCAAGAACGGGATAATCCTCGTCTCTCCCTCCCTCTCCATCGGCGAGTCGGAGGCGCATTGGTTCGGTGAGTTTGTCTTTATGTTTCTTTTTAGCTAGGGTTTCTTCCGGATCGTCGCACGGGAAGGGGGGGAGGCGGCACACCCCGGCCGGCCGCACCACCGCCGTCGCGAGCGCCCTTACGCACAGGGCTAGGGCTCCGGGCGTGCGGGTCTGGCACCCGCGCGGGCCTGGGCGCCGCACGGGGTCGCCCGTGCGTGCGGGTCTGGCACCCGCGCGGGCCTGGGCGCCGCGCGGGGTCGCCCGTGCGTGCGGGCTGGGCGCCCGCGCGGAGCCTGGGCGCCGCGCGGGGCCGCCCGTGCGTGCGGCCGGGGCGCCCGCGCGGGACCTGGGCGCCGCGCGGGGCAGCCCGTGCGTGCGGCCTGGGCACCCGTGCTGGACCTGGGCGCCGCCGCTGTCAGGGAGCCGTGCGGGCATCACACCGCACGGAGCCTGATACGCGTGCGGCCAGCGCGGCAGCACGCTCGCCGCCGCCTCGGGTTCCGACTCGGCCGCCGCCGCCGCCGTCGAACCCGGGAGCCCCGTTCCACGACGGGACCCGAATGTCTGTTCTTGACCCTTGTTTTATGTTGTTTAGTCACTGACTTCTCCCCGGTGGACTTTTGTAGTTTTGGGGAGCGCACCGGGACACACGGGGGATAGCGCTTTGTTCATCGCTCGTAGAGGTGGGTTTTTACTCTTAAGTCTTAACATTTAATTCTATCATGGTGGACGGGGTCATCCATAAGTGTACTTGGGTTAAACCTGGTAGGGAGGCATCATTTATTCGTCATGGCTTTACGGTGCCCGTGATTAGACATACATATTGGTTCATGTCGCTCTCATGCACGTATAGGAGTATGCTGTGATTATATATATACTGTTTCATATAGTTCTCATGCACGGATATGTTTATGTTATTTCATACGGTTCATACATTGATATATATATATATATGGCTCACGGTTACTATGCTCGGCTGCAACACGCGCACCCGCGGTTTGGCCACCGCAAAGGGTGTGCTTTTCCGGAAAAGTGGTCCATGACCCGTGTATACCCACAGGACGGCGTGGGGCCTCTTTAGTTGTGGGGCATGTATGCGCCAAGGTGTGAGCGGTGCGACCCGTCGGTTTAGTTGTCCGACGTGGGAGCGGTGCGACCCATTCGGTTTAGTTGTCCGACTTGGGCGCGGTGCGATTCGTCGGTTTAGTTGTCCGACGGGATCGGGTATTGCAGGTTTACAGGTGTTTGATTCTACTTTTCCCTAGCGGGGAGGGGTGGTTGCTCCGGATAGACTACGGTTGGACGTTTTCTTTACCTGCTTTATTGTTATCTTTTATGACTAGTCGCTGACTTCCCACTTTGCGACAGGGTCCTACAGGGGGGGAGAGTTAGGCGACGGCGAGGCCACGGCTAGAGCTGTTGGGTCTCAGGAGACCGGAACAGTATTTTACTCTTTACTTTCGAATTCCATTTATTATTTGTAGACCGTGGATGGTTCTCGATACCCTCGTGGGGTCGGTGTGGATGTCGGTACGGTGACAACTGAATTGTTTAGTTTTCTTTACATCTCTGTGGGCCGCTTTGGAAAATAAAATAGCAAATAAAAGAACAGATTGCGAAAACTACTATTTCAAAACTCGGGTGTCGTGTGGGCACCGTTTTCAAAACCTTGTGGATTTATGGTTTGCGAAAATGGATTTCAAAACCTAAGTGTCGTGTGGGCACTGTTTTCAAACCCCTGAGTTTATGTTGCTTTCGAAAAAGGGTTTTCAAAATATGGGTGCCGGGTGGGCGCCGTTTCAACAATTGTGGGTTTTATCCTTTCAAACTAATCGGCCGTTAGTTTATTCTGCACTTTGTGAATGGTTATACGTTTGGATTGTTGTGATTGAATGTTTACTCGTTATTGAACATTGTACAAACCGCGACGCCGTGCATATACAGGGGAGACTCTGTCCGTTTGTAGAGTGATCCTGTATATGCGGCGGATCTGGGTACGCGCCGGGGAAGAAGGTTTTCAAAAAAAAATACATACCCTTTTGTAATCCGTTTCCGCTAAATTAATCCCCCGGGGCGTGACAGATTAAGATGGTATCAGAGGCTTTCTTCAATCACAACAGTTTGTGCCCGACATCCACAAAGATACCTCACTTAGCTACAAATGAATAAAATGAATGGCATAGAAGTGTAGAACGCGAGTGACCGGGGGGAAAGTATAGGTCCCTTTTCTCGATAGTTGTTTGAGTGCTATGCTAGTAGGAGGCTAGAGCTGACTTGTGTTGTGTGTGGTTGCAGATTAAGTTTTGTTTCCCGGTTTAGCTGGGTCGGCGTGCTCGGGTAGTCGTGTTGTTTTGGCTTGATTAGTCGTGTTGGTTTGGAGGCTGGGGTCGAGGCCGGCTGCCACCGGGGTATTGATGGTTGCTAGGAATCAATGGATTAAGCAACCAGCACGGGACACGGTGGGCCTGCTGACGTTGTTCATGCACTTGGTGCGGCTGTTATCACAGCAGATCGTTGCGCCGGGTATTGTTTTTCGAGCCCCTCCCTCTGCCGACGTGCTGGTTGTCGTTAGTGACGGCGACTGGGGATAGAGTAATCCGACGGTGTTTGTTAGTGAGTCGGCCGTTTGTCGGTCGTGAGTACTGGGTAGCCTCTTGTCTAAATGGTACCTTCTAGGTCTACTGGGTTTAAGTTACAGCAGATAGTCGACCGATTCTTTTGCATCTTGGACAAGGTATGGGTGGGAATGAGGATTCTTCCCTTATGATTGTCACCCATAGTTCGGCTTTTTGCGGTAGACACCGCGATGGTGGTAGGAATCGTCGTGATGGGGCCTTGGGGTTCTCCTTTGATTTGAGAAATGAGGCCCCCGGGGCTAGCAAATTTTGTTCGTTTGGGCTCGATTTTGGGTGAGCAGACCTAGAGCTTAGAATACTCCTAGTTGGGAAAGGGAGCGTTTGGTCTGGGGGTGTGCAGCTCGGTTCGGTGCATGGTGCTTGGAGGGGCAATTAATTAGGATCGAGCGGTAGGGGTTAACCAGAGTGTCGCACCCCTTCGGCACCAAGACGGAGGTAGGACCGTATTCCTTGGTTGTCGTCGCCAGCTTCCCATAACCAAGGTATAGCCTTGAGGATTTGGGTTGCGAGTTTAGTGATTGTGAAGGAGTACTGATCGGCGAGGGGTTGTTGACTGCATGGCGCTCTGGCATCGGTTACTTTTGGCTAGGATGCCCTGCTTTCAGCTTTCTCTATGGGGTAGACCTTGTGGTAGGTCTCAGAGCTGAAACCTAGCTTTAGTTTTGACCGTCGCCTCGGTAGGACGGACAGTCGGAGCGGACAATCCGGGATGGTGGTTATACTCCGAGCTAGTAGCCGTGTTGGTGACGGGCGGAAGTAGTCCGTGTTGGCGACGGGTGGGTTCATCGTTTTCAAAGGAGGATTACTTGTAGGCGGTGACCCGGCTAGTTGGATTGGCACATCCCGGAGTTTTTGTAAGGGTATTAGTGTGGCCTCCCCCTTTGTTGTCGGGTTAGTCTGGGCATTTAAGGGCCGTCGGTCCGGGTTTGGTAGTAGGACCGGGGTACCTCGACGCATCGCAAGACTTTGGTTGCTGACTGCTCAACACCGTCAGAGATGGTCAGCGAACCAGTGGTGTGAGAAGCGGATGGTGCAATTGCAAGAGCCGAGCTTTCCTGAGAATATGTACCTGGCGTGTAAGAGCATTTCCTTCCCAGCAATCATCTCATCGGCGAGGGCTGGAAGATTGGTGGAAGGCGGGTGCGTGGCCTACCTGGCCTCGGTAGACCTGGTGACACGACCCGCGGCGACACCGTCAGACATTGCGGTGGTGAGGGACTTCCCCGATGTCTTCCCGACGGAACTGCCCGGGGTACCCCCTGAACGAGAGGTGGTTTTTCCTATCGAACTCGTACCGGGTACCCAACCAATCACAAAGGCGCCCTACCGAATGGCCTTCGCAGAGTCAAAGGAGCTTAAGGCGCAACTGGAGGACCTCTTGGACAAAGGATTTATCAGACCGAGTGTGTCACCCTGGGGGGCACCAGTGCTCTTTGTACGGAAGAAAGACGGAAGCCTGCGCCTCTGCATCGACTACAGGGGGATAAACAAGGTTACTGTGATGAATAAGTACCCCCTGCCCAGAATTGACGACCTCTTCGACCAGCTGCGAGGAGCAACGGTGTTCTCAAAGATCGACCTGCAATCGGGCTACCACCAGCTCTGGGTTCGGAACGAAGATATCCCAAAGACCGCCTTCCGGACCCGGTACGGCCACTACGAGTTCACGGTTATGCCGTTCGGGCTTACGAACGCCCCCGCCGTCTTCATGGACATGATGAGCCGGATCTTCAGACCTTTCTTGGACCGGTTCGTAGTGGTCTTCATCGACGACATCCTGATCTATTCATCTACCGACGAGGAGCACGAGGACCACTTACGAACGATTCTCCAAACCCTCAGGGGACAGAGGCTGTTCGCGAAGCTCAAGAAGTGTGAATTCTGGCTACGAGAGGTGGGTTTCCTAGGGCACGTGATCTCGGCAGAGGGAATCGCTGTGGACCCCAAGAAGGTGGAATCGGTGATCGACTGGCAACCACCGACGACAGTGACGGAGATCCGCAGCTTCTTGGGACTGGCGGGATATTATAGACGCTTCGTCGAGGGTTTCTCGAAGATTGCGGCCCCTTTAAACCGGTTGACCAAGAAAGGGGAAAAGTTCCTATGGACGGCTAAGTGCCAAGAGAGCTTCGAAGAACTTAAAAGGAGGCTAACCAGGGCGTCTATTCTTGTACTACCCACGCCCGGAGAGGATTATGAAGTGTACTGCGACGCATCGAGAATCGGACTTGGGGGTGTTTTGATGCAACAGGGGAAGGTAATAGCCCATGCATCCAGGAAGTTGAAGGATTACGATCTAACAATCCAATACCACCCCGGGAAGGCAAACGTGGTGGCGGACGCTTTAAGCAGGAAGGGGCAACCGGAGGAGACGCCGGCACGCGCGATAACTGAGCAGAGCACCCTGATCGCGGAATTCTCGCGACTGAGGTTGGAGGTGGTACCGGCGGGCACTGTTGCTCGACTGACGGCGTTGGTGGTCAAGCCGACGTTTTTTTGAGAAAATCCGAGAAGGACAACTGACGGACCCGCACTTACAGCTCGTGCGAGACAAGATCCACCCGAACCAGGAGAACGACTTTGCAGTGGGAAGTGACGGTGTCTTGCGGTTCCGTGGGCGTTTCTGTGTACCGGATTCGCCGGAATTGAAGGAGGAGATTCTGACAGAGGCACACCGCGCCCCTTATGCGGCGCATCCGGGGGGGGGCACGAAGATGTACAGGGACCTCAAGCAGACCTTCTGGTGGCCCAAGTTGAAGGGGGATGTGACACGACACGTAGCTCACTGCCTGGTATGCCAGCAGATAAAGGCAGAGCATCAGCGGCCTGCAGGAAAATTACAGCCCTTACCGGTGCCGATGTGGAAGTGGGATCAGATCACTATGGACTTCGTCACCGGGTTCCCACGTTCACAGCAGGGGCACGACTCGATCTGGGTCATTGTGGACCGGCTAACCAAGACAGCTCATTTCCTACCCATCCACACAACCTGGACCAGAGAGCAGTTGGCTCAAGTCTACCTCAGCGAGATCGTGAGACTGCACGGAGTGCCGGCATCGATCACCTCGGATAGAGACACCCGCTTCGTCTCGAAGTTTTGGCAAAGTCTACAGCAAGCCCTGGGGACCAAGCTACACTTCAGCACAGCTTTCCACCCTCAGACGGACGGACAGTCGGAGCGAGGGATTCAGACCCTCGAGGACCTGCTGCGCGCCTGTGTACTTGACTGGGGAGTCGGTTGGGCGCGCTACCTACCCCTCGTGGAATTCGCCTACAACAATAGCTACCAGGCCAGCATCCAGATGGCACCCTACGAAGCTTTGTATGGGAGACGCTGCCGATCCCCGATCTGTTGGGACGACTTAGGGGAACGGAAATTCCTGGGACCCGACTTGGTGGAAGAGACTGAGGAGAAGGTGCGCCTCATCAGGCGGCGGTTGCTGACCGCCCAAAGCCGACAGAAGAGCTACGCAGACCGACGGCGCCGCGATTTGGAATTTCAAGTGAGGGAGTGCTACCCCGACCTCTTCACCACCACCCGGGTTTGAGTTTCGAGGACGAAACTCGTTTTTAGAGGTGAGTGGTGTAATAACCGCGGCTTTATTTGCCTTTCTAGACCTTCTTTTAAAATTCTTGTAAATCCACTTTTCGACTAAGGGGTCCGGGGGTGAATTATTTTTCTTTATCTCTGGGCAGACTGTCGGGGCTCGCGGGTATTTTTTAGACAATAAAGCTCGCGAAATGGATTTCGGCGGCGCGATCGGATCTGGATTCTGACCCCGGAATCTCCCAGAATAAATTCCGGAAGTTGGCAGCAGTTCAGGCGACTTACACGTTCTTCGAGGCGGACCGGACCCAGGTTCGCACCCAAACTCATTTCGCCGAGATTGATTTGTATTTTGGGACTTAGGGTTAAGTTCCCGTGTACGGAGGCGGCTAATATTAATACGTATGTGTCGGGTTTAGTTTTGGAGTTTTCCTACCGTTCCTCTCACCCAAACCCTCCTCTTCCCACCGATCGGCGCGAGGCACCGCGGCGGAGCAATCGAGGAACGGGAAGAACACCGCACACCTCCGGAACCGGGCACGCAAGAATGGGATAATCCTCGTCTCTCCCTCCCTCTCCATCGGCGAGTCGGAGGCGCATTGGTTCGGTGAGTTTGTCTTTATGTTTCTTTTTAGCTAGGGTTTCTTCCGGATCGTCGCACGGGAAGGGGGGGAGGCGGCACACCCCGGCCGGCCGCACCACCGCCGTCGCGAGCGCCCTTACGCGCAGGGCTAGGGCACCGGGCGTGCGGGTCTGGCACCCGCGCGGGCCTGGGCGCCGCACGGGGTCGCCCGTGCGTGCGGGTCTGGCACCCGCGCGGGCCTGGGCGCCGCGCGGGGTCGCCCGTGCGTGCGGGCTGGGCGCCCGCGCGGAGCCTGGGCGCCGCGCGGGGCCGCCCGTGCGTGCGGCCGGGGCGCCCGCGCGGGACCTGGGCGCCGCGCGGGGCAGCCCGTGCGTGCGGCCTGGGCACCCGTGCTGGACCTGGGCGCCGCCGCTGTCAGGGAGCCGTGCGGGCATCACACCGCACGGAGCCTGATACGCGTGCGGCCAGCGCGGCAGCACGCTTGCCGCCGCCTCGGGTTCCGACTCGGCCGCCGCCGCCGCCGTCGAACCCGGGAGCCCCGTTCCACGACGGGACCCGAATGTCTGTTCTTGACCCTTGTTTTATGTTGTTTAGTCACTGACTTCTCCCCGGTGGACTTTTGTAGTTTTGGGGAGCGCACCGGGACACACGGGGGATAGCGCTTTGTTCATCGCTCGTAGAGGTGGGTTTTTACTCTTAAGTCTTAACATTTAATTCTATCATGGTGGACGGGGTCATCCATAAGTGTACTTGGGTTAAACCTGGTAGGGAGGCATCATTTATTCGTCATGGCTTTACGGTGCCCGTGATTAGACATACATATTGGTTCATGTCGCTCTCATGCACGTATAGGAGTATGCTGTGATTATATATATACTGTTTCATATAGTTCTCATGCACGGATATGTTTATGTTATTTCATACGGTTCATACATTGATATATATATATATATGGTTCACGGTTACTATGCTCGGCTGCAACACGCGCACCCGCGGTTTGGCCACCGCAAAGGGTGTGCTTTTCCGGAAAAGTGGTCCATGACCCGTGTATACCCACAGGACGGCGTGGGGCCTCTTTAGTTGTGGGGCATGTATGCGCCAAGGTGTGAGCGGTGCGACCCGTCGGTTTAGTTGTCCGACGTGGGAGCGGTGCGACCCATTCGGTTTAGTTGTCCGACTTGGGCGCGGTGCGATTCGTCGGTTTAGTTGTCCGACGGGATCGGGTATTGCAGGTTTACAGGTGTTTGATTCTACTTTTCCCTAGCGGGGAGGGGTGGTTGCTCCGGATAGACTACGGTTGGACGTTTTCTTTACCTGCTTTATTGTTATCTTTTATGACTAGTCGCTGACTTCCCACTTTGCGACAGGGTCCTACAGGGGGGGAGAGTTAGGCGACGGCGAGGCCACGGCTAGAGGTGTTGGGTCTCAGGAGACCGGAACAGTATTTTACTCTTTACTTTCGCATTCCATTTATTATTTGTAGACTGTGGATGGTTCTCGATACCCTCGTGGGGTCGGTGTGGATGTCGGTACGGTGACAACTGAATTGTTTAGTTTTCTTTACATCTCTGTGGGCCGCTTTGGAAAATAAAATAGCAAATAAAAGAACAGATTGCGAAAACTACTATTTCAAAACTCGGGTGTCGTGTGGGCACCGTTTTCAAAACCTTGTGGATTTATGGTTTGCGAAAATGGATTTCAAAACCTAAGTGTCGTGTGGGCACTGTTTTCAAACCCCTGAGTTTATGTTGCTTTCGAAAAAGGGTTTTCAAAATATGGGTGCCGGGTGGGCGCCGTTTCAACAATTGTGGGTTTTATCCTTTCAAACTAATCTGCCGTTAGTTTATTCTGCACTTTGTGAATGGTTATACGTTTGGATTGTTGTGATTGAATGTTTACTCGTTATTGAACATTGTACAAACCGCGACGCCGTGCATATACAGGGGAGACTCTGTCCGTTTGTAGAGTGATCCTGTATATGCGGCGGATCTGGGTACGCGCCGGGGAAGAAGGTTTTCAAAAAAAAATACATACCCTTTTGTAATCCATTTCCGCTAAATTAATCCCCCGGGGCGTGACAGGTAGCCCTCCCTCATCTTCGATTCTAGTTCCCACGTCGCTTCCCGCTCCTCGTGGTTGTTCCAGTGCACCTTCACATAGGGGATGTCTCGGTTTCGAAGCGTCTTGCTTTCTCTTGCTAGTATTCGCACATGGGTTTCCTCGAAGCTTAGGTCCTCCTTTAGTTCGAGTGTCGAGACGTCCAGAACATGCGATGGGTCGGGGAGGTATTTCTTGAGCATCGAAACGTGGAACACGTCATGAATCCGGTTGAGGTTCGGTGGTAGGGCAAGGCGGTAAGCCACTGGGCCAATCCGCTCCAGGATCTCGAATGGCCCCACGAACCGCGGGCTTAGCTTGCCTTTTAACCCGAATCGCTTGATTCCCCTGGACGGCGAGACCCGCAAAAACACGTGTTCTCCCACCTGGAACTCTAAGTCGCGGCGTCTTCGATCCGCGTAGCTCTTTTGTCGACTCTGGGCAGTTAGTAAGCGCTGTCTGATGAGGCGCACCTTCTCTTCTGTTTCTTCCACCAAGTCGGGTCCCAAGAACTTCCGTTCTCCCAGGTCGTCCCAACAGATCGGGGATCGGCAGCATCTCCCGTATAAGGCTTCGTAGGGTGCCATCAGGATGCTGGCCTGGTGGCTATTATTGTAAGCGAATTCTACAAGTGGTAGGTAGCGCTCCGAACCGACTCCCCAATCGAGTACACAGGCCCGAAGCAGGTCCTCTAGCGTCTGAATCACTCGCTCCGACTGCCCGTCTGTCTGAGGGTGGAAGGCTGTGCTGAAGTGCAATTTAGTCCCCAAGGCTTGTTGCAGACTCTGCCAAAACTTTGAGACAAAACGCGTGTCTCTGTCTGATGTGATCGATGCCGGTACCCCATGTAGTCTTACAATCTCGCTGAGGTAGACTTGAGCCAACCGCTCTCTGGTCCAGGTTGTGTGAATCGGCAGGAAGTGCGCTGACTTAGTTAGCCGGTCCACCACAACCCATATTGTGTCGTCTCCTTGTGGTGAACGTGGGAACCCGGTGACAAAGTCCACGGTGATATGATCCCACTTCCACTCCGGTACCGGTAAGGGTTGTAACTTTCCCGCCGGTCGTTGATGTTCCGCCTTTATCTGTTGACACACTAGGCAATGAGCTACAAATCGAGTTACATCCCTCTTCATCTTGGGCCACCAGAAGGTCTGCTTGAGGTCCCTGTACATCTTTGTGCCTCCTGGATGCGCTGCATAAGGGGCGCTGTGTGCCTCAGAAAGAATTTCCTTCTTCAATTCCGGGGTATCCGGCACGCAAATCCGCCCGCGGAACCGTAGAGTGTCATCGCCTTCCAATGAAAAGTCACCTTCCTGATCCGGTGAGATCTTGTCTCTTACGAGCTGTAAGTGCGAGTCCGCCTGCTGTCCCTCTCGAATCTTTTCTAGCAGTGTTGGCTTGACCACCAAAGTTAGAAGTTGCGCAACCGTGCCCGCTGGCACTACTTCCAACCCTAGTCGTGAAAATTCTGCGATCAAGTTGCTCTGCTCAGTTATCGCACCTACCGATCCTCCCTCCAATCGCCCCTTCCTGCTCAGAGCGTCCACTACCACGTTGGCTTTCCCGGGGTGGTATTGGATCGTTAGGTCGTAATCCTTCCGTAACTCAAGACACCGCCTCTGATGTCGTCGTCGGGGGGTGGTGACACCTTGTCTGCTACAGTCGCGGTAGTGGCCACTTCCGCGAAGTTCCCCCTCCGGGGGTTTGAACAGACCAACAAACTAGGTAGGGTTCTCTCCTCAGAACCATTTGTAAGGGGGTTCCTACCTGGCGCCCGACCCGCCTTCCCACTCTGTGATTTCCGTTCACAACTCCTAAGGCGGACTAGGGGAGTAACCCCACTCCTATCCTATATAAACCCCCCCCCCCCCCCCCCCCCCCCCCCGGCACAACCGCACAGTACGCGGGGAAAGAAAAAGACGAAGACGGAAGACGGAAATCGATGCCTAACCAAAAAGAGGTAAAGGGAGAAAAAAAAATATATACCTGTGATTTCCGATTCTAGGATTCTGCATCACTGCTCCCCGGGGCGGCTGGGGAGGTCCGTCCACAACCTCTGGGCCAGCTACGTTCGGCGTGGCGGGGTGGGGACTCGGTATCGGAAGAGTCCGTCAGGCGTGGGTCGTCAGGTCTCGGTGCCGGGGGTCTAGTGACGCCCGGCTTCCGGGGGCACTCGTAACGTGTGTGGCCCGGCCTGCCACACCGGAAGCAGTGTTCGTCCCGCCAAGGGCAATCCATCATTGGATGCGCACCGTCACAAATGACGCATGGCGTTGGTGGTGCAGGTCCCTCCCTCATTGCCTGCCCGGGTTTCGGCCTGTTCCTCTGGCGCTTGGTCGCTCTGCCGCACTGGTAGGGGTCCCCTGTCGGGCGGGGGTAGGGGTGTGCCCGCCGTGTACGCTCTAGCTCCGCGCGCACGGCCAGGTTGACCGCTCCCTGAAAGGTGGGAACGCCAGTCGGTGGTATCCCACGGGGGTTAACACCACCGGTGCCGTGCTGGGCGTGGTCGACACCCTCAAGCTCCTGAGTCAGTATACCCACGTGCTCCGCGAGAGTTAGCAGTTGCCCAGCCACGTCGCGCAGCTGGTTGCGTAGTAAGCGGTTCGCCTCTGCCGCAAGGTCCATGTCCGGCAGCAGTTACCCACCCAAAATCGGGCTTCTATCTGTGCACACCAAGGAAACACATTAGTCCCAGCATACCAGGAAAAACCGTGCGTAAATAAATCACACAAATCCCCCCCCCCCCCCCCCCCCACGTTCACTCACGTCTTAACCCTTAAACCCTGCACATTTCATTTATTCGTAGTTAAGTGTGATATCTCGGTGGATGTTGGGCCGTCACTGTTGTGATTAAAGCAAAGTCTCTGATACCATCTTAATCTGTCACGCCCCGGGGGTTTTATTTTAGCGGAAACGATACACCAAAGTAAGCGTAAGGTGCGTACAAAATTTTTGTTTAAAAACCTCCTTCCCCGGCGCGTGCCCAGACCCGCCACATATACAGATTTACTCGAAAATCGGGCAGAGTCTCCTCTGTATATGCACGGCGTCGCGGCTGTTACAATAGTCGAACACAAGCAATCATTTTCCATTTAATCACAACAGTTCGAAGTAGTACGGTGCATGAAGACGAAACAATACCCGTGGCCAGTCAGGTTGAACGTATAAACTCACCGTTTTGAAAACAGGCCCACACGGCCTTAGGTTTTGAAAACCGATTGGAAAACGGCATAAATCCACAAGGTTTAGAAAACGGGCCCACCCGACCCTAGACTTTTGAAAACAGTTTTCGAAGTCCTTTTTCTTTTGTTTTCTAGTTGGTTTGTTTAGAAAACGGCCAAACGGGAACAATAAAGGAAACAGTAGTGCATAACCAGAACGAAAGTAATCAACATCCACACGACCCCACAAGGGTATCGAGAACCACACAGTAACCTACAATACCAAATGAAATGCAGAGAAAGTAAAGAAAACAGCATACTAGGGCTCCCACAGCCCGACTGCTGCCACCTCGGCCTCACCGTCGCCTACCTCTACCCCCTGGAGGTACCTGTCACAGAGTGGGTAGTCAGCGACACTATCATAATAACAATACTAAAGCAGTAAAGTAATACCAAGCCACAAAAGTAAGACTAGCCGGAGCAACCACTCTACTCGTAACGGTAACTCGCAACCACCTGTACCACCTGTAACACCTGTAACCCCGGTAACACCTGTAACACCTGTAACCCCGGTAACACCTGTAACACCTGACCGCGTCGGGCACCAATCCCGGCGGGTCGCACACCTGACCTCATCGGGCACCAATCCCGGCGGGTCGCACACCTGACCTCATCGGGCACCAATCCCGGCGGGTCGCACACCTGACCTCGTCGGGCACCAATAACGACAGGTCGCACCGCTCGCACCTTGATGCCTCAAACCCCACACCTACTGGGGCCCCACTACATCCCCTCGTGGGTAACACGGGTCGAAGACCGCCTTTCCGGAAAAGAGCACCCTTTACGGTGGCCAGACCGCGGGTGCGCGTGTCGCAACTCGAGCATAAGTAACCAAGACACGGGGTAATATAGTACATCATAGAAACCGTCAGTGTTAGTACCGATTAACAATAAAAATCCCTTTCGGAATACTAACACAATACTCAGCCTCGACCGTAAACCCACCTTTTCGTTATCGCGCTCCTGACCGATGCTAGGTTCTCCCGCGTCTCGGGTGCCCGCCCGGACCTACAAGAACCTGTCATACAGGAGTCAGAAATTCAAGACTCCGCAAGATCAAAGACTAGAACACCCAACGCGCCCCACCCCACCTTGCGCACAATTCGTACACGTACGCGCCCGGCCCCGCGCGGCTGGGCGGCGTACTACCTGCGTGCGGCGCCGTCCGCATGCGGCGTCACCCGCATGCGGCGCTGCCCACTTGTGGGTGCGCGCGGCGGTGCCCGCATGCGGTGTTGCCCGCATGCGGGCGCGTGTAGCGCCGCCCGCATGCGGCGCTGCATGCGGTGCCGCCCGCACGCGGCGCCGCCCGCATGCGGTGCCGCCCGCACCCGCATGCGGTGCCGCCCGCATGCGGCGCCGCCCGCATGCGGTGCCGCCCGCACCCGCATGCGGTGCCGCCCGCATGCGGTGTCGCCCGCATGCGGTGTCCCCCGCATCCGCATGCGGTGCCGCCCGCATCCGCATGCGGTGCCGCCCGCATGCGGTGCCGCCCGTACCCGCATGCGGTGCCGCCCGCACCCGCATGCGGTGCCGCCCGCATGCGGCGCCGCCCGCATGCGGCGCCGCCCGCATGCGGCGCCGCCCGCATGCGGCGCCGCCCGCATGCGGCGTTGCCCGGATGCGGGGGCTTTCGGCGCCGCCCGCATGCGGCGCCACCCGCATGCGGTGCCGCCCGCATGCGGTGCCGCCCGCATGCGGGGCCGCCCGCACCCGCATGCGGTGCCGCCCGCATGCGGCGCCGCCCGCATGCGGCGCCGCCCGCATGCGGCGTTGCCCGCATGCGGGGGCTTGCGGCGCCGCCCGCATGCGGCGCCACCCGCATGCGGTGCCGCCCGCATGCGGCGCCGCCCGCATGTGGATGCACGCGGCGCCGCCCTCATGCGGCGCCGCCCGCATGCGGTGCTCCGAGCGTGCCGGCTCCGGTGACGGTGCCGACCCCGCTCCTCCCTTTTACCTAAGAGAACCAAGAAAGCCCAAATCAAGAACCCTAAGCCATGCCTACCTTGGTTTCGTCGGCTAGGGTTGATCTAGGGGATGATCGTCCTGTTCTTGCGTGCCCGGTGCCGAAGGGTACGCCGGCGATCTTCCCTCTCCTCACCCGCTCTGCCTTGCTTCTCCACTCGATCGGTTGGGGAAATAGTAAGGTTCGGTTGGAAAACTGAAAGGTTGGGGAAGTGGGTTCTCGTTCCTCTTTGGGGTTTCGTACGCAGGGGAGTTAAGGGGAGTTGTGGGGAGTGGCTGGAAGTTGGGGGGAGTGGTGGGAAGTTGGGGCGGTTCGTGGGGAGTTGTGGGGTTGTGGGAAGTTGGGGGGGGGGAAGTTGGGGCGGTTCGTGGGGAGTTGTGGGGTTGTGGGAAGTTGTACGGCCGGAAAAAGGCGGGAGCGGTTAAGTTGGGGAACGGGAATGAACCCGACTCAAGTCAAAAGCGGGTAACAAGTCGGGTGCGAACCAGGGTCCGGTCTGCCTGAAAAACCGCGTTGACCACCTGAACCGTTAGCTACCTTCCGGAATTTATTCCGGGGGATTCCGGCGTCGGATTTCAAAACCGATTTCGCCACCGTTCTCCGTTTCGCGAGCTCTATTAACTAAAAATACCCGCGAGCCCCGACGGTCTGTCCGGAAACAAGGAATTATTCGATCACCCTCCAGCCCCCCGAAACGAATTGCGAAATAAACGAAACCAAAAGTAGACCCAAGAACATTTTAAACCAGCGGCTACTACACTCGGCCAGGGGCGAACTTCCACTGGTGTCTCGGCCAGGGAAGTGCTCTCCTGGTAACTCAACCAGGGATAAAGTCCTCCCGGTAACTCGGCCGGGGAAAGGTACCCTCCTGGTGACTTGGCCGGGGAAATCGCCCTCCCGGTAACTCGGCCGGGGAAAATACCTTCCTGGTAACTCGGCCAGGGTAGACGCCCTCCCGGTAACACGGCCAGGGGCTTCGAATACAGCTGTGAAATCCAGAGCGAACACCAATTAGCATAACACGTGTCCCAGTCGGAACCATAACCCGCGATCTGCGCGGCCGACCCGCACTTGCCTGATAGCACCAGGTCACCATACCTTTGCGCTTGGAAAGAAAATGGGCATCCCGTATCCTTTCGGGAGAAACCAACCCACCTGTGAAGAACCCGCAAAAGCCGCGCGCCCAACGAAGGTCTCGGCGCGATCTCACAACTCCTCGCTGCACAGCGCTCACCACCAATCACGTAGCCAAGCTGACACGGAGGCACACTGCGAAAAAGGTGGAAACAGGGATCAGAAAAGCCGCGGTCGAAGACTACGCCCACAAGGCGACAAAAACCTCATCCGGCGACGAGAACGTCGAGTGTGGCGCGGAAAACCCATCGCACCCACGCCGCGGCGCGTTGCCGGGCCGCAGCCCGCGCGGCAACAGCGCCGCTCGCGGCCGCACGGCACAAAGGCCGCCCGTGCGGCGCCTTGCAGGCCCGCGCGCCTACCGCGCGACCTGCAAGCCCGCCGCGGCACAAAGCCGCCCGCGCGGCGCCTTGCAGGCCCGCGCGGCCTGCAAGCCCGCGCGGCACAAGGCCACCAGCGCGGGCCTTGCAGGCCCGCGTGCCTAGCGCGCGGCCTGCAAGCCCGCGCGGCCCATGGCCGCCCGCGCGGGGCCTTGCAGGCCCGCGCGCCTAGCGCGCGGCCTGCAAGCCCGCGCGGCCCATGGCCGCCCGCGCGGGGCCTTGCAGGCCCGCGCGCCAAGCGCGCGACCTGCAAGCCCGCGCGGCCCCTGGCCGCCCGCCTGGCCCGCAGCGGGCCCGCGGCACCGCCCACAGACCGCGCAGTGCCCGCGGCACTGCGCCCGCACCGCAGTGCCGCGCGCGGCCCGTGCGGGGCCCGCGGCACTGCGCGCGGTCCGCGCAGTGCCCGCGGCACTGCGCGCCCACCGCAGTGCCGCGCGGGGCCCGCGGCACTCCGCGCGGTCCGCGCAGTGCCCGCGGCACTGCGCGCGCACTGCAGTGCTGCGCGCGGCCCGCGGCGCTGCGAGGCCTGCGCGCTGCCCGCTGCGCGCGCCAGCAGCGCTGCGCGCGCGCCTGCCCTGGCGGGGCACCCAGGGCGAGGCTGCAGGTGGCTTGGCGCTCTGCTGCAAAATAACAGCAGCAGGGCGCCAGCTGCGCGTGGCGCTCATGCGCGCCCGTGCAGCGGCGGCAGCTGCGAACATCGCCCCAACCCGACCACGCAGCGGCCCGCCTCCCACGCCTCTCGCTGCCACGAACCGGACAACAAGTCCCACGCCGCCAGCAGCAAAAAGAAAGAAAAGAAAAGACAAGAAGAGAGCCCAAAACCCCCGATTCAAAAAATAAAATGATTAAATAATTAAAACACACCTCCACGAGGCTCGCCGCGCCCACGCTCGGCTCCACGCCCTTGCGGCGACGAAAACGGCACAAGAACACCTATCCTTCTCTTCCCTTCTTCCTTCCTTCCTTTTTCCTCTGCTTCAGACCAAACCCCAAAGCTGAAGCTGCTGCCTTGCTTTATGGAAAAAGAAAAGTGAGGTGGCAAAGGGGTGGTGGCTGCTAATTAAATACAAGCACCAAAGCTAATTAAGGTGTAAGAAGAAATTAATTAAAGGAGTTAATTAATTTCTACCTTCCAATCCCCTTAATTAGCTCCACCCACTTCACTGCCAGGCCTCACCCTCACAGCAGCATTTTCGACCCCGGCACCTCCGCCGCCGCCCGGAACCACCCGAACACTGCTGTAAATCGAAAATACACGCGCTCACGCCTTTCCTCAGTCAGAAAGCTCGTTGGTGGAGTCAGAAAGCTCAACCCAAAAACCGGTACACTACACTCTCCCCCCGTTTAAATGGTTTCGTCCTCGAAACCCAAAAAGCTCCAACATCACGTGGGGGTCTCAAATAAGTGTGGGTAGGTAGTCCTCAGCTCATCCTCGGGCTCCCAAGTAGCCTCTCCCTCATCATGGTGGCTCCACAATACCTTCACATAAGGTGTAACCCGATTCCGCAATTCTCTCGTCTCACGAGCAAGAATTCGAATCGGGCGCTCTCGGAAGTGCAGCTCCTCGTCCAGCTCCAAGGAAGGGAAGTCCACAATGTGAGAGGGATCATAGACATACCTCCTCAGGACGGATACATGGAAGACATCATGAGTACCGGCTAGACGCGGGCGGTAGGGCAACCCGATAGGCAACAGGTCCGATACGCTCCAAAACCTCAAATGGTCCAATAAAACGCGGTCTCAGCTTCCCGCGCACCCCAAAGCGTCGAATCCCTCGAGACGGCGAGACTTTCAGAAACACATGATCCCCTACCCGAAACTCCAAGTCTCGCCGCTTCTTATCGGCGTAGCTCTTCTGCCGGCTCTGAGCAGTGACCAAGTGGCGTCGAATAACCTTGACTTTATCCTCGGCGTCCAAAAGCAAATCTGGCCCCAAAGTTTTCCTTTCACCCACGTCACTCCAACAAAGAGGCGATCGACATTTCCTACCATACAATGCTTCAAAGGGTGCCATCTGGATACTCGCCTGGAAGCTATTGTTGTAGGCAAACTCTGCTAACCTCAAATGTCGATCCCAACTACCGCTAAAGCTCAGGACACAAGCTCTCAACATGTCCTCCAGAGTCTGAATAGTCCGTTCAGACTGTCCGTCGGTCTATGGATGAAAGGCGGTGCTGAACTGAAGCTGGGTCCCCAAGGCCGTCTGCAAGCTCCTCCAAAACTGAGAGGTAAACCTGGGGTCCCTGTCTGACACGATAGAAGCTGGCACTCTATGAAGCCTCACGATCTCGTCAAGGTACAAGCGTGCTAAACTCTCCAAGGCCCAACCTGACTGAATCGGCAGGAAGTGAGCTGATTTAGTCAACCGATCAACGATTACCCAAATCGCATCGGCTCCTCTCTGAGTCCTCGGCAGACCCACAATAAAATCCATGGTGACACAATCCCATTTCCATTCAGGAATTGGTAGGCTTTGTAACTTGCCAGCGGGAACCTGGTGTTCCGCCTTAACCTGTTGGCAAGTTAAACAGCGGGCCACAAACCTACCAATATCCCTCTTCATGCCCTGCCACCAAAACTGAGCTTTCAAATCCCTATACATCTTATTTCCCCCAGGATGGAGGGTGTAAGGTGTATAGTGAGCCTCTCTCAGGATCAGCTCTCTAATATCCAAATCCGCCGGCACACAAATGCGGTCCCTGTACCTAAGTACTCCCGCAACATCCACCGAAAAGTCCCCGCTCTGTCCAAGCTGCATCTGGTCTCGAATCCTCAGAAGATAGGGGTCCCCCACTCTGCTTCTCCCTAATCCTGTCCAGTAGAGTGGGCTGCAAGACCATAGTCATAAGTCTTGCAGAAACCCCCGGGGTCACAACCTCTATATCCAAACTCCTCAGCTGCTCTCTCAGTGGTCTCTGCTGGGTAATAAGCATACTCAAGGTCTGCCCTGTTCGCCGGCTCAAAGCATCCGCGACCACCTTAGCCTTGCCGGGATGATAGAGAATGCTCAAGTCGTAATCCTTTAACAGCTCAAGCCATCGGCGCTGCCTTAGGTTTGAGTTCTTTCTGGGTGAACAGGTATTTCAAACTCTGATGATCGGTGAAGATCTCACAGCGCTCGCCATACAAATAGTGCCGCCAGAGCTTCAAGGCATAAACAACCACAGCTAGCTCCAGGTCATGCGTAGGGTAATTTCTTTCATAATCCTTAACTGACGGGAAGCTAAGCAATTACCCTACCATGCTGCATCAATACGCATCCAAGGCCACTGTGGGAGGCATCACTGAAAATCACGAACCCCTCTCCCATGACTGGTAGTGCAAGCACTGGCGCTGAAATCAATCTCTGCTTCAACCCCTCGAAGCTTTGTTGGCATTGCTCTGTCCATACAAATTTTTCCCCTTCTTGGTCAATCTAGTGAGGGGGGTCGAGAGCTTCGCAAAGCCCTCAACAAAATGACGGTAGTAGCCCGCAAGGCCCAAGAAGCTCCTAATCTCCGTCACCGTCGTAGGTCTAGGCCAATCCCGAACTGAAACAATATTCGCCGGGTCCACTGCCACTCCTGCGGCTGAGACAATGTGGCCTAGAAAAGAAACCTCCCGAAGCCAAAAGGCGCACTTCTTTAACTTCGCATATAGCTTCTTCTCCCTCAGAAGCTTGCAGCACTAACCTCAAGTGCTCCTCGTGCTCAAAGTCGCTACGGGAGTAAATCAGGATGTCATCAATGAAAACCACCACAAAACGGTCCAAGTACGGCTGAAAGACTCGGTTCATTAGATCCATGAACGCTAGCCGGGCATTCGTCAAACCAAAAGGTAGCACTATAAACTCGTAATGCCCATACCGAGACCTAAACGCCATCTTGGACACATCCTCGGCCCTCACCCTCAGCTGGTGGTAACCGGACTGCAGATCTACCTTCGAGAAAACCGTGGCTCCCTGAAGCTGATCAAATAAATCATCAATCCGAGGAAGTGGATACTTGTTCTTGACGGTCACTTTATTCAATTCTCTGTAGTCCACACAAAGCCTAAGTGACCCGTCCTTTTTCTTCACAAAAAGATCGGGGCTCCCCAGGAGAAACACTGGGACGAACAAACCCGCGATCCAAGAGATCCTGAAGCTGAGCCTTTAACTCTCTCAATTCTGCTGGTGCCATTCTGTAGGGTGCCTTAGAGATTGGCGTGGTTCCAGGAACCACGTCAATCACAAACTCAATCTCTCGATCCGGCGGCATAGACGATAGCTCAGGAGGGAACACATCTGGATACTCTCGGACGATAGGAATGTCCTCGAGTCCAGGCATCGCCGTAGGCGCCTCTACAACAGTAGCTAAGAAGGCAACACAACCACGACTCATCAGCTGTCGGGCTCTAGCAGAAGAGATCGTCGCTGCAAACAGCGTACTCTGACAACCTCTGAAAACATACTCCTCCTGATCCGGCTCCCTGAGGGTCACAGTCCTCTCTCGACAATCAATAGCAGCGTAATACCGAGTCAACCAATCCATCCCCAAAACTACGTCGAAATCCTGAAGCTGGCGAAGGACCAAAAAATCTACAGGTAAATCCAAGGCCCTAACTGTACAGGGCAGGACCAACAACACTCATCAACGTGTAGAACATGATCGGTACCTGAAACCTCACGAGCACAAGACAACGGTTCTATCTCTAGCCCATCATGAATGCAAATGTCCTACTGATGAATGAATGAGATGCTCCGGTATCAAATAAAGCTCTATTGCGAGTAGAGGAGATAAGGATAATACCTGCCACCACGTGGCCCGCTGCCTCCTCATCATCGACCTGTGCGGAGTACACCCTGACCGCTCGGGGGTGGTCGTCTGTTCCGACTGCCGCGCGAAGCGGCCCTATCCCCCTGGCCAAAACCTTCGAGGATCCGCCCGTCAGAAAGGGGCGGTGGAGGAGGAACCGAAGCTGCCGACGCTGCTGATGACCCCGCTCTAGGACAAGACCACGATCTGTGCCCTTGCCTGCCCACAACGGTAACTATCCGGCCCTGCCGCTGATCACACTGCTGGGGGGCGTGGGGGTCCGCCGCAAATCACACAACTGTCAGTGCGGCTCTGCTGCTGCTGCTGCTTGCCTAGGGAGCCGGTAGCCCCCCGATCTCTGTCTCCTCTGGGTCCCGCCGCCTCGAGGCGGGATCTGAGGCGGCCTCGGGGGCCGCGGTCTGCTCGTCTGTCCAGAATCCTTGCGGTGCGGGGCGCTTCTCCCCCGGAACTAGTCCACGGTGCCCCGCCCCTCTCTGCCATGATCACCCGCCCTCGAGAGACCCACCGTGCACGCTCCATGGCTGCGTCCAGAGTCAACGATCGGTGTTGAATGAACCAAGGTGATAAATATCCGGGTGCAACCCTCGCTCGAACAGGTCCACTCTCTGGGCCTCATCAGGGGGCAACATGCGGCACGCTGCTCAATAGGCGCTGGAACTCTCGAATGTAGTCGCGAAGGGGTCCGGCTACCCTGCTGCAGTCGACGGAGATCCCCCTCAAGCTTCTGCTTTGCGCTGTCGGGGAAATAGGCCCCGAGTAGCAAAGCGCGGAACTCCTGCCAAGACACCACCTGAGCTCCTGGTGGTCCCGGGGGGCGGACACGGCGCCACCAAGTCTCTGCGTCACCCTCCAGGAAGTGTGTAGCCAAATACACTTGATGCTTTCCTTAATAAACAGGTTCTCGAATAACTTCTCTATTGCTGAAATCTAGGTTTCTACTTCCCGTGGCTCAGAACTCTGCCCGGCGAAACGCGGAGGACGAAACTGGCTTGACATAAGCTAAACGATCCGTGAGCTCCCTCTGCTCCGACTCTGTCAACGGGGCGATCTGAGATGAGGTCGACGAAGTCGCCGCTGGCGGTGCCGCAGATGTCCTCTGCTCAAGTAACCTCATCATCCGCTCCAAATTTTCCTCCTGGCGTTTGGCAGCCTCCTCCTGGCGCCGCAACGCCTCAGACATCTGGGCCACTTGGGCCCGCAGCTCATGAACCTCACCCTGTGCAGCCTCCTCCTGCTCGGGCCTGTCCTCCGACGCGGAGTGCGCCCTCGTCGTCGCACGACGTCTAGGAGGCATCTCAGGCAACTGTAACAGGGAAAACAGGGTGTCAGAGAACCAAAACCTCACAACCCAAAGCCAGCGAAAGTCTAAAACATGTTTCCAACTCTAAAGTGTTGTGTTGTCTGCAGCCAACAGAACTACTTTAGAGGGCTAACATGTAAAGTCACTCGCCCGAAATCCCGGGGGAGTCACAACACAACCAAAACTCTCGCTACCACACATCTCTCTCGACAGTCACTCAACTGTCCAACCAAAAGCCTAGGGTCCCTAAGTCCCCAAAGACCTAAACACCTAGGCTCTGATACCACCTAATCTGTCACGCCCCGGGGGTCGAGCCTGCGCCCCGGGCTCGCCAACAGACCCGCCGTCTGTGCGGAAACTGCCGCACAGACGAAGCGTCTAACCTGTAAAAAGGGATCTAGCCATACAAGTATCAGAGCACAAGAGATGCAACACTGAAGAAAGTAAACTGCATACAAGAGTCACTAAGTACATAATCCAGGTACAACATCCACTACCTCCCAAAATGGGGTACACCACCACTATCAAATACAAAAGTGGGAAACCAAAAATACCCGAGTAGATCTACCTGTGACTCTACAGACCCAGGAGGCACTAGTCGGCCAAGCCCTTGCCGCGGTCTGAAGACTCCGCACGTGCCGGCCCTGGAACGGCCGCCTCAGAAACACCTGTCACACACGGCGGGTGTGAGATCAACTGAAAAGTCAGATCTCAGTGGGTACCGATGTCCTATCCTCGGTAGCCCACCAAGTCCACTGGAGGCAAAAACAGATAGATAGATAGATAGATAATACTGAAATGAAAGCTGTAAGTAAATCTATCACTATATGCCTCAATGCAATGCTGTACTAAATGACATCTAGCATAATATGAAATGACCACCCGCACATGTCATTCCCCCGCAGCCACCCGGTAACTCGGCCAGGGGCGAACTTCCACTGGTGTCTCGGCCAGGGAAGTGCTCTCCTGGTAACTCAGCCAGGGATAAAGTCCTCCCGGTAACTCGGCCGGGGAAAGGTACCCTCCTGGTGACTCGGCCAGGGAAATTGCCCTCCCGGTAACTCGGCCGGGGAAAATACCTTCCTGGTAACTCGGCCAGGGTAGACGCCCTCCCGGTAACACGGCCAGGGGCTTCGAATACAGCTGTGAAATCCAGAGCGAACACCAATTAGCATAACACGTGTCCCAGTCGGAACCATAACCCGCGATCTGCGCGGCCGACCCGCACTTGCCTGATAGCACCAGGTCACCATACCTTTGCGCTTGGAAAGAAAATGGGCATCCCGTATCCTTTCGGGAGAAACCAACCCACCTGTGAAGAACCCGCAAAAGCCGCGCGCCCAACGAAGGTCTCGGCGCGATCTCACAACTCCTCGCGGCACAGCGCTCACCACCAATCACGTAGCCAAGCTGACACGGAGGCACACTGCGAAAAAGGTGGAAACAGGGATCAGAAAAGCCGCGGTCGAAGACTACGCCCACAAGGCGACAAAAACCTCATCCGGCGACGAGAACGCCGCGTGTGGCGCGGAAAACCCATCGCACCCACGCCGCGGCGCGTTGCCGGGCCGCAGCCCGCGCGGCAACAGCGCCGCTCGGGCCGCACGGCACAAAGGCCGCCCGTGCGGCGCCTTGCAGGCCCGCGCGCCTAGCGCGCGGCCTGCAAGCCCGCCGCGGCACAAAGCCGCCCGCCGGCGCCTTGCAGGCCCGCGCGGCCTGCAAGCCCGCGCGGCACAAGGCACCCGCGCGGGCCTGCAGGCCCGCGCGCCTAGCGCGCGGCCTGCAAGCCCGCGCGGCCCATGCCGCCCGCGGGGGGCCTTGCAGCCCGCGCGCCTAGCGCGCGGCCTGCAAGCCCGCGCGCCTAGCGCGGCGCCCACAGCACGCGCGGGGCCTTGCAGGCCCGCGCGCCAGCGCGCGGCCTGCAGCCCGCGCGCCCCTTGGCGCCCGCCCCTGGCCCGCAGCGGGCCCCGGCACCGCCCACAGACCGCCATGCCCGCGCAGTGGCCCCGCCCGCAGTGCCCTCGCACGGCGCCCGCACCGCAGTGCCGCGCGCGGCCCGCGCAGGGCCCGCGGCACTGCGCGCCGCACCGCAGTGCCGCGCGCGCCCGCGGCACGCGCGCGCACCGCAGTGCGCGCGCGGCCCGCCACTGCGCGCGCACACGCGTGCCGCGCGCGCCCGCGGCACTGCGCGCGTCCCGCGCAGTGCCCGCGGCACTGCGCGCGCACCGCATGCCGCGCGCGGCCCGCGGCGCTGCGCGGCCTGCGCGCCAGCAGCGCTGCGCGCGCCTGCCCTGGCGGGGCACCCAGGGCGAGGCTGCAGTGGCCTGGCGCTCTGCTGCAAATAACACAGCCGGGCGCCAGCTGCGCGCGGCGCTCATGCGCGCCCCGCAGCGCGGCAGCTGCGAACATCGCCCTAACCCGACCACGCAGCGGCCCGCCTCCCACGCCTCTCGCTGCCACGAACCGGACAACAAGTCCCACGCCGCCAGCAGCAAAAAGAGAAAGAAAAGACAGGAGAGAGCCAAAACCGACAAGAGGAAAGAAAACAAAAACAACAAAAAAAAAATCAAAATATAAAATGATTAAATACAAAACACACCCACGAGGCTCGCCGCGCCCACGCTCGGCTCCACGCCCTTGCGGCGACGAAAACGGCACAAGAACACCTCTCCTTCTCTTCCCTTCTTCCTTCCTTCCTTTTATCTCTGCTTCAGACCAAACCCCAAAGCTGAAGCTGCTGCCTTGCTTTATGAAAAAGAAAAGTGAGGTGGCAAAGGGGTGGTGGCTGCTAATTAAATACAAGCACCAAAGCTAATTAAGGTGTAAGAAGAAATTAATTAAAGGAGTTAATTAATTTCTACCTTCCAATCCCCTTAATTAGCTCCACCCACTTCACTGCCAGGCCTCACCCTCACAGCAGCATTTTCGACCCCGGCACCTCCGCCGCCGCCCGAACCACCCGAACACCGCTGTAAATCGAAAATACACGCGCTCACGCCTTTCCTCAGTCAGAAAGCTCGTTGGGAGTCAGAAAGCTCAACCCAAAACTGGTACACTACATAAAGGAGGCCGTCGCCGCCGTGGTTAAACGGAGGCCGCCGCCGCCGTTACCGTGTTCACAGAGTCATCGCCGCAGCCGCCATGATCTCGGGTCTCAACCGTAGCCGAAAAAGGGGACGGAATACTGTTAATCAACAGGGTTCAGGCCGCGGTCCACCGCGCCCGCGTGCACCCGGCGCACGCTTTCTCGCGGCCCCGGGTCGCAGACCCGTGCACAGATGCGCGCTCGCCGCGCGGTCAACCAACCGGCGTGCACCCGGTGCACGCCTCCGCCCGGGGCCGCAGAACCGGCGCACGGAATGCATGCGCAGGCCGCGCGGTGCATGCCCTAGGCGTGCACCCGGGGCTCGTCACCGGCAGCGTGGAGCGGTGAACCCGTGTGTGCGCCGAGCCGTGCGTGCCCGGCCCAAGCCGCTGTGGTCCACCGCTGCAGCGTGCTCCCGGCCCGCGCCGCGGTCACCACTGTCGTGGACTCGGTCCATGCCTGGTTTCCTTCCTGCACCAGTATTCAGAAAGGATCCAACGCCGTTTTTGGCCCGTCGTCTCGGTTTTTTAGTGTTTTTGACCACGACGATGTTTTTAACATTACTTTCTTACTCTCGTTCTGTTTCGGGCACAAGGTGGGAGTGTTTTAACTGGAGTTTTCCCACACCTTCTTCTTCGCGTTTCAGGTGGGTACACTCTTAGAATCCCTTTATCGCACTATCCGCTATTTTCATGTTTACCATTTGTGGGTTTTATTTGGAGACTTAGCATGGCATTTCGACACTGGTGATTAACTCTATTTGTGCGTTTAACTGCGATAATGTGGGCATCATTATGGTTCTCGTTATATGATTATTTATGGTTGATAGTCATGGCGGTTCTCGTTATTTGATTATATGTGGTGATAGTCATTATGATTTTTCGTTATTTGA
>CM055063.1:13686512-13741613 GCA_029204045.2 Tillandsia leiboldiana
AGTCCATCAAGTTGGCCCGCACTCGATCCCGTCGGTCATCACAAACCCCCATCCACTCGTGGGCGGTGGCAGCCGCGATAGGGGTAGGCGTGACCAGCAGTTTCCTCCAGATAACCCGGCTAGTTGTCCCTGGCGCCGGCCACGTAGTCGCCGTGGTGTTGGTGCTGTCGGCGGTGCCGCGGCCGGTGCTGTCGGCCCCGGCGGAGGGACCGGGCGGGCGTCACAGGTTGCGGCCTGCTGCTGCGTCATCTGGCGTACGTGATCGGTGAGGGTAGCCAATTGCCCCGCCATTTCCCGCATTTGCGAGGAGGAGGTTGGTTCTCCGCGGCCGTCGACGTTGTCGCATCCGCCTCGGCGTCCCCGCCGATGGGACTTGTACGGGCCATATCTGTCACTCACAAGAAGGTCAAAATTAGACAGTAACTACAACCAGTGTACCCTTTATGTGAGGAAAGATTCAAACTCCCGCCCCCCCGTTCACTCACGTTCTAAATCCTATGGCCCACCCATTCATTTATTCGTAGGTATGTGAGGGCATTCCCACGGATGTCGGCACTAGTGTTGTGATTGAATGAAGTCTCTGATACCATCTTAATCTGTCACGCCCGGGGTGTTTGTTTTAGCGGAGGAAACGGCATTTTTTTTTTTTTTTGAAGGTCTCTTTCTTCCCCGGTGCGTGCCCAGACCCGCCGCACATACAGGATCTCTCTGCAAACGGAAAGAGTCTCCCCTGTACGTGCACGGCGTGTGGTTGAATACTCTCCCAAGCAAACATAACCATTCAATCACAACATTCAATTACATACAACCAGTATTCTAAATATTTTAAGCGCATGGCCACTTCAACTTGAAAGGATAAATCCACGGTTTTTAAAGAGTGCCAACCCGGCACTTAAGTTTTGAAAACGAGTTTCGAATCAGCATAAACCCCAGGGTTTTGAAAAACGGTGCCACACGACCCCAAGTTTTGAAAGCTCATTTCGCAATCCATAAATCCCAAGGTTTTGAAATCAGTGCCCACACGACACTTAGACTTTGAAAACGGTTTTCGCAATCTTTTCTTTGTTTTTGTTTCGCTTTTCAATGGCCAGTAGGAAAATAAAGGGAAAGGTAGTGCATAAACAGATAATCAAATACCGACATCTACGTCGACCCCACAAGGGTATCGGGAACCTCACACATGCCCACAATAAATGAAAAGCTGAAAAGAAAAGGAAAGTATAAAGTTCAGGGTCTCCACGGTCCCGCTGTGTCCGCCCCCGTCCTCACCGCCTCCTACCTCTCCCCTCGCCTGGGCCCTGTCACGAAGTGGGAAGTCAGTGACTAATAAATGCCGTGCAGGGGGAATAATAAAAACAAACCGTGGCGACAACCGGAGCAACCACCCTTTTGGGGGGGGGGGGGGGGAAATGGTAACCTGTATATCTGCATCTGTAATACTCTGCCGCGTCGGTCCACTACCGACGGCCCATACCGACACTGCAGCACCGCGACCGCGCCGGACAACTAAACCGGCGGGTCGCTCCGCTCGCACCTCGGCGCCTCAACCCCACAGCTAATAAGGGGCCCCACTACGTCACCTCGTGGGTATACACGGGTCCTACGACCTCTTTTCCGGAAAAGTGCACCCCTCACGGTGGCCAAACCGCGGGTGCACGTGTTGCAGCCTCGAGCGCAGTAACCACAATATATGAGCAATAGTAATGCAGTAATCGCAATGTATATGAAATAGTTAAAGCAGTAACCATGATGCATGAATCAGAATAAGGTAGAGGCGTGTAAACTCATGTTGCCCTACTATTTAGCATAGTCGAAGGAAAGACGGTAGCTGAAGCATCAAAACACGAGACCACGTAACTATCGATGTGTAGCAATAATCCGTAGCATCTAGAATAATGATTACTGAAGTGAACGGTAACATATAATATTTAAATTAAAACAAATCAATGTGGTTCGATGCCAATATCACACTCAACCCACCTGTCCGCTAGTAGGCGTCAACGCTCCGCTCCCTCGCGTCCCTGGTACTCCCGCTCGGCTCCTTCGCACACCTGCCGCGAGGAGAAAAGCGACGCTCAGACGCGGATGAAGACGAGAGGCGGGCGAACGCTCGTCGGGTTCGCGGCTCCCCCGTCCGCACGCGGGCCGTGCGCGTGCTCAGCTCCGTAAGGCAACCCCACACGTGGGTTGATGCGCGCGTCCGGCCCCGTGCGGGTCACCCGCACGCGGGGCTGGGCGCCGCCCAGCCCTGCGGCCTACCCCGCACGCGGGCTGGGCGTGCCGCCCGGCCCCGTGCGGGTCACCCCGCACGCGGGTCTGGGCGTCGCCCAGCCCCGTGCGGGTCACCCCGCACGCGGCTGGGCGTGCGCCCGGCCCCGTGCGGGCCATCCCGCACGCGGGGGCTGGGCGCCGCCCGGCCCCGTGCGGGTCATCCCGCACGCGGCTGGGCGTGCGCCCGGCCCCGTGCGGGTCATCCCGCACGCGGGGGGGGGGGCTGGGCGCCGCCTGGCCCGTGCGGGTCGCATGAGGGCGCCGGATGGGGGGGGGGGGTTTCTTCGCACGTGCGGCGGATTCCGGGAAATCCGCCGCCTGTGCCTCACCCCTTCCGGTCAAGATGATCAAGAACTCAACACGAGGAAAAAAGAAACTAAATTCCCGTCTCACCTTGATGAGGACGACGAAGGTTTGGGAAGAGGGGATCGTCCGTTCTCGTAGGTCCGGTTGTGGTGGTGGTGGGGATGCGGCGTTCTCCCCTCTCCTCGACCGTCTTCGCTCGGGTCGTGCGTGCCAAAGGGGTAGCAGACTGAGAAGGGGTTCCCAACCCTCACCTCTCAAACCCCCAATTAATTAGCTGTTTTGGTACGATCGAGCCCAACCCGCGTCCAACTCCAAATGCTACCTAGCCCCAAATTAACCCGGATAGATAGAACGAAATAAATTAAATTAATTTATGTCGGATCCCGAAAATTTACAGAAAATTAGACTGAGCCGGTGCGAAAGAATTAACTAGCTTGAATCAAAAAATATCATTAAATCCGGGTCTGGTTTACCTCAAAAGGGACGTGCCGGACACCCGAACCGCCAACAACTTCAAAAATTTATTCCGGGAGCTTCCGGGGTCGGAAATCCGATCCGATCGCGCCGCCGGCCTCCGCTTCGCGAGCTTTATTCTCAAAAAAAATGCCCGCGAGCCCCCGACGGCCTGCCCAGAATGACAAAAGAAAATCAAACCCCCGGACCCCTTTGCCTAAAAGCGGTTCGAAAAACCCGCGGCTATTACAATCAAAGTGCGTTCTGAAGCATTAGAGGGCATTCCACGATTTTTAGAAGAAAATCCAACCCACCTCAATTGCTTTCCGAAGGCCGCGCCGAAATCGGTGAAGAAACGGGCGCAATCTGACGAAAAACTGAACTGCGCCTCTCGCGCGCGCGCGCACCGTCGCGCGTCTCGGAAAAATCCACGGAGCTCCAAACAACCTCCACAGCACCCAGCTAGGCCACCATAAAAATCTCAGCTCAATCCGATCACTCCAGTCCACGAATCAAGCATGCGTAGAGTTGCGGATTTGCACAGTAATCCCTCTGCATGCATGCAGCCCGAGAGCACAGGGAGAGAGCAAGGATAGAGATTAACTCAAATTACCATTCAAATCCAACAATAAAACCCAAGAGGAGAATCAAAGAGTCCAAATCCACAATCTCCACAATCAATTTACCTCAATTTGCTCCTCGCGTGCGCAGGTTGACCCGGTCAACACCCTCAAGCAGCACGAATCAGGACTCCCTGCTTCTTCTCCTCTACTTCCTCCTCTTCTTCTCTTCTCAGGCAGCAAGGAATGGAGGAGGATGGATAAGAGATGAGATAAGGGTGAGGGAGCTGTGTTGAGGGGTATAAAAATCAACGCGGGAGTAGTTGGAACAGAAGAAGCCCATACCTCGGTTTACTGTGCAAGTCCGGGCCTTGTCGGGCTCCCCCTGTGCCTGTGTACCGGTACCACCCACTTGGTACCGGTACACAGCCCCTGGTTCCGGAACCAAGCACCTGGTTCCGGAACCAGCCACCCAAATCTCCCAGAAACAACTCGAAAATCTCCAGAATCGCCCCGTCAACTCACTTTCTCGCCTCGGGACTTCCGCATCACCCCGAAACCAACCGAACACCCCTGTAAAAACATATTACACATGTCCCAAGGGTTCAACTCACATCAAAACCATCCAAGAAGCCAAAGCTCGACCCGCAAGCTCTAAAGCCGACGCCAACTCACTTTCCTCCAAAAAGACTTCCGCGTCGCTCCGGGACCACCCGAACCTTTCTGTAAAAACAAACAGAAACTGCTGAAGGTATTTCCACAATACCAGGCTGCCCCGTGGGATCGGCACACTGCCCGAAGCTCCGGTACTCTACACTCTCCCCTCCTTCAGAAGGTTTCGTCCTCGAAACCACAAAAATCAAAACTCAGGAGGGTGACTCAAATAAGTGGGGATATGAAACTCTCAGCTCATCCTCAGGCTCCCATGTGGCCTCTCGCTCCTCATGATGACTCCATAAAACCTTAACAAAAGGTATGATCCGGTTGCGTAATTCTCTCGTCTCTCGAGCAAGAATTCGCACCGGTCGCTCCTGATAGCTCAAGTCCTCGTCTAGCTCCAAGGATGTGAAGTCCAGGATATGTGAGGGATCAAACACATATTTCCTCAAGGTGGATACATGAAATACATCGTGGGTGCCTGCCAACCGCGGCGGTAGCGCAACTCGATATGCCACTGGTCCAATGCGCTCTAGCACCTCAAATGGCCCGATAAACCGCGGGCTAAGCTTTCCGCGTACTCCAAATCGGCGAACTCCTCGAGATGGCGAGACTTTCAGAAAAACATGGTCTCCCACCTGAAACTCCAAGTCTCGCCGCCTCCTGTCTGCATAACTCCTCTGACGGCTCTGAGCGGTCTCTATGTGTCGCCGAATGATCCTGACCTTTTCCTCAGCTTCTACAAGCAGATCTGGCCCCAAGGTCTTCCTTTCACCCACGTCACTCCAAAATAGAGGCGATCGACACTTCCGTCCATACAATGCTTCGTAAGGCGCCATCTGAATGCTCGCCTGGAAGCTATTGTTATACGCGAACTCGGCTAATCTCAAGTGTCGATCCCAACTGCCACTGAAGCTCAGGACACATGCTCTCAACATGTCCTCCAGAGTCTGAATGGTCCTCTCCGACTGTCCATCAGTCTGTGGGTGAAAGGCGGTGCTAAACTGAAGCTGGGTCCCCAAGGCTCTGTGCAAACTCCTCCAAAACTGTGAAGTAAACCTCGGGTCCCTGTCAGACACAATCGATACCGGCACCCTGTGTAGTCTCACAATCTCGTCCATATATAACTGTGCTAACCTCTCCAAGGACCAACTCAACTGCATCGGCAGAAAGTGGGCTGATTTGGTCAAACGATCAACAATCACCCATATGGCATCAGAACCACTCTGAGTCCTCGGCAATCCCACAATAAAATCCATAGTGACACGGTCCCACTTCCATTCAGGTATTGGAAGGCTCTGCAACTTGCCAGCTGGAACCTGATGCTCAGCTTTAACTTGCTGACAAGTTAAACAACGAGCCACAAACCTTCCAATATCTCTCTTCATGCCGCGCCACCAAAACTGTGCCCTCAAGTCCCTATACATCTTAGTTCCCCCAGGATGGAGGGTGTAAGGTGTATAGTGAGCTTCCCTCAAAATCAGCTCTCGAACCTCTGAGTCCACGGGCACACAGAAGCGATCCCTGTACCTGAGTACTCCCGCTGTATCCACCGAAAAGTCCCCACCCTGATCCTGCCGAAGCTGATCTCGAATCCTCACAAGCTCGGGGTCCTCACTCTGTTTCTCTCTAATCCTGTCCAACAGAGCGGGCTGCAAGACCATGGACATAAGTCTTGCAGAGACCCCAGGGGACACCACCTCTATATCCAAGCGCCTCAACTGCTCTCTCAAGGGCATCTGCTGGGTAATCAACAAACTCAAGGACTGCCCTGATCGCCTGCTCAAGGCGTCTGCGACCACATTGGCTTTGCCGGGATGATACTGAATATTCAGATCATAATCCTTTAGCAGCTCTAGCCACCGGCGTTGCCTCAAGTTGAGTTCCTTCTGGGTGAACAAATACTTCAAACTCTGGTGGTCGGTGAAGATCTCACAATGCTCGCCATAAAGATAGTGCCGCCAAAGCTTCAAAGCAAAGACAACAGCGGCTAGCTCCAAGTCATGCGTAGGGCAATTTTTCTCATAGTCCTTTAGCTGGCGCGAAGCATAAGCGATTACCCTACCATGCTGCATCAACACACATCCTAGGCCGCTGTGGGAGGCATCACTGTAAATCACGAATCCCTCTCCCATAACTGGTAGTGAAAGGACTGGCGCTGTAATCAACCTCTGCTTCAACTCCTCGAAGCTCTGCTGACACTGCTCTGTCCACACAAACTTGATCCCCTTCCTAGTCAAGCGGTTGAGGGGAGTAGAAAGCTTCGCAAAGCCTTCTACAAAACGACGGTAGTACCCTGCAAGGCCCAAGAAGCTGCGCATCTCTGTCACCGTCGTGGGTCTAGGCCAATCCCGAACTGAATCAATCTTCGCCGGGTCCACTGCCACTCCTGCGGCTGAAACTACGTGGCCTAGAAAAGAAACCTCCCGAAGCCAAAAAGCGCACTTCTTTAACTTGGCATACAACTTCTTCTCTCTCAGAAGCTGCAGCACTATCCTCAAGTGCTCCTCGTGCTCCATGTCACTTCGGGAGTAAACCAGAATGTCATCAATAAACACAACTACAAAACGATCCAAGTAGGGCTGAAACACTCGGTTCATTAGATCCATAAATGCGGCTGGGGCATTAGTCAATCCAAAAGGTAGCACTGTGAACTCATAATGCCCATACCGAGTCCTGAAAGCTGTCTTGGACACATCCTCGGCCCTCACCTTAAGCTGGTGGTAACCGGACTGAAGGTCGATCTTGGAGAAGACCGTAGCTCCTTGAAGCTGATCAAACAAATCATCAATCCTGGGGAGAGGATACTTGTTTCGAACGGTCACTTTATTCAACTCTCGAAAATCCACACACAATCTAAGTGATCCGTCCTTCTTTTTCACAAAAAGAATCGGCGCTCCCCACGGAGAGACGCTAGGTCTGATGAACCCTCGATCCAAAAGATCCTGCAATTGAGCCTTTAGCTCTCTCAACTCTGCTGGGGCCATCCTGTAGGGCGCTTTAGAGACTGATGTAGTTCCAGGGACTACATCAATCACAAACTCTATCTCTCGATCCGGCGGCATAGATGATAACTCCGAGGGAAAAACATCCGGGTACTCGCAGACAACAGGGATGTCCTCGAGTCCGGGCGTCGCCGTAGGCGCCTCTACAACAGTCGCAAGAAAAGCGACACAGCCTCTACTCAACATCTGTCGGGCTCTGGCGGAAGACACTGTCACTGCAAACAATGCACTCTGACATCCCCTATACACATACTCCTCCTGACCCGGCTCCCGAAGGGTCACAGTCCTCAATCTGCAATCAATAGTAGCATAGAACCGGGATAACCAATCCATACCCAAAACCACATCAAAATCCTGAAGTCGGCGCAAGACTAACAGGTCAATGGGTAAAATCCACGGTCCTAACTGCACTGGGCAGGACCAACAGCACTCATCTACATGCAATACACAACCCGGAACCTGGACCTCTAATGCATGAGTCAATGGCCCTATCTCAAACCCATGCGAAGATGCAAAAGTACTACTGATGAATGAATGTGATGCTCCAGTATCAAAAAGCGCTCGAGCACGGGCAGAGGAGATAAGAATAATACCTGCTACTACCTGATCCGCTGCTGTGGAATCCTCGACCAGAGCGGCGTACACTCGCCCGCTCGCTGGAGGTCATCTCTCAGACTGTCGTGAGGAGGTGGCACGATCCCCCCGGGTGACGCTCGGTGAAGCTCCCACTGCCTGTAGGGGCAAGGGAGAAGTCGTTGCAGTCGACGGTGCTGATGACCCTGCCCTCGGGCAAGTCCAAGCTATATGTCCCGGCTGTCCACATCGATAGCATCTGCCCTGTCGCTGCTCGCACTGCTGAGGTGCGTGAGGCCCGCCGCAAATCACACACTGATCTGAACGCCTCTGCTGCTGCTGCTGCTGCTGTCTAGGCGGCCGATGACCCCCTGGCCTCTGCCTCCTCTGTGACCCGCGGCCTCGAGGCTGAAACTGTGGCTGCGGTGGTCTCGGGGGCCTCGGTCTGCTTGACTGGCCAAAATCCTGAGGTGTTGGGCGCTTCTCCCCGGAGCTGGTCCCCGGCGCCTCGCCCCTCTCTGTCATAATAACGGTCCCTCGGGAGACCCATCGAGCTCGCTCAATAGCTGCGTCCAAGGTAGGTGACCGATGGGAGTGGACGTGATGGTAGATATCCTGGTGCAATCCTCTCTCAAATAGATCAACCCTCTGCGGCTCATCTGGGGCGACGTATGGAACACTGTTCAGTAAGCGCTGAAACTCTCGTATATACTCCTGTAGGGGTCGGCTACCCTGCTGTAGCCGTCGAAGATCTCCTTCGAGTTTCTGCTTTGCACTGTCGGGGAAGTAAGCCCCGCGCAGTAAAGCTCGAAACTCGTGCCAAGTCAGCAACTGTACGCCCGGCGGTCCAACAGGGCGAACCCGACGCCACCAAGTCTCGGCGTCTTTCTCCAAAAAGTGAGTTCCCAGGTGCACTTGATACTCCTCCTTGATGAAAAGATTCTCGAATAATTTTTCCATAGCTGCTATCCAGTTCTCAACCTCCCACGGCTCCGAGCTCAGACCAGAGAACCGCGGGGGATGGAACTGGCTAATATATGACAGTCGATCCGTGAGCTCTCTCTGCTCTGCCTCCGTCAAAGGAGCAATCTGTGACGAGGTCGCCGAGGTAGCTACTGGGGGCGCCGCTGGAGGTGCCCTCTGCTCGAGTAACCTCACCAATCGTTCCACATTCTCTTGCTGGCCCTTGGCTGCCTCCTCCTGGCGCCTAACTGTCTCCTCCTGGCGCCTGACTGTATCCTCCTGGCGTTTGGACGCCTCATCTTGGCGTTGCAACGCCTCCGACAAATAGGCCACCTGGGCCCGCAGCGCCTGAACCTCTCCCTGATCAACGGGTGGAGCCTCCTGCCGCTCAGGCTCCTCGTCTGCGGCTGGGTGAGCCCTCGTCGTAGCTCGACGTCTCGGAGGCATCGCAAATCCTGAAATCAAAACCGAACATCAGGACCAAGAATCGCTCAACCCAATCAAACGAGAGTCTATACATGTTACCCATTCTAAAGCGTAATGTCGTCTGCAGCCGACATGTCCCCTTTAGAGAATAAACATGCAAAATTACTCACCCCAAACCCCTGGGGGAGTTATAACTCAATCATGACTCTCGTAGAAATCACGTCTCTCTCGAAATCAACCTACTGTCCAGCCAAAAAGCCTAGGGTCTCTAAGTCCTCAATGACCTATAAACCTAGGCTCTGATACCACTCTAATCTGTCACGCCCCGGGGTCGAAACTGCGACCCGGGCTCGCTAACAGATCCGCCATCTGTACGGAAACTGCCGTAGAGACAAAGCGTCTACCCTGCAAATGAATCTATAGCTAACAGATATCAGAGCAAAAGTAAGTACATGCTATAGAAAGGAAACAGAACAACTGTACTAGAGTAAATAAAATCCAAGATACAAGCTGTCCTCAAGATACAAAAATAACATCTCTCAAAATCTCACTCTACAAAAGTGGAAACTCAAAAGGGTACTGCTACCTCTCCACTAAACTGACTCGGGTAAGCGACTAGTCGGCCACGCCCTTACCTCGATCTGAAGACTCCGCACGGGAAGAAGTCGGAGCAGCTGCCTCAGGAAAACCTGCACCGCAGCGGGTGTGAGAACTACTACAAAGGTAGTTCCCAGTGGGTACCGTCCTCAAAGCACACGGTATGCCCACTAAGTCCACCGGAGGCACAAAAAGGTAGACAAATAGATAGATAGATAGATATGAAAACTGGAAATCTATCTCTATATGCCTCTACATATGCTCAAAGGAAAAACACTCATCTATGAATATGCAGTGCAACTCACTCACACATCTCACCCAAATCTCAATGACTGTCCTCTTTGGACCAGTCAAGATAAAGTCAAGCCTGCGCTCGTCTACTGCCGCACATCCCGGAGGAACGGACTTACGTAGGGTGTCCCTCAAGGACTCTCAGTAACTCAACGCAGCCTCGTCAGGCTCGGTATCATCATCGCACCCGGGGCGTAGCACGAGGGGAGCGACCCCACCGAACTCAAGTATCTCAAGTATCTCATAACTGGCAAACATGCCAGGCTCAGCAGGCTATAATCCACGATCAAATAGATCGGAAACACAGTGGATACACGACACACACTCATGTCAAGGTCGGAGTAAACTCCACGACTGAATCTGAAGTGCTCAAATAGAACCCCCAATGACACTAGTAAAACTCAAAAAGCCACAGAAAGGCTCTAATAAACAACCAAACTCTCCTCGGCCCCCCGGCACGAGAGAACATGCTCCCCGAACCCATGCAGCATCACTAGAACCCTTAGACATTTTAAAACCATTTTTAAAAGTCGGTTTTCCAATAAAACAAGCATTCGGATTTTTAAAACGGTTCGGGAGCTTAAATGAGGCCAACCAAGTACACAGTCTAGTGTCATATAATGTCAAGAGTCCACTAAAAATACTCTGGGGTTCAGATAATATTTCTATAATTTTCTAGGCAACTATCAGATCATTTAACAGCTAAAATATACAGTTTTGACATGATCAAAGTGCGTTCTGAAGCATTAGAGGGCATTCCACGATTTTTAGAAGAAAATCCAACCCACCTCAATTGCTTTCCGAAGGCCGCGCCGAAATCGGTGAAGAAACGGGCGCAATCTGACGAAAAACTGAACTGCGCCTCTCGCGCGCGCGCGCACCGTCGCGCGTCTCGGAAAAATCCACGGAGCTCCAAACAACCTCCACAGCACCCAGCTAGGCCACCATAAAAATCTCAGCTCAATCCGATCACTCCAGTCCACGAATCAAGCATGCGTAGAGTTGCGGATTTGCACAGTAATCCCTCTGCATGCATGCAGCCCGAGAGCACAGGGAGAGAGCAAGGATAGAGATTAACTCAAATTACCATTCAAATCCAACAATAAAACCCAAGAGGAGAATCAAAGAGTCCAAATCCACAATCTCCATAATCAATTTACCTCAATTTGCTCCTCGCGTGCGCAGGTTGACCCGGTCAACACCCTCAAGCAGCACGAATCAGGACTCCCTGCTTCTTCTCCTCTACTTCCTCCTCTTCTTCTCTTCTCAGGCAGCAAGGAATGGAGGAGGATGGATAAGAGATGAGATAAGGGTGAGGGAGCTGTGTTGAGGGGTATAAAAATCAACGCGGGAGTAGTTGGAACAGAAGAAGCCCATACCTCGGTTTACTGTGCAAGTCCGGGCCTTGTCGGGCTCCCCCTGTGCCTGTGTACCGGTACCACCCACTTGGTACCGGTACACAGCCCCTGGTTCCGGAACCAAGCACCTGGTTCCGGAACCAGCCACCCAAATCTCCCAGAAACAGCTCGAAAATCTCCAGAATCGCCCCGTCAACTCACTTTCTCGCCTCGGGACTTCCGCATCACCCCGAAACCAACCGAACACCCCTGTAAAAACATATTACACATGTCCCAAGGGTTCAACTCACATCAAAACCATCCAAGAAGCCAAAGCTCGACCCGCAAGCTCTAAAGCCGACGCCAACTCACTTTCCTCCAAAAAGACTTCCGCGTCGCTCCGGGACCACCCGAACCTTTCTGTAAAAACAAACAGAAACTGCTGAAGGTATTTCCACAATACCAGGCTGCCCCGTGGGATCGGCACACTGCCCGAAGCTCCGGTACTCTACACTCTAATTTCCTGTTTTCCCATTCTCCTGATTCCTTACTGAATCCTAGAGTCAACTTAACTCTCTTTTCCTGTCTGTGAGTTTAATTAAACTCTTCTAGCTCACCTTAGGTTCCCTTTACCTAAGTTTCATGTCACACCCACTCTAGAGTTCCCTGACACTATGTTGATCGCTAGTCCAGTGTCCTTAGGTTTCCTTTACCTAAGTCTCATGTCATATACATCCTAGAGTACCCTGACTCTATGTTGATCGCTAGTCCAGTGTCCTTAGGTTTCCTTTACCTAAGAACATGCCACTCATTCAGCCTAGGATAACTCCTAAGTTGATGTCACTCGTCAAACCCCTATACTAGGTTTTCTCCTAATCTTACTACCAACAATTGTTGTTCCCTTATGTCACATGATTCCTAGGGTTATACCCTAACATGGTCACAATCATAATTAGCTAATCTCTTTCATGCATGCAATGTTCTCATTTCATTCATCAAATATTAATTACTTCTACGCATGCATATTCATCATGTATCTTGGCAACCAACTGTTGCACTTTTCATCTGTGTCCATTTGCACATGCACATCTATTCCTCTATCTCTGGCAACCAACAGTTGCACTATTTCATCTGAATTCGACTACATAGGCAATCATAATCATAATTACCTAACGCCTCTAACAGGCTACTATCATGCTTCGAACCGAAAAGCATAGGAGCAAGGGGAGAGGTCACCCAATTTCGGCAGAATTCTCCACCTTATGGTGTACCCAATTGCTTGTAGACACTTGCAATTGGTCTCCGCGCGATTCCTCCTGTCCCCTCGAGCTTGCACGCAAAACGGTGCGCATCCCTCGAGTCCGCACGCAAAACGGTGCAGGTCGACCAAACCTGCACGCAAAACGGTGCGCGTCAGTAAAACCCACACACAAAATAGTGCACGCCATTTTAACCTGCACGCAAAATAGTGCGCGACTACACGACCTGCACGCGAAACGGTGCACGTACCTCGAATCTGCACGCAAAACGGTGCACGTCTGACTGTAGAGTTACACGCAAAACGGTGCATATTTTTTTCTAGCCTTGCACGAAAAGCGATGCAAAATATTAAAATTTGCACGTAATACGGTGCGCACTGGTCCAACCTGCACGCAAAACGAAGCACGTACCTCGTATGGGCACGCAAAACGGTGCACGTCTTCTCTGACCCTGCACAAGAAACGATGCACAATATTAGGGTCGGCACGCAAAACTGTGCGCGACAACACGACCTGCACACGAAACAGTGCACGTACCTCGAATCTTCACGCAAAACGGTGCACCTCTGACTGTAGGGTTGCACGCAAAACGGTGCATATTTTTCCTAGTCCTGCACACAAATCGATGCAAAATATTAGACTTTGCACGTAAAACGGTGCACAACAACTCAATCTGGGCGTAAAATGGAGCACATACCTCAGTTTGGCACGCAAAACGGTGCACTTTTCTTTTTCAACGTTGCACGCAAAATGGTGTATGTTTTTCGAGTTTGCGTCCAAAAATGCGCATATTTTTCGAATCCGCACGCATAACGATGCATTTTTTTCCACAACTGGCACGCAAAACGAGGCGCGCCAAAATTGCCCCCGACAGTCCGAGCAGCAAAACGGCACAGTATAACTCGGTTCCTAACACGCAACACGGTATGGGGTCAAATCCAAACCCAAATGAGGCCTAAAAACTGTGCCAAAAATATCGTAAAAATAACGTGCGGGGCTTACCTCGTGCAGTCGCGCCGCCCATCTGGCTTTTGGAACGCCTTGTGAGGACCCGAATCCCCACTTAAGAGATTACTGTCGGATTAGTGGCCTTTGGGAATGTTTGTGCGCGTGTCGGACCCAAGAAATGGATTTGTGGTGCAATTTGGGATTTAGTTTCCATCACTCGAGGCCTGCGTGGTGTGTCGGTGGTGTTTGTTCGCAATTTAGACACAAGTGATGGATTTCGGGCTTAAAGAGAGATCCCGTGGGAAATTGGGGACCCGTCGAGTGTTTAGAGGTGGTTTCGCGCGGCGTAGATGTCAAATTTGGACTTCGGGCGAAGTTTGGATAAAAGATTACCACTCCGGTCGCCTTCGGGAATTTCTAGAGTTGGAATTTGGCAAATCGGACTTCAGAATTTGGACCCGGCACGAAAACCGGATCAAGTGGGCTATCCGGGGGCATTCGGCAAATTTTCGGTTGAGAATTTGCAGAATCGGACATCGTTTTTGGATTCAGCGCGCGAAATCGTTGAGAATGAACTATTTACTTGGTTGTTTTGGAGCCCAGTTGACGCGCGCATTTTTCGAGGCATCGCGGCACGGATTCCGAGGTTGGCGGCACGGAAATCGTGGCGTAGCGCGCGGCTCGAGGAGCATACGGACGCAGCAGGGGCGCACAGGCGCGCTTCGGCGAGGGACGCGCGGGGGCCGCCACGTGGCGGGCCCCCGTTGGCGCCCGCTCGGGCGCGGGGGCGCGCGCCTGTGTGGCGCGCGCTGTGTCCCGCACCCGTGTGGCACGGTGTCACGCGCGCCCGTGTGGCGCGCGGTTTGCCGCGCCCACGTGGCGCGCAATGACGCGGCCGCATGGCGGGCGGGGGCCCGCGCTGTGCCTGGTGCGCACGCCCCTGCGTGTGGTCCGGCGGTTGTGGCTTCCTGATTGGCGGTGCACCGTGGACCGGGTCCACACCCATTTTCTTTTCCCCCTTTCTCTTTTTCTTCTTCTTCTTCTTCTTTCTCCCCCGAGCACCACTTCTCCTCCTCTTCTTTTCCTTTCTTCTCCAACCGAGAGCGAGAGGGTGTGAGGGAGAGGATTATGGGTGGTGCGGCGGTGCGTCGTGGGCCTCGTGGAGCGCGCGAGGTGTTCCAATGGAGCAGTTGGGCGGCGCGGTGCGTCGAGGGACCGTGTTTTACTGCGCCATTTTGCGTGCGGTCCCCGACGCCGTGCACCGTTTTGCGTGCGGATTCTGGCACCGTGCTCCGTTTTGCGTGCGGATTCCGGCACCGTGCACCATTTTGCGTGCGGACTCCGTTTTACGCAAGGACTACGGCACCGTGCACCGTTTTGCGTGCGGACTCCGGCGTCGTGCACCATTTTACGTGCGGATTCTAGCACCGTGCTTCGTTTTGCGTGCGGATTCCAGCACCGTGCACCATTTTGCGTGCGGACTCCGTTTTGCATGCGGATTCCGGCACCGTGCACCATTTTGCATGCGGACTCTGTTTTGCGTGCGGACTCCGGCATCGTGCTCCGTTTTGCGTATGGATTCCGGCACCATGCACCGTTTTGCGTGCGGACTCCGTTTTGCGTGTGGACTCCGGCATCGTGCTCCGTTTTGCGTGCGGACTCCGGTAGCGGGTCTCATTTTGCGTGCGGATTGCGTGGAGGCCAATTGCAGGTGTCTACGAGCAATTGGTGGCAAATCGAGGTGGGTGGCCTTATCTCCAAGTTTTATGGACTATACAGTAATTCTACTGATGTACGACTATGCATGATAGTTTATTCCCTTGTGTAGCATGATAGATTGTAGGAATTGTTATTCCTTTTACCATCTGTTAATATAGTTATCTTGGAACTTGACCTAGCACCCCCGTCATATGTTGCATGTGTAACCAGACCAGTAGAAAACCCTCATTTGGGCTAGGGTTATTTATGTTTAGACACCCACACTGTTTTTCTATTCCTGGACATAGTGTTATCCTCGCCCGGGTAGTGGGTCGAGAGGTCGGGACTGTCTTTTAGTGTGGGATGCATTTGCACTCGTGCTTGGGAGCAGAGTGGAGTCTGGTAATTGTAGTGGATTGCTTATCCGTGCCGGGAGCCGTTTGGGTAAACGGTAGTCCAGGGAGGTCTTGTATCCCTGTTGTGCTGTCGTGGGAGGGAGCCGTTGAGCAGACGGTAGTCCCGGCCCGTCGAGTATCTTCCGGTCAGTGTTGTTGGGAACCGTTGTGGTTGACGGTGGTCCCAGGTCGTTGAGTATTGTCCGACCAGTATTGTTAGCCTGAGTTGTGGGTCGTTCCTGGCTGTGGAGTACCTCCAGCCAGTGTGCTTTGTGCTGCGAGCTGTTGGAGAGGCTAGTGTCTCGTGTTTCGTGTGAGCTGATCAGCTGAGTCGTCGAGAGTGCTCCGACTGTTGGGCGAGATAATTGGGGATCTTGAGTCCTACCGTTCTGAGAGTGAGCGTGAATCTTGGCTATAGCCTGCTTATGCCAATGTTTGATACTCTATGCCGCGCCGTTTTCCTCAGTTGGAGTCGCGTCCCTGAGATGCCGCTGTGGATATGATGGTTGTTCTTTCTGCAGGTTAGACGCTTCGTCTGTACGGCAGTTTTTGTACAGATGGCGGATCTGTTAGCGAGCCCGGGTCACAGTTTCGACCCCGGGGCGTGACACGCCTCGCGCGCTCCACGAGGTTCATGACGCGCCGTTCCTCCTCACAAAATCGCCTCTTTCTCTCTCTCTCTCTCTCTCTCTCATGCTCGGGTGGAGAAGAAGAAGAGCAAGGGAAGGTCTGCGGGGGAGAAGGAAGAAGAAAAGAAGAAAAGAAGAAAAAGAAAGGGGGGGGGGGGTTTGTAGACCCAGTCCACGGGCCCCTCAATGGGGGCCCGCCACCTGGCGGCCCACCACTCACAGGGGGGTGCACACCTGCACAGGCGCGCGCCCCTGCGCCATGCGGGCGCGCGCCCCCGCGCGTGAGTGCGCGCCAGCTGTTCGCAGTGCGCAGCGCGCCGCGCGTCTTGAAAATCCGTTTTTGTCCCGTTTTCTTCCCATTTTTCGTCCGTTTCCGTCCAAATTTGACAGGCGACTTCGTTTCAGCTTAATTTACCACAGAAAATTTTAAATTTTCAGTTTGGGCCATTTCTGGGCCACCAAAAGCCTCACTGTATCCAGAATTACTGGCGGACCCCGTTCTCGCAATCCGGATATCCGATCAACACGAAATTTTTACTGTGACCTTAAAACATAATTACGAAGCTCCCGTAATTTTCTCAGAATTTTTCGACACTGTTGGCGGAGCCCGTTCTCACTATCCGGCCTCCGATCAACGCGAAACCTTTTTCTGTGGTCTTAAAACATATTTACGGGGCTCCTGTAATTTTCTCGGAATTTTCCGACACTGTGAATTTTCCACTAAACATCTGGGCCCCCTTTCTCAAATAAATTTTTAGATCTCTCCATTTTAACCCGATTTGGGCCCAACTCGCGTCCAAATGTTCTTTACTTCCCTAACTTTCATAACACTAGTATTTCATACCACCTTTATTTACATTTATTTATGTGCCGAAATCCGGTACTTTACATTCTACCCCCCTTAAAATAAGTTTCGTCCTCGAAATTTGAATCACATCTTGACTCCTACTTGATCGAGAGGGAGGAAAAATCTTGCCCTCACTACTGGGCTCACTGTATATCGTGACCGGCATCAATTGCCTGCTCGCCGAGACTACACGAGCAACTCATTCATGAATCCTTATCGCAATTCGGAGACAAACACAGACCTGGTGTCTGGCCACTTTCACCAAGTAGGTGAAAGACATAGTTGAGCACTTGCTCTTTCAATTGCCACAAATGACCCAGTTTTTTTTTTTTTTTTTTTTTTTTTTTTTTTTTTTTTTTTACTTGTGAAATTTTCACTTTAATTCCGCCATCATTTTTTTCACAACGAGGTTGCACCTGCAACAATTACATTTACCGCATATTCCGGTCGCTCCGCTGCCTAAGGTGGAGGGCAAGGCCAATCCACGAGTTCCCAGCTATCATAAACGCTACTAGTGCTCTAAGTCCACGGGTTATCAGCTAACCCGATATCTCAGACTACTAATAAGTCCACAGACCACGGTCCAATAGGGGCCTATAGCCCAAATACTAGCCTAACACTGTGCAACGGCTCTCTGTCTAGCCCACAGATCCAAACGTCACACGGGTAGATCCTCAATCAGGATTACTATCCCAACACTCCCACTAGGAGCTACAATACCTCAATCACCACTAGCACTACGGCCTGATCATATCACTCTCTCAGTGTACTAACAGCCTCAAGGCTCACACGTGGCATTCCACGTCCCTCGGGTCATCGCTCGGACTACCGTCCCGACCAAATCTCTATCATGCCCCGCCCTCAGGTCTCGGGCCGCTGTCTCTCACAGCCGACTGCGCCTGCCCACTGGGCTACAGGCCCACAGTCCACAAACATGGTCCAGGCACGGATCGTCCCCAAGCGAACCCGCTAATCGTCGCCACGCGACCACTACGCTCCACTGAGCAAAATCCAACTAACTAGTCGTCAATCCACGACCCAAACAATCTATCAACTCTGGCCACACTGGGCAAAGGCCAACGCGCCACCAAACCGGCTCTCTCTGGCTAAACGGTACCTGTACTCCATGAGCACCCAACAGTTGGGCATCCTACGCCCCCATGCTATCTCACAAAAATTTAGTGTCAAGCGATCTGCTTAAGCACCCCAACGGCTCTTGTGCAACTCTCCCAACTGGGTCGAGGCACCACAATAACTGTCCACCAACTCTGGTGATTAACTCGCAAATCCTGCGGTGGCAATCCTTGCCATTACGCTGATCCGTCGGATCGGCGCCATAAAACTCTCGCTCTTTCGAGAGATCCTCGCACCTTGAATCCTACTTTGGGCCTCAATAACTCCACTATGCGGCAACTCAGCCACACTCAATACGCCACACGGTTACTATCGTCATCAGGGGCGAATTCCCGCCGCCTGGCCTGTAAATAATCCTTGCCCTAACCCTTAGGGCACAGCGACTTGGCTCTCGCGACGTAGCGATCACCATTTACCTCGCGAGTCGGTCTCTCACTGGACCTTACTAACCACACTTTGCCAGCAAACTAGCTGACACAAGCTTATAACACCCCTTGCTAAAGGTGAGGGGTGCGCCGACAAAAGCTCGGTGGCCACTGCCACTCTCTACTGTCGCCCCTATATGCGGCGACGCTGTATACTCATACGTTGTTTGTGCAGCCTCAGCTTGTTGCACCATCAGCCACTGGAGCCTATCTATCTGCTCCAACTGTCACCCTGACGCCACTCTTAGGCGTCGGAATTTGTCTTCCTGCCGGCGGGGAATTTCCGCTGACGGCAAGAAGCCTGACCTGCTGATGGACCACACCAACAAGTGCGGTCACCTGCTATCGCAGCTCGTGTACTTTGTTCAACCCAGAGCGCTCTCCCGGCACGAGTCGAAACAAGCGTGTATTCCTGCGTGGTGTCATCGCTAATATGCACACCACAACGAAACGATTTGCCCAAATTTTATCCATTTGAGCAACGCACAATCTATATACCGACAGAAAAGCTCGTCGACCCAATCATGCGAAAGTATAAGAGGGTACTCCTTTTCATCTCCAACATTACGTTGTCGGCCGCCAACGTAATTGTGATGATCCGGACTTCTATAGAGACTGTTGCAGTGATTACAGTGACTACAGGAAGCTCACACAGTGTATCGGAGCTAGTAGTGTCGAAAACGGATTTTTAAAATGGATCCGGCACGAAAAACGGAGCAAGTGGGCTTTTCCGGGGATTTTCGGCAAAATTTTGGATGAGAATTTGGCGAAATGGACAGCGGATTTGGACTCAGCGCGCGAAAATGATCAAAATGGCATATTTACTTATTTTTCGGCGCAAAATTACTGTTCACCGGAACAGTAACTCCGGCGGCCGGAATTACTGTTCCGGCAGCCGGCGGCGACCGGCGGGCGGCGGCGCAGCGGCGGCGCAACGGCGGAGCGCGGCGGAGCACGGCGAGGGCAGCGCGGGCAGGCGCGGAGGTGCGGGGTCCACAGGCATGGCGTGCACCGGGAGCACCGAAGATTCCCCTTGCCACGTGGCAGCTCCTGATTGGCTGGCCGGCTTCGGCGTTGTCTTTGACACGTGGCATCACCCCATTGGCCGACATTTTCCGGAAGACCCGGCGCGGGGACCGGGCACGTGCACCATGTGGACACGTGGCGGCTTCTAAGTGGCCCTTGCACAGGCTGTTTCCTGTTTTGTGGACACGTGGCGCGTCCTGGTTGGTCCATTTTGGTGTTTCCTGTTTTGCCTGATCCCATGTGGGAAGATTCCCTTGGCCCATTATAAATAGGATCCCTCACTCCGTCCCGTTCTCACCTCGGGATCCAAGCTTTAGAGAGAGAACCAGAGCTTGGGTTCTTTATGAAAATTATTCCTCTCTCTCTTTTCTCTCTCCCCTAGAAATTTCAGAATTTTTGGAGTTGCCGATAGTGAGTTATCTGCGACGCGGCGCACTGCGACGATTTTCTTTTTCGGCCCATTTCCCGTCACAGTTCAGTCGAAAAATCCTTGCAGCTCAAGGCGCAACTCCAGGATTTGATGGACAAGGGCTTTATTAGGCCGAGTGTGTCGCCTTGGGGAGCACCGGTGTTATTCGTCAAAATGAAGGATGGGTCACTTCGATTGTGTGTGGACTATAGGGAATTAAATAAAGTGACCATTAAGAACAAGTACCCTTTGCCGCGCATCGATGATCTTTTTGATCAGCTGCAAGGGTCTTGTGTCTTTTCTAAGATAGATCTGCAGTCCGGTTACGACCAGTTGAAGGTGAAGGCCGAAGATATTCCGAAAACGGCATTTAGATCACGGTATGGGCATTATGAATTTACAGTTATGCCCTTCGGACTAACTAATGCCCCTGCCGCATTCATGGATTTAATGAACCGGATCTTCCGACCGTACGTAGATCGATTCGTGGTAGTTTTCATTGATGATATCTTGGTTTACTCCCGGAGTGATGCAGAGCATGAGGAGCACTTAAGGATGGTGCTGCAACTTCTGCGAGAGAAGAAGTTGTTTGCCAAGCTGGCAAAGTGCGAGTTTTGGCTTCGGGAGGTAGTCTTCTTGGGCCATGTGATTTCCGCCGCAGGTGTGGCGGTGGACCCGGCGAAGATTGAGGCGGTCCGGGATTGGCCCCGACCGACGACCGTTTCTGAGGTGCGTAGTTTTATGGGCTTAGCTGGTTATTATCGTCGGTTTGTGGAAGGCTTTGCGAAGCTTTCCACACCCCTCACTCGTTTGACGCGTAAAGGAGTGAAGTTTACCTGGAGTGAGGACTGTCAGAGGAGCTTTGAGGAGCTAAAGAGTAGACTAATAACCGCCCCTATCCTTTCCTTCCCTGTTATGGGAAAAGGATATGTAATCTACAGTGACGCATCACACAGCGGACTTGGTTGTGTGTTGATGCAGGAAGGGAGGGTAATTGCTTATGCATCAAGGCAACTCAAAGATTACGAGAAGAATTACCCTACCCATGACTTGGAGCTTGCTGCCGTGGTATTTGCACTGAAGCTTTGGCGTCATTATCTATATGGGGAGCATTGTGAAATCTACACCGACCACAAGAGCCTAAAGTACCTGTTCACGCAGAAGGAGCTGAATTTGACGCAACGTAGGTGGTTAGAGCTACTAAAGGATTATGATGTGGACATCCTGTACCACCCGGGCAAGGCAAATGTGGTTGCAGATGTCTTGAGTAGGAGGGCGGTGCAGAGTTTGTCCATGTTGATTACAGATCAGGCGCCTCTGTTAGAGGAAATGAGGCGACTCGAGATAGAGGTTGTGTCCCCTGGGGTCTCTGCTAGACTGACATCTTTAGTCGTGCAGCCCACTCTGCTGGACCGGATCAGGGAGAAACAGAGTGAGGACCCCCACTTGACCAGGATTAGAGATCAAACTCCGAGTGATCAGTCAGGGGACTTTACGGTGGATGCCTCGGGAGTACTAAGGTACAGAGACCGAGCATGTGTGCCAATAGATGTGGAGATTAGAGAGAAGATATTGCGAGAGGCCCATTATACACCTTATACCCTACATCCTGGTGGGACTAAGATGTATAAAGACCTCAAGGCACACTTCTGGTGGAAAGGCATGAAGAGGGATATTGGGAGATTTGTGGCCCAGTGTTTAACTTGTCAGCAGGTGAAAGCTGAGCATCGAGTGCCAGCTGGCAAGTTACAGAGTCTCCCAATCCCCGAGTGGAAATGGGACCACATTACGATGGATTTCGTGGTCGGACTGCCTAAGGCACAAGGAGGAGCGGATGCTATCTGGGTAGTTGTAGATCGACTTACCAAGTCGACGCACTTTCTGCCCATGCAAACTACGTGGCCACTTGAGCGACTAGCCCAGCTATATCTAGATGAGATAGTAAGACTACATGGAGTACCAGCCTCCATTGTATCAGATAGAGACCCGAGGTTTGTTTCGCGTTTCTGGAGGAGCTTGCAGACAGCCTTGGGGACTCAACTCAGGTTCAGTACGGCTTTTCATCCGCAGACTTACGGGCTGTCAGAGCGGACTATACAAATCCTGGAGGACATGCTGAGGGCTTGTGTCTTGGATTTCGGCGGAGGGTGGATTCGACATTTATCTTTGGCTGAATTCGCGTACAACATTAGCTTTCAAGCGAGCATTCAGATGGCTCCGTTTGAAGCATTGTATGGACGCAAGTGTCGGTCACCACTTTATTGGAGTGACGTGGGCGAGAGGCGGACCTTAGGACCAGATGTGTTGATAGAGGCAGAGGAGAAGGTCCGAGTGATTCGAAAGCATCTTCAGACCGCCCAAAGCCGACAGAGGAGCTATGCCGATGTTCGGCGACGAGACTTAGAGTTTCAGGTTGGTGATCATGTATTCCTGAAAGTCTCGCCATCCAAAGGAATCAGGAGGTTCGGCATTCGTGGGAAACTTAGCCCCCGTTATATTGGACCCTTTGAGATATTGGAGTGTATCGGGCCAGTTACCTACCGACTTGCACTTCCTCCGAGGCTTGCTGGTGTCCACGATGTATTTCACGTTTCTACTCTAAGGAAGTACGTCTTCAACCCATCGCACGTCATCGACTTCACACCACTCGAGATTAGTGAAGATTTGAGGTATGGGGAGCGCCCACTGCGAATTCTGGATCGAGAAGTGAAAGAATTGCGCAGTCGAGCCATCCCCTATGTGAAGATCCTTTGGAGCAATCATGACGAGCGCGAGGCTACGTGGGAGCTCGAGTCGGAGATGAGGGATACCCACCCCTACTTATTTGAGACATCAGACTGAAGATTGTTGTTTAATTTAGTCTCGTTTCGAGGACGAAACTCTTTTTAGTAGGGGAGGATGTGATGATCCGGACTTCTATAGAGACTGTTGCAGTGATTACAGTGACTACAGGAAGCTCACACAGTGTATCGGAGCTAGTAGTGTCGAAAACGGATTTTTAAAATGGATCCGGCACGAAAAACGAAGCAAGTGGGATTTTCCGGGGATTTTCGGCAAAATTTCGGATGAGAATTTGGCGAAATGGATAGCGGATTTGGACTCAGCGCGCGAAAATGATAAAAATGGTATATTTACTTATTTTTCGGCGCAAAATTACTATTCACCGAAACAGTAACTCCGGCGGCCGGAATTACTGTTCTGGCAGCCGGCGGCGCAGCGGCGGAGCGCGGCGGAGCGCAGCGGAGCACGGCACGGGCAGCGCGGGCAGGCGCGGGCAGGCGCGCAGGTGCGGGGTCCACAGGCATGGCGTGCACCGGGAGCACCGAAGATTCCCCTTGCCACGTGGCAGCTCCTGATTGGCTGGCCGGCTTCTAGAAGGCGGCGTTGTCTGTGACACGTGGCATCACCCCATTGGCCGACATTTTCCGGAAGACCCGGCGCGGGGACCGGGCACGTGCACCATGTGGACACATGGCGGCTTCTGAGTGGCCCTTGCACAGGCTGTTTCCTGTTTTGTGGACACGTGGCGCGTCCTGGTTGGTCCATTTTGGTGTTTCCTGTTTTGCCTGATCCCATATGGGAAGATTCCCTTGGCCCATTATAAATAGGATCCCTCACTCCCTCCCATTCTCACCTCGGGATCCGAGCTTTAGAGAGAGAACCAGAGCTTGGGCTCTATATGAAAATTATTCCTCTCTCTCTTCTCTCTCTCCCATAGACACTTCAGAATTTTTGGAGTTGCCGATAGTGAGTTATCTGCGACGCGGCGCACTGCAACGATTTTCTTTTTCGGTCCATTTCCTGTCGCAGTTCAGTCGAAAAATCCTTCTAGGCTAACCAGGAGGAATTTTTGAACAATTTTCACGGCAACGCGTTCCTAAAAGGTAAGGCTTTGATTTCCGTGTTGATCACTTTGCTCCATTTTGCACTTTTGGCACAGTTTCCAAAGCCTCTTTAACCCCCCTTTTGCTGTGGAAATTTCTGGACAGCATCGACTTCTCCGATTTTTGTCTTGGCGTAGGATCATCAGATCGACGTGTTTAAAGAGTCGATTTCGATCTACTCGTCGCAAGGAACGCAACCGTAATTTTTCTGGATTTTTCTGAGCACTATATAGAGGTGAAAAACTCCTCTCTTTTCGTGCTATTTGAAAAATAGCAAAAGCAGTATTTTATGAATAATATAGTTACACCCTGTGCATTGTGTGTTGCTGTAGGGCACCGTTTTCGGCAGACAGCAGTTTTAAGGGACTGTGGACAGCCAGGAGACTATCTGGGTGTGATTTGAGCTGTTCGAGGTGGGCGGTTGTTGCTTACCTCATTTTTGACAAGCTCACTGGGATTATTAGAACTCCCCTAAAATATTGATAAGAACCATTGGGACGAACTAATATGACAATTGATGAGAACCATTGGGACAAACTAATATGACAATTGATGAGAACCATTGGGACGAACTAATATGACAATTGATGAGAACCGCTGGGACGAACTCTCCTAAAATTTAATATGACCCCACAGATTATATGATAACTTATCTTGGGACACTGTGATTGGGACAAAGGCTATAATCTCGCATGCAAATAACTTTTATATCAGTACAGTAAATCAATCTTTTTAAATTAAATATTTGACACCTTTCTACAGCTTTTAAATAGTACAATTGCATGCTTACTTGGGCATCTAGTTAGCCCCTATTTATTACTACACTATCATATTGGGACTTGACATGTTTTATTGCTCTCCTTTGCATTCAGATGCTTGTTGCTCGAGTATGAGCAGGGGTTTGGGATAGTGTGGTCGAGATCGTACTAGATTGTGGACTGGTGGGGTATTGCGGTGACCGCGGACTGTAGGCGGTCGACCGGATGTCTGTCCTTGCATCAGATTGGGGTTGAGTCTGGTTTATTTTTGCATCAGATTGGGGATCGGGCTTTTTGCTAGTGGATGGAGTTTCCCACTTATTGAGTACTATTGCATTAGTGGATGGAGTTTTCCCACTTTGATCATAGTCATGATCCAGTCCTGCTATCGTGAGACATTGGTTATAGAGATGCTTGATACAGAGATACTTTACTCGTGTGGGTCGCTCCCCTCGAGTGCCACTCCGGAGTAGGCTTTTTCGATTGGCCAGTGAGTGCCAGATAGTGAGTATCGGTCAGTGAGTACCGATTAGTCAGCAGATACTTGAGACAGATGAGCAGGCAGTGCCAATGGTTACTGGTCCATTGATTGGGTTCATAGTTGCATTCATACTTGCCTTTGGCACAGCATTGAGAGGCATAGTAGTGGTAGCTTTCCTACTTCAACATCTTATTTACTTTACCACTTCACCTTTTTCCTTTGCCTCTAGTAGTCCTAGTGGGTGCGTCAGAGTTGAGGTTTTACCCACTAGGGGAGGGTACTGGTTTATCTGGTAGTTCTCACCCCCCATTGTTATTTTCTGCCTCTTTCTTCTCCTTTATTTTGCAGAGTCGTCTGCGGGAGCTGCTAGGCCATCGGCAGCTGATCGAGGTAAGGGGATCGCTGAATAGATAGATCTCCTGGGAGACTGAGAGCTGTTAGATAGATGCTGCACCCTTTACTCAGACTGTGGTATTCCTCTTTTATTTTAGGTCTGGCTTTCGCCAGCTGGTTGTACTATTTTGGTGAGCTGGGAGATTATTGTACTTATTACAGCTTTATTTGTAGTTCCAGTCTGAGACACTATGTGTTTCTTCTACTTTAGCTCTGTATTATGCTCTTCTATTGTTCATATTATATCGGAGTAGGTTACCAGCGCTTCGTGTACTCGGGAAATCTCGTGTGCACGGCGGATCTGTTGGCAAGCCCGGGTTCCGGGGCGTGACAGATTAAGTTGGTATCAGAGCTTAGGGATAGGTCAGTTGGGACTTAGGAAACCCTAGGCTTTTGGTAGACCCTAGGATAATAGGGTGCGAGAGACGTGATATTTGCGAAAGTCGTTGATTTATTGTTTGACTCTTCCAGTGAGAGAAGAGGGACCGACATGCCCAATTTCTGGTGAACCGTTATGTTGGCTGCAGACAACATAAAGTCACAGAAATATGGGGATGTCTTTGACTTTCGCTAGATTGGGTCGTGTGGGGATATGATACTGAGTGTGGTTTCTTGTGGTAGGTGCCTCCGCGACGTAGGATGATGACGCGTTCTCAGCCTGATTCCCCTGAGCTCGATAAGGAGGAGTCCGGGCAGGGCCAGCAGAGTGAGGTGCCAGAGCTACAGGCTCAGATGGCTCAGATGTCGGAGGCTGTTCGGCGTCAGGAGGAGGCCATGGGTCGGCTGACGCAAATGTTAGAACAGAGGGCGCAGCCTGTTGTTGCACCCCCGGAGAGTTCTCCCGTACCATCTTCCCCCTGCTGTGAATCCCCCTGTTGTACCGGTGACCCCGGCATCCCCTGTTGCTCGGGGTACTGGTAGACAGTCGTCTGGGTTGACGGGATAGTTAGAGATGCCGCAAGCGAAGATCATATAGCCTAATTGACTGCAAGTTGAGTAAGCTATGACCCTCTTTAGATCGTTCTGTAATATTCCAGTGGTTGCCGCAAGGAATGACGTCATAGCTCCTGCAGAAGTAATAACAATCAAAGCCGTAGGAGGCAGAGTCGTGGATCCCGGCAGAGCAGCGGGAGATGGTTGACTTGTTGATGAGGTTTCGCCAGTTTGACCCACCCCATTTCTCGGGGCAGAATGCAGAGCCGTGGGAGGCAGAGTCGTGGATCACGGCGATGGAGCGACGTATTGAGACATTGTTCATCGAGGAGCGATACCAGGTGTTATTAGCGACGAACTTTTTGGAGCGCAACACCGAGGCTTGGTGGCGGCGTGTTCGACCGGCTGGTCCGCCTGGGGCTCAGCTCCTGACCTGCGCGGAGTTCCGCAGTCTCCTTCTCGGGGCTTTCTTCCCGGAAAGCGTCCGACAGAGATTGGAGGAGCAGATGAGAAACCTTCGCTAGGGAAATCGACCCGTGCATGAGTATATTGCGAATTTCAATCAGTTGTTGGCGTGTGTACCGAACGTGGCCAGGGATGAGGCGCACCGGATTTACATGTTCGAGCGAGGGTTGCGCCGGGACCTTTTTCAACTGGTTCGCTCGCGTAGGTTGCAGACCTTGGAGGCCTCGATGGAGCAGGCGCTCTATGTGGAATGCGGGGAGGTAGTAATGGAAGAGGTAGCTCCAGCTCCCGTAGTGAACCCGGGGGCGAAGCAACCTGTACCGGAGGTTGGGGGACAGGCTAGTTCGTGGAGGCCGCCACGACCATCTCAGCCACAGTTTCCCGGCCAGGGACGGTCTGAGCGGCGAGGGCCTGGTGGACCCCAGAGGCCCCAGCAGCGGCAGCAAAGATCCCAGCCGTCGCAGCGTGGGTCGCAGCGACAGCCTCAGCGACAACGGCAGTCTCAACAGCAACAGTAGTCACGACAACCACGGGCCCCCGGCAATTGTATTTTCTGTGGAGGACCGCATTTTTCCAACACCTGCGACCAGCGGTGGGGTCGCTGCTATGGATTTGGCAGCCCGGGCACATTCGAGCTTCGTGCCCCTTTTCGGCCCCCGCCACCCCTTCTTCAGCATCTGCTCCATCTTCATCGCAGCAACGGTCGACGGCTCAGCGGCCATATGCTCCAGCAAGCAGGCCATCTTCTTCCCATACCACTGACTATCGCCCTCCAGCTCAGAGCGGGCGAGTGTATGCTGCGCAGGTAGAGGACTCTTCGGCAGCAGATCACGTGGTGGCAGGTATCACCCTACTTTCTGGCATTAGGACTCGTACTTTATTTGATACGGGAGCATCACATTATTTTATTAGTAGATCATTTGCATCATTACATGGATTAGAGGTAGGACTTTTACCACGTACACGAGAGGTTCAGATTCCCGATCACACTTTGCACGTGGAAGAGTGCTGTTGGTCCTGCCCAATGTAGATCGAGCCCTGGATTATGCCAGCAGACCTGTTGGTCTTGAGTCAGCTGAGGGACTTTGATGTGATTCTCGGGATGGACTGGCTGGCTCGGTATTTCACAACTATTGACTGTGCCGCAAGGACCGTCACTTTTAGAGAGCCAGACTAGGAAATGTTGGTATACCGGGGATGTCAGAGTGCTTTCTTTGCCTCTGTGGTTTCGACTTCCCGAGCGAGGTAGATGATCCATCGAGGATGTCTAGCCTTTTTGGCTAGTGTTGTTGACGGGCCTATGGCGGCGCCGGGACTCGGGGATATCCCTATTGCACGCGAGTTCCCGGATGTTTTTCCACCTGAGCTGTCAAGCATGCCGCCAGATAGGGAGATCGAATTCGTGATTGACGTAGTTCTAGGAACTGCGCCAATCTCAAAGGCTCCTTACCGGATGGCACCGGCTGAGCTATGAGAGCTCAAGGCGCAACTCCAGGATTTGATGGACAAGGGCTTTATTAGGCCGAGTGTGTCGCCTTGGGGAGGGCCAGTGCTATTCGTGAAAATGAAGGATGGGTCACTTCGATTGTGTGTGGACTATAGGGAATTAAATAAAGTGACCATTAAGAACAAGTCCCTTTGCCGCGCATCGATGATCTTTTTGATCAGCTGCAAGGGTCTTGTGTCTTTTCTAAGATAGATCTGCAGTCCGGTTACGACCAGTTGAAGGTGAAGGCCGAAGATATTCCGAAAATGGCATTTAGATCACGGTATGGGCATTATGAATTTACAGTTATGCCCTTCGGACTAACTAATGCCCCTGCCGCATTCATGGATTTAATGAACCGGATCTTCCGACCGTACGTAGATCGATTCGTGGTAGTTCTCATTGATGATATCTTGGTTTACTCCCGGAGTGATGCGGAATATGAGGAGCACTTAAGGATTGTGCTGCAACTTCTGCGAGAGAAGAAGTTGTTTGCCAAGCTGGCAAAGTGCGAGTTTTGGCTTCGGGAGGTAGTCTTCTTGGGCCATGTGATTTCCGCCGCAGGTGTGGCGGTGGACCCGGCGAAGATTGAGGCGGTCCGGGATTGGCCCCAACCGACGACCGTTTCTGAGGTGCGTAGTTTTATGGGCTTAGCTGGTTATTATCGTCGGTTTGTGGAAGGCTTTGCGAAGCTTTCCACACCCCTCACTCGTTTGACGTGTAAAGGAGTGAAGTTTACCTCGAGTGAGGACTGTCAGAGGAGCTTTGAGGAGCTAAAGAGTAGACTAATAACCGCCCCTATCCTTTCCCTCCCTGTTATGGGAAAAGGATATGTAATCTACAGTGACGCGTCACACAGCGGACTTGGTTGTGTGTTGATGCAGGAAGGGAGGGCAATTGCTTATGCATCAAGGCAACTCAAAGATTACGAGAAGAATTACCCTACCCATGACTTGGAGCTTGCTGCCGTGGTGTTTGCACTGAAGCTTTGGCGTCATTATCTATATGGGGAGCATTGTGAAATCTACACCGACCACAAGAGCCTAAAGTACCTGTTCACGCAGAAGGAGCTGAATTTGAGGCAACGTAGGTGGTTAGAGCTACTAAAGGATTATGATGTGGACATCCTGTACCACCCGGGCAAGGCAAATGTGGTTGCAGATGTCTTGAGTAGGAGGGCGGTGCAGAGTTTGTCCATGTTGATTACAGATCAGGCGCCTCTGTTAGAGGAAATGAGGCGACCCGAGATAGAGGTTGTGTCCCCTGGGGTCTCTGCTAGACTGACATCTTTAGTCGTGCAGCCCACTCTGCTGGACCGGATCAGGGAGAAACAGAGTGAGGACCCCCACTTGACCAGGATTAGAGATCAAACTCCGAGTGATCAGTCAGGGGACTTTACGGTGGATGCCTCGGGAGTACTAAGGTACAGAGACCGAGCATGTGTGGCAATAGATGTGGAGATTAGAGAGCAGATATTGCGAGAGGCCCATTATACACCTTATACCCTACATCCTGGTGGGACTAAGATGTATAAAGACGTCAAGGCACACTTCTGGTGGAAAGGCATGAAGAGGGATATTGGGAGATTTGTGGCCGAGTGTTTAACTTGTCAGCTGGTGAAAGCTGAGCATCGAGTGCCAGCTGGCAAGTTACAGAGTCTCCCAATCCCCGAGTGGAAATGGGACCACATTACGATGGATTTCGTGGTCGGACTGCCTAAGGCACAAGGAGGAGCGGATACTATCTGGGTAGTTGTAGATCGACTTACCAAGTCGGCGCACTTTCTGCCCATACAAACTACGTGGCCACTTGAGCGACTAGCCCAGCTATATCTAGATGAGATAGTAAGACTACATGGTGTACCAGCCTCCATTGTATCAGATAGAGACCCGAGGTTTGTTTCGCGTTTCTGGAGGAGCTTGCAGACAGCCTTGGGGACTCAACTCAGGTTCAGTACGGCTTTTCATCCGCAGACTGACGGGCTGTCAGAGCGGACTATACAAATCCTGGAGGACATGCTGAGGGCTTGTGTCTTCGATTTCGGCGGAGGGTGGATTCGACATTTATCTTTGGCTGAATTCGCGTACAACAATAGCTTTCAAGCGAGCATTCAGATGGCTCCGTTTGAAGCATTGTATGGACGCAAGTGTCGGTCACCACTTTATTGGAGTGACGTGGGCGAGAGGCGGACCTTAGGACCAGATGTATTGATAGAGGCAGAGGAGAAGGTCCGAGTGATTCGAAAGCATTTTCAGACCGCCCAAAGCCGACAGAGGAGCTATGCCGATGTTCGGCGACGAGACTTAGAGTTTCAGGTTGGTGATCATGTATTCCTGAAAGTCTCGCCATCCAAAGGAATCAGGAGGTTCGGCATTCGTGGGAAACTTAGCCCCCGTTATATTGGACCCTTTGAGATATTGGAGCGTATCGGGCCAGTTACCTACCGACTTGCACTTCCTCCGAGGCTTGCTGGTGTCCACGATGTATTTCACGTTTCTACTCTAAGGAAGTACGTCTTCAAACCATCGCACGTCATCGACTTCACACCACTCGAGATTAGTGAAGATTTGAGGTATGGGGAGCGCCCACTGCGAATTCTGGATCGAGAAGTGAAAGATTTGCGCAGTCGAGCCATCCCCTATGTGAAGATCCTTTGGAGCAATCATGACGAGCGCGAGGCTACGTGGGAGCTCGAGTCGGAGATGAGGGATACCCACCCCTACTTATTTGAGACATCAGACTGAGGATTGTTGTTAAATTTAGTCTCATTTCGAGGACGAAACTCTTTTTAGTGGGGGCGGATGTGATGATCTGGACTTTTATAGATACTGTTGCAGTGATTACAGTGACTACAGGAAGCTCACACAGTGTATCGGAGCTAGTAGTGTCGAAAACGGATTTTTAAACTGGATCCGGCACGAAAAACGGAGCAAGTGGGATTTTCGGGGGATTTTTGGCAAAATTTCGGATGAGAATTTGGCGAAATGGATAGCGTATTTGGACTCAGCGCGCGAAAGCGATCAAAATGGTATATTTACTTATTTTTCGGCGCAAAATTACTATTCACCGAAACAGTAACTCCGGCGGCCGGAATTACTGTTCCGGCAGCCGGCGGCGACCGGCGGGCGGCGGCGCAGCGGCGGAGAGCGGCGGAGCGCAGCGGAGCACGGCGCGGGCAGCGCGGGCAGGCGCGGGCAGGCGCGCAGGTGCGGGGTCCACAGGCATGGCGTGCACCGGGAGGACCAATGATTCCCCTTGCCACGTGGCAGCTCCTGATTGGCTGGCCGGCTTCTAGAAGGCGGCGTTGTCTGTGACACGTGGCATCACCCCATTGGCCGACATTTTTCGGAAGACCCGGCGCGGGGACCGGGCACGTGCACCATGTGGACACGTGGCGGCTTCTGAGTGGCCCTTGCACAGGCTATTTCCTATTTTGTGGACACGTGGCGCGTCCTGGTTGGTCCATTTTGGTGTTTCCTATTTTGCCTGATCCCATGTGGGAAGATTCCCTTGGCCCATTATAAATAGGATCCCTCACTCCCTCCCATTCTCACCTCGGGATCCGAGCTTTAGAGAGAGAACCAGAGCTTGGGCTCTTTATGAAAATTATTCCTCTCTCTCTTCTCTCTCTCCCCTAGAAATTTCAGAATTTTTGGAGTTGCTGATAGTGAGTTATCTGCGACGTGGCGCACTGCAATGATTTTCTTTTTCGGCCCATTTCCTGTCGCAGTTCAGTCGAAAAATCCTTGTGGGCTAACCAGGAGGAATTTTTGAACGATTTTCATGGCAACTCGTTCCTAAAAGGTAAGGCTTCGATTTCCGTGTTGATCACTTTGCTCCATTTCGTACTTTTGGCGTGGTTTCCGAAGCCTCTTTGACCCCCCTTTTGCTGTGGAAATTTCTGGATAGTATCGACTTCTCCGATTTTTATCTTGCCGTAGGAGCATCAGATCGAGGTGTTTAAAGAGTCGATTTCGATCTACTCGTCGCAAGGAACGCAACCGTAATTTTTCTGGATTTTTCTAAGTACTATACAGAGGTGAAAAACTCCTCTCTTTTCGTGCTATTTGAAAAACAGCAAACGCGGTATTTTATGAATAATATAGTTACACCCTGTGCATTGTGTGTTGCTGTAGGGCACCGTTTTCGGCAGACAGCAGTTTTAGGGGACTGTGGACAGCCAGGAGACTATCTGGGTGTGATTTGAGCTGTTCGAGGTGGGCGGTTGTTGCTTACCTCATTTTTGACAAGCTCACTGGGATTATTAGAACTCCCCTAAAATATTGATAAGAAACATTGGGACGAACTAATATGACAATTGATGAGAACCATTGGGACAAACTAATATGACAATTGATGAGAACCTTTGGGATGAACTAATATGACAATTGATGAGAACCGCTGGGACGAACTCTCCTAAAATTTAATATGACCCCACAGATTATATGATAACTTATCTTGGGACACTGTGATTGGGACAAAGGCTATAATCTCGCATGCAAATAACTTTTATATCAGTACAGTAAATCAATCTTTTTAAAATAAATATTTGACACCTTTCTACAGCTTTTAAATAGTACAATTGCATGCTTACTTGGGCATCTAGTTAGCCCCTATTTATTGCTACACTATTATATTGGGACTTGACATGTTTTATTGCTCTCCTTTGCATTCAGATGCTTGTTGCTCGAGTATGAGCAGGGGTTTGGGATAGTGTGGTCGAGATTGTACTAGATTGTGGACTGGTGGGGTATTGCGGTGACCGCGGACTGTAGGCGGTCGACCGGATGTTTGTCCTTGCATCAGATTGGGGTTGAGTCTGGTTTATTTTTGCTTCAGATTGGGGATCGGGCTTTTTGCTAGTGGATGGAGTTTCCCACTTATTGAGTACTATTGCATTAGTGGATGGAGTTTTCCCACTTTGATCATAGTCATGATCCAGTACTATTATGCTCTTTTATTGTTCATATTATATCGGAGCAGGTTACCAGCGCTTCGTGTACTCGGGAAATCCCGTGTGCACGGCGGATCTGTTGGCAATCCCGGGTTCCGGGGCGTGACAGTAATATCCGAAGAATGAAAGCTCGTCACCCTCGATCAGTCCCAACATCCTTTTTGGGAACAACAATAACCAATCAAATACTTTCGCCCAATAATCCACACACTCTCTCGTGCTAATCCCTAGGGTCTCCCTAAGGTTCGCTAACCACCTAGGACTATTCCTAGGCTCTGATACCACTCTAATCTGTCACGCCCCGAGTCCGCCAATTTGTACGGTTCGGGCACGCCGACAGTCCCGCCAATCGGGCATGACCTTTCCCTACCCGAAAGGAACGGTAACATCCATAATCATACAACAAGTATATGCGGAAGCTCAATATCAGAGTAGTAAAAATCACTAAAAATTAAAACTTTCATTCAATAACAACAGTTTAATGCGGAAATGAAAGCCTGCAAGAGTGAACCATGACTTAAATTTATTACACTTTACATTTCTGAACTTGCAAATAAAATTATTACAATTCCTTTACATAAATTCCTCACCATACAAAGTTCACTCAAGAAATATATAAAAGGGATACCTCTGCTAGACCCTCTAGGTCTCTATGCTGCTGGGCCCTTGCCCCTGTCGTATGCCTCGCCGTCTGCATCTGAAACGTCTCGACCGCCGTATCCATACCTGAACCTGTGGGGCGGAGTCACCCAGGGGTGTGAGAACTACGACATAGTTCCCAGTGGGTTCAACCACCGGGATAAAGTGTCCTACACCACTTGGTCCAATGGAAGCAATAATAATAGTGCTAGGAAACTAAAATCCTCAATATCAAATGCGGCTATGCAATATACATGTCACTACCCTATCTGTGTATACTCATCGACCCAGCACTACCCTGTCCAGCCACACTAGGCTGCTAAGCACCAACTCGGCCACTATGCCGCTGTATACAGGGTCAAACTAACCCGGCCACCTTGGCCACTCTAATTTCTCTTTATTTCTTTAAATTCTGGTGCTTTAGTTCAAGTTAACCCTTATAAATTCTTATCCAACGGGCCCCAGCCCGGTAGTCCTGCTACCATAAGATAAGATTTCTAAGGTTGCCGAAAACACTCGCAAGTGTTACCCCGTCCTACGCGAGAAACGTGCCAGACGGGTCACTGCCCGGGAGAGGGATCCTGCCGCTCCTCCAACATGGGTCACGTTTCCTCCCCGCAGGTACGTCCGTGTTATCTTTATATTTTCTTTCTTTTCTTTTCTTTTTCTTTCTCTTTTTACTTTAGTTCTTAGCCTCTTTGCCTTAGAACACTTGCTTTTCTTTCTTATTCGAGCTTATACCTCCCTTTTTGCCACTGGCAAATCTCTTTCTCTTTCCTTTGAGCATCTAGCTCTTTACTTTCACTTTTAGCCTTTCGAAAGTATCTCGTCCGACGGGTCACTGCCCAGGGAGTCCTGCTCCACTGACGAGTCTCAAATTCGAAGGCGCCATTTATATTCTCTTTATACTTTTTAACCACTTTTAGCTTGCTTTTAACTTTAAGCCCTTTTTTATAACAATTTATCTCTTATCCTAGGTCTCGCCATAAGGATAACTAGGAGTCACTTGGACTCATACCATTTCTCTTTCTGTTCTCTTTGTCTTAAGCAATTTGCTTGTCTTGCTTATTAATCACATTTTCAGCTCTACCTTGAGCAATTTGCTTGTCTTGCTTATTAAGCCACTTTTGGCTTTCTTTTAAGCTCCATTTCCTTTATCCTAAGCTCTTTACTCTAGGATAATCTGGGTGTCTCTAGCACCTATTCAGGTTGGAACATCTTGTTCTCGATTCACAGCCCTCTGTTTCAATTACCCTAAGGTTTGCACTATGTCACAAGGACACTAGTCGCTTTCAATTTTATCAACTTAGAGTTCATTAACCCTATTTCTATTTTCTTTTCCTTTCATATCTCCACACTTGATCCCTCTTCCACTTTCCTTTATTTAACTCTACTTGAAGTTAAACTAGTTTATCCATTTACCCAGTCGCTCTATGACTTTCTGGGGTTATGTTCATTTAATTCTTCAACTTTGGGATCTAATCCCCTTTTCCCTGATTCCACCCTGGATTTAGGGTTACACTGACTCTAATTTCCTGTTTTCCCATTCTCCTGATTCCTTACTGAATCCTAGAGTCAACTTAACTCTCTTTTCCTGTCTGTGAGTTTAAACTCTTCTAGCTCACCTTAGGTTCCCTTTACCTAAGTTTCATGTCACACCCATTCTAGAGTTCCCTGACACTATGTTGATCGCTAGTCTAGTGTCCTTAGGTTTCCTTAACTAAGTCTCATGTCATATACATCCTAGAGTTCCCTAACTCTATGTTGATCGCTAGTCTAGTGTCCGTAGGTTTCCTTTACCAAAGAACATGCCACTCGTTCAGCCTAGGATAACTCCTAAGTTGATGTCACTCGTCAAACCCCTATACTAGGTTTTCTCCTAATCTTACTACCAACAATTGTTGTTCCCTTATGTCACATGATTCCTAGGGTTATACCCTAACATGGTCACAATCATAATTAGCTAATCTTTTTCATGCATGCAATGTTCTCATTTCATTCATCAAATATTAATTACTTCTACGCATGCATATTCATCATGTATCTTGGCAAACAACAGTTGCACTTTTCATCTGTGTCCATTTGCACATGCACATCTATTCCTCTATCTCTGGCAACCAACAGTTGCACTATTTCATCTGAATTCGACTACACAGGCAATCATAATCATAATTACCTAACGCCTCTAACAGGCTACTATCATGCTTCGAATCGAAAAGCAAAGGAGCAAGGGGAGAGGTCACCCAATTTCGGCAGAATTCCCCACCTTGTGGTGTACCCAATTGCTTGTAGACACTTGCAATTGGTCTCCGCGCGATTCCTCCTGTCCCCTCGAGCTTGCACGCAAAACGGTGCGCATCCCTCGAGTCCGCATGCAAAACGGTGCGCGTCGACCAAACCTGCACGCAAAACGGTGCGCGTCAGTAAAACCCACACGCAAAATAGTGCGCGCCATTTTAACCTGCACGCAAAATGGTGCGCGACTACACGACCTGCACGCGAAACGGTGCACGTACCTCGAATCTGCACGCAAAACGGTGCACGTCTGACTGTAGAGTTACACGCAAAACGGTGCATATTTTTTTCTAGCCTTGCAGGAAAAGCGATGCAAAATATTAAAATTTGCACGTAATACGATGCGCACTGGTCCAACCTGCACGCAAAATGAAGCACGTACCTCGTATGGGCACGCAAAATGGTGCACGTCTTTTCTGACCCTGCACGAGAAACGATGCACAATATTAGGGTCGGCACGCAAAACTGTGCGCGACAACACGACCTGCACGCGAAACGGTGCACGTACCTCGAATCTGCACGCAAAACGGTGCACCTCTAACTATAGGGTTGCACGCAAAACGGTGCATAATTTTTCCTAGTCCTGCACGCAAATCGATGCAAAATATTAGACTTTGCATGTAAAACGGTGCACAACAACTCAATCTGCTCGTAAAACGGAGCACATACCTCGGTTTGGCACGCAAAACAGTGCACTTTTCTTTTTCAACGTTGCACGCAAAATGGTGTATGTTTTCCGAGTTTGCGTCCAAAACTGCGCATATTTTTCGAATCCGCACGCATAACGATGCATTTTTTTTCCACAACTGGCACGCAAAACGAGGCGCACCAAAACTGCCCCCGACAGTCCGAGCAGCAAAACGGCACAGTATAACTCGGTTCCTAACACGCAACACGGTATGGGGTCAAATCCAAACCCAAAGGAGGCCTAAAAACTGTGCCAAAAATATCGTAAAAATAACGTGCGGGGCTTACCTCGTACAGTCGCGCCGCCCATCTGGCTTTTGGAACGCCTCGCGCGCTCCACGAGGTTCACGACGCGCCGTTCCTCCTCACGAAATCCCCTCTTTTTTTCTCTCTCTCTCTCTCTCTCTCTCTCTCTCTCTCTCGTGCTCGGGTGGAGAAGAAGAAGAGCAAGGGAAGGTCTGCGGAGGAGAAGAAAGAAGAAAAGAAGAAGAAGGAAGGGAGGGGGGGGGTTTGTAGACCCGGTCCACGGGCCCCCCAATGGGGACCCGCCACCTGGCGGCCCACCACTCACAGGGGCGCGCACACCTGCACAGGCGCGCGCCCCTGCGCTATGCGGGCGCGGGCCCCCGCGCGTGAGTGCGCGCCAGCTGTGCGCACTGCGCAGCGCGCCGCGCGTCTTGAAAATCCGTTTTTGTCCCGTTTTCTTTCCATTTTTCGTCCGTTTCCGTCCAAATTTGACAGGCGGCTTCGTTTCAGCTTAATATACCACAGAAAATTTTAAATTTTCAGTTTGGGCCATTTCTGGGCCACCAAAAGCCTCGCTGTATCCAGAATTACTGGCGGACCCCGTTCTCGCAATCCGGGTATCCGATCAACACGAAATTTTTACTGTGACCTTAAAACATAATTACGAAGCTCCCGTAATTTTCTCAGAATTTTTCGACACTGTTGGCGGAGCCCGTTCTCACTATCCGGCCTCCGGTCAACGCGAAACCTTTTTCTGTGGTCTTAAAACATATTTACGGGGCTCCCGTAATTTTTTCGGAATTTTTCGACACTGTGAATTTTTCACTAAACATCTGGGCCCCCTTTCTCAAATAAATTTTTAGATCTCTCCATTTTAACCCGGTTTGGGCCCAACTCGCGTCCAAATGTTCTTTACTTCCCTAACTTTCAAAACACTAGTATTTCATACCACCTTTATTTACATTTATTTATGTGTCGAAATCCGGTACTTTACATTGAGAATAGTGACCTTTCCGCGAGTTGGATAACAGGAGATCACTTCCACAGGTCACCGAGGCATCCTTCCTGCAGCAGTGGCTTCAGCGGTTTTGGGTTAGGTGCTACCTGTTGAGCGTAGGTGACGCCTAGGTCTAGAGGTTGTGTCTCTAGAGGTCACGGATAGGGTTGTGTTTTTAGGAGCACGGATAGATCGTAGCTTCCGTTTTTGTAGCCACAGCAGGAACGGCATCAACACTTCTCTCCCTTTTTCTCGCCCTTACGCTGAAATTTACGAACAGGACGAAAGCTTCGAAAGGCTACTCCAGAAATGGAGACGGTGCCCGAACCTGTTCTTGTTTGATTGGGGTGAGGGCACTGGTCTTTTGGAATTTTTGAACTTTTCATTAATTTCAGTTATTTTCTAAATTGAGAGTTGGGGGTTGATGACTCTCCTGCTGGTGGGGCCCTTACCTTTCCTGTTGGTTGTGTGGCGTAATTCGTGTAGTTTGGACGAGTAGAGTTGGCTGTTCTTCTTTGTCCCCAGTTTTTGGAATTCCTGAGGCTTTTCCAGCTTTTGGACTCGCTTTGTGGAGAGTGTGTAGCGACTGGGGAGTTGGAGACTGTGTTGATGGATGCTTACCGTTGGCTTGGAGACTCCCTTTTGAGCCATGTTAGTTTCGAGGACGAAACTTTCTTTTAGTGGGGGAGGACGTGAGGACCCGAATCGCCACTTAAAGGTTTATTGATGGCTTAGTGGCTTCTGGGAGTGTTCGTGCGCGTGTCGGGCCCAAGAAAAGGATTCCCGGTGTTAATTTGGAGCCAGTTTGCGTAACCGGAGACCTTTGGAAAATTTTAGAAGTGGAATTGGGCCAAACAGACATCGGATTTGGATTCAGCGCGCGAAAACGATCAAAATGGGCTATTTACTTGAATTTTTAGTAGCCCGAATAACCGGATTTCGAGGCAGCTGGTACTGTTCCGGGGCCGGCGGCGGCGGCGGGCAGCGGCGGAGCGCGGCGGCGCGGGCTCGGGCAGGCGGCGGCGCGGCGCGAGCAGGCGCGCGGTCCACGGGGCCGGCATGCACCGTGGGGCAGGGACACGTGGCATCTCGTGAGTGGCCGGCGCTGTAGGCGCGGTCCACGGACTTGGCGGGGGTGTACGGTGGACCGAGGGGTGGCCACATGGCGGCTCATGATTGGCAGGTCCTTGTGCACGCGGTTCACGCAGTGGCGGGCGCAGGTGTTCGTACCGGCAGGGCGTCGTGGGGGCGACGTGGGGGCGCCACGTGGCGCCCCGCGGTTGGCCGGGCGCAGCCGCCACGCCCGCGTGTCGGGACACACGGCGCTGCGCGGCTGGCGGGCGCGCGTGCGCCGGGCGCGGGCGGTGTCGGCGGGACGCGTGGCGGGCCCTGGTTATTTCGGGAGCGCACAGTGTTGGGTCGGGCCCAACACTGTAGCGGCCCGATAGTCCCGGGCGCCCGGTTTTGGGCCTAAAAGTCCAAACTTAGATTTTTTCGGGCTGGGCCTATTTAAAGCCCTCTTCCACCCCCGAGTTTGAGGTTTTGCCAAACTCCTCTTCCCTTTTACCCTTCAGCAAAGTTGGAGATCTTCCTGTTGCGCATCTTTTGGCAGTGGCCCCGGATTTTTTGGAAGCCACGGCGTCGACGACTTCGGCAATGTAGCACAGAGCGACGATCTTTCATCGGAGGCCCGTTATCGTCGCAGTTCGTTCTGAGAGGTCCACAGAGCTACTCCGACAGTATTATCGGGGGATTTTCACGGCGTTTGATTCAGGAGAGGTACGTCTTCGATTTCCGTGTTGACCACCTTGCTTGATTCTGAGTTCGTGGCATGGTTTTCGAGACATTTCTAAGCCACTGTTTTGCTGGTGGAGTTTTTGGACAGCAGCCCCTTGCCGGAATTTTATCTCCGCACTTGGGCATCGGATCGAGACAAGCCTATACACTTTTTGTATCTAATTGTCGCGAGGATTATCATCGTATTTTTCTGGGATTTTTTTGAGTCTTGCCCGAAGGTGTACTGTTTCCCCTTTTACTGTGCTGAATATTATAGTTGTGTGGTTGTGAGATTTTGCGCACCTGTACTGTGGAATTTGTAACTCGGCCTACGGAGCTCGGATTTGGACGTGCAGGTACCCGTTTCGAAGGTCCCGACGCGAGGATCACAGCAGTATTTTTATTGGATTTTTTTGGAGCATTGTTTACAGGTGAAAAATGCACATCTTTGGGACTGTTCCAGCAGATTGGTTGTATTTGGGTTTTTGGTGGAATAAAGTGTAACCATAGACTTTTTGTTGTACTCAGGGGTATTTGCGGGTGTTTGTGAACCTGTTGGTGTTGAGGATCATTGGAGACTGTTGTTCTTGGGTATTTTCAGCTGTGGAATCTTGGACTGTTAGCGTTCTCAGGTGGGTGGCCCTGTCTCCAAGATTGATGGACTGTGCATTAAAATCTGCTATTGTAGGATTATGCATGATAGTGAAATGCTTGTGTAGTGTGCTAGAATGTAGGAATTGCTATTCCTTATATTATCTTATGATTTTGTCATCTCCCTGCTTTCTATCACCTGTAAAATTATTGTTATCTTGAAACTTGACCTAGCACCCCCGTCATATGCTGCATGTGTAACCAGACCAGTAGAAAACTCCAACTTGGGCTAGGTTTATTCTGCTCTAGACATCCACACTTCTTATTCCTTCCTGGACATAGTGTTTTACTCGCCCGGGGTAGTGGGTTGAGTGGTCGGGATTTCTTTTAGTGTGGGATGCATTTTACACTCGTGCTTGGGAGCAGAGTGGAGTCTGGTAGATGTAGTTGATCGTCCATCTGTGGCGGGAGCCGTTTGGGTAGACGGCAGCCCCAGGATGTTTTGTTGTCTTGTTTTATTGTCGCCGCTGTGTTAGTGGCAGCTGTATACCAGTGTCAGCAGGACCTTGAACCCAGAACCCTTTTTAGACACACATATGATTTTAGTCAACCAATGTTTTCTTCCAAGCATCGTAGGGTCGCCTGAGTCTGTTCTTGTTTGATTGGACGAAGGCATTAGCTCTTCGAGGCTTGGATATAAAACTTGTTTTCAATTGTTTTCCTAAAAGAACTAAAAATCATTAAATATGGATTTCTTCTAGATCAAATGTCTTTCAGTAAGAAACGTCACCTTTTTCCTATAAATTAACCACTCGAGATGATTCGAGTGGTCTGGGTTCTAAGGTCTGCCTTTTTCTTTGGGACGAGAACAACGAGAGGCTATGCCTAGAGCCTGTTCTTGTTTGATTAGGGTTTTAGGTTCTAGTCTTTCGGGGTTCCCATACCCTTTATTGTGTCTGTTGTGGAGTTTATCCTGTCAGTGAGTCTGCATGTTGGGATATTGTGGCCTGTTGAGGCAGTTGTTCGCAGTGGATGCGATGTTTGGCCTGTTGAGGCAGTTGTTCGCAGTGGATGCGATGTTGGCCTGTTGAGGCAGTTGTTCGCAGTGGATGCGATGTTTGGCCTGTTGAGGCAGTTGTTCGCAGTGGATGCGACTTTGTGCTATGAGTTGGTGGAGTTGCTAGTGTCTTGAGATTCGAGAGAGCTGATCAGCTGAGTCATCGAGAGTGCTCTGACCATTGTGCAAGATGTTTGAGGATCCTGAATTTTTTTTCGTTCAGAGCATGAGCGTGGATTTTGACTATAGCCTGCAATGCCAGCTCGACAGAGTGCGTGGATACCTTTGTCCTCGATGGGGTCGCGCCCCACGAGAGCCACGTCTGGGGTGGATCTGTTACTTTGGTATCACGACTTGTCGACTCCGTCCCTCTGACTGGCCCAGTTCTGGCAGTTATGGACACAGTCCCTCTGGTTGGCCCAATTTTGGCAGCTATGGATGCCCTACGTCAGTCCGGTCCTCCGGGATGTAACGGCAGTTGGTAGCCGCAGGTTTGACTGGACCCGAGGAGGCAGTCAGGTAGATTGGGTGATCTGAGTTGAGGGATAGTAGATGCACTATGTTATCATCTGTTCCACTTTTTGAGCATCTAGATAGGGGCATAGTAGATGTAGAGTTATTCATTTCCAGCTCTTTCCTTCAATATTTCATTTGTTACAGCATGCCTCTAGTAGACTTAGTAGGCAGACCGTTGGGCTTGTTGGCGGCACCCACTGAGAACTACTGTGGGATGTAGTTCTCACACCCGTCGTGGTGTATTTTTCCCCAGGGACATCTACTCCTATTCCTGCTGCTCCAGTTGCTGCTTCTTCAGATCGAGGTAAGGGAGTCGCGAGCTAGATCCCTACCAGTAGTCGTCCAGAGAGTAGATGTACCCTTATTATTATTTTGAGAGTTTCTTGTTTGAGAGACCTTTGTAGTGAGGTATAGAGTTGTACTTTCCTTTATTGCTGAAAGAGACTTTTGTATTTTGGTAAGGACTTGGATTGTATCAATTGGACTTGTATTTATTTTTTTTTCTAGCAGTTTACTTTCAGCTCTAATATCTGTTTAGTATAGTATCTTCCTTTTACAGGTTTGACACTTCGTCTATACAGGGTTAACCGTATGGGCGGCGGATCTGTTGGCGAGCCCGGGCCGCAGTTTCGACCCCGGGGCGTAACAGATTAGAGTGGTATCAGAGCCTAGGTTTTAGGTCATTATGGACTTAGAAACCCTAGGCTTATGGTTGGACATTAGGACGACTACGTGAGAGTTGTGACTTTTAGCGAGAGTCCTGATTGAGTTTTATACCTTTCCCAAGGGATGGGATGAGTGATTGGCATGTTTATTCTCCTAAGCGATTATGTTGGCTGCAGACAACATAATGTTATGGAAGGAATGACATGTCTTAGACTTTCGCTGGATTGGGTCGAATGGTTGTTGTGTCCTGATGTTTGTTATTGTGCAGTGGACTACGATGCCCCTGAGACATCGTGTAGTGAAGAGGGCACATCCCGCATCTGATGAGTAACCTGAGCAGCGGGAGGCAGAGCTATCAGAGCAGGGCAAGACCCAGGAGTTATCGATCCAGATGGCACAGATGTCGGAGGTTGTCCGATGCCAGGAGGAGACCATGGAACATTTGATGCGCCTGTTGGACCAAAAAGGACAGCCAGTTGCAGTACCGCCTGAGTGTCCTCTAGCACTTCCTTCCCATGCAGTGGCATCTCCAGCTATACCAGTGGCACCGATTGATCGAGCAGCCCCCTCCGTGTCGACGAGTAGTGCCGAGGAACCGAGGAAGGGTGGATAGCGGATAATATATGAGCTTTGGGACATCATCGGTCGATGGAGCCAGTCCCGGTAGTCTGATCCACCCCGAATTGCAGGATTGAGCTTGGAGCCATGGGAGGCAGAGTCTGGGATCATAGTGATGGAGTGACCCTTTGAGACCCTTTTTTCGAGGAGAGGTTTAGGATCTTCGGGCGACAAACTTCTTGGAGCCCATTGTCGAGGCTTGGTGGCGCCGAGTGCGACTTGTCGGTCCGCCTAGGACCCAGCTGCTTACTTGGGTAGAGTTCTGCAGCTTCCTTCTTGAAGCTTCTTCCCCGAGAGTGTTAAATAGAAGCTGGAAGAGGATCTGAGGAACCTCCAATAGAGGGACCGTTCGGTACAGAAGTACATCATGGATTTCAACCGACTATTGGACTGTATACGACACGCGGCCAGGGACGAGGCGCATTGGATTTGCTTGTTCGAGCGGGGTTTACGCCGAGATATCTATCAGTTTGTTCGGTCTTGCTGACTGCAGATTTTTTTGACATATTGATGTAGCCGGCCCTTATGTGGAACGAGGGAATGTGATTTTTGACTGAGTGGAATACAACCCCGGTGGGAGTTTGGGCGTGAAGCGCCCAGCGCCTGATGACAGAGGACAGATGAGTAAGCAGGAGCCTCCGAGACCTCCACGATTTCATCCTTAGGATCGTGGGTTATAGAGGCGCCAGAGATCCGCAGCAGCCGCGGTATCAGCAGCACCAGCAGCAACAGCAGTCTCAGCAGTAGTACCCCCGACAGCCGCAGTTTCGGCAGCAGCGACAGGGGCGGTGTGTCATCGGTGGCGGCCCTCATCCACCGTCGTAGTGTGACCAGAGACAGGGACGGTGTTTCCTATGAGGAGAGTTGGGACATTTTCGAGCAGCTTGTCCCCGAGCCATTCTGTCAGTGCGACCACTTGCTATAACACCCCCCTTGCCTGTTCAGGAAGCGAAAACCACTCCGGTACACCGTCAGACAGAGTGGGGTACGACGTCGGGACAGACGGGACGACGATCTTCAGCACCCAGTGGACGGATTTACGTAGCCCTGGTGGAGGGAACCCCGGCATCAGATCCTATCGCCGCAGGTATGACTTTATTTTCTATCAGTTGAGTGAGTATTTCGGTATTGCTGCATCCTTCTACACATGATATTAGGGCATTTGCATCTCGACATGGATAAGGGTTAGGAAATTTTGCTGCATGCATTAGTGATTGGATTCTTCACAGTATCCTGCGAGCAGAGGAGGATTGTAGGGCATGATCAGGACAGCTGAGACTTTGGGAAGTACACCGGCAGGTGTGACGGTTCAGTTACAGCTCCACGACTCAAATTGAGCACACGAGATAGACCAGTTGGTGCGGTATCGTGCAATGATTGACTATGGATTGAGAACAGTGACCTTCCCGCGAGTTGGATAACAGGAGATCATTTCCACAGGTCACCGAGGCATCCTTCCTGCAACAGTGGCTTCAGCGGTTTTGGGTTAGGTGCTACCTGTTGAGCGTAGGTGACGCCTAGGACTAGAAGTTGTGTCTCTATGGGTCACGGATAGGGTTGTGTTTTTAGGGGCACTGATAGATCGTAGCTTCCGTTTTTGTAGCCACAGCAGGAACGGCATCAACACTTCTCTCCCTTTTTCTCGCACTTATGCTGAAATTTACGAACAGGACGAAAGCTTCGAAAGGCTACTCCAGAAATGGAGACGGTGCCCGAACCTGTTCTTGTTTGATTAGGGTGAGGGCACTGGTCTTTTGGAATTTTTGAACTTTTCGTTAATTTCAGCTGTTTTCTAAATTGAGAGTTGGGGGTTGATGACTTTCCTGCTGGTGGGGCCCTTACCTTTCCTGTTGGTTGTGTGGCGTAATTCGTGTAGTTTGGACGAGTAGAGTTGGCTGTTCTTCTTTGTCCCCAGTTTTTGGAATTCCTGAGGCTTTTCCATCTTTTGGACTCGCTTTGTGGAGAGTGTGTAGCGACTGAGGAGTTGGAGACTGTGTTGATGGATGCTTACCGTTGGCTTGGAGACTCCCTTTTGAGCCGTGTTAGTTTCGAGGACGAAACTTTCTTTTAGTGGGGGAGGATGTGAGGACCCGAATCGCCACTTAAAGGTTTATTGATGGATTAGTGGCTTCTGGGAGTGTTCGTGCGCGTATCGGGCCCTAGAAATGGATTCCCGGTGTTAATTGGGAGCAAGTTTGCGTAACCGGATACCTTTGGAAAATTTTAGAAGTGGAATTGGGCCAAACGGACAGCGGATTTGGATTCAACGCGCGAAAACGATCGAAAAGGGCTATTTACTTGAATTTTTCGGAGCCCGAATGACCCGGCACGTATTTCGAGGCAGCTGGTATTGTTCCGGCGCTGGAGGGCGGCCGCGGCGGAGCGCGGCCACGCGGGCTCGAGCAGGCGGCGGAGCGGCGCGGGCAGGCGCGCGGGCGCGCGGGCAGGCGCGCGGTCCACGGGGCCGGCGTGCACCGTGGGGCAGGGACACGTGGCAGCTCGTGAGTGGCCGACGCTGTAGGCGCAGTCCACGAACTTGGCGCGGGTGTACGGTGGACCGGGGGGTGGCCACGTGGCGGCTCGTGGTTGCCGGGTCCTTGTGCGCGCGGTTCACGCAGTGGCGGGGGCAGGTGTCCATACTAGCAGGGCGTCGTGGGGGCGACGCGGGGGCAGGTGTCCGTACCGGAGAGTGTAGAGTACCGAGACTTTGTAGAGTGCACCGACCTCGCAAGATGGCGTGGTGCGGAGAAATCGCTATGGGCGTGTTCCAATTGTGTTTACAGATGAGTTCGGGATGATTCGGATCGACGCGAAAACCCCAGCTTGTATTTGCATTTTCGGGGCATTGTGTACTTGTAGAGTATTGTATTGGATAGAGTACCGACTCCGCAGTGGTGCACAGAAAAATTGGGAAATACTTGGAACGTGTGTATTTTATGTTTACAGTGGAGTTTGGGAGGCTTCAGAGTGATGCGGAAGTTTCGGGGGTGAAAAGTGAGTCGGCGGCGAAGATTCTGAAGGTTCAACTTGAGTTTTTGGACATTGGACATTGGGTTCCGGAACCAAGCTGCTGGTTCCGGAACTGCATGCTGGGTTACGGAACCAGATGCTTGGTTCCGGAACCAAACCGGTTTGGTACCGGTACCCAGTGTCACAGTGAGCCAGTTTTTTTTTTGCAAGATTGGATTTTTGAGTGAGGGTTTTTTTTGGTAATTTCACCTCCCAAGCTGGTTGCCCCACGCCAGCTTCTATAAGAACCCTCCCAACCCTGCCTTCTTCTCCACGACTGCTAGAGGAAAAGAAAGAAAGAAAGAAAAGAGAGAAAGCAAGGAAAGAAAGAGAAGAAGAAGAAGGAGAAGAAGAGGATTGAAGGAGTGTGCTGTTGGAGTCTTTCTGGTGGCTTAGTCTTGAGCAGTTTCGCGCGCGCGTCGAGCCGCATGTGAGGTAAGTGACAGATTGTTTTCCAAGCTTGGATTTATGGAATGGTTTTGTGGTTTTGGATAAGATTGAGCTGATATGGATGTTCCTTTCCATTCTTTTTCTATTTGCACTTGAGCTATGAGCTTGTGGATTTTCATTGCGCGGAGTCGAGGTGCCAGCATGCATGCGCACATGCTGTGAGTTGACAGTGAGTGAGCCGGAGTGCGCCAGATTTTATTAGAGGACTCGGGAGGATTGTTCGAGCTTCCGGGGATTTTTCCGTGGTTCGTGGCAGTGTGCGCGCGCGCGGCGTGGGTTTTCGGAGTTTCGTCAGTTTGAGGATTCGGCGCTTCCCCGACTTCGGCTTTGCCTACGGAAAGCATTCCAGGTGGGTTGGAAATTCTTCAAGATGTATGGACTGCCTTCTAAACCTATTGTATGCATGTTTAGCATGTCTAGCTTGATTGTTATTATAGTTGGTAAATCTGATAGTTGCATAGAAAATTGTAGGAAGACAATTTTGAGCCCCAGGTATTTTTAGCATGATCTAGAGATGATTTGACACTAGACTGCATGATTAGTTGGCATTAGATTGGCATCTGAACCATTTTAAAAATCGTCGGACCTGTTTTTAATGAAAACTGAGCTTTGAAAATAGTTTTAAAATATTGAGATCTTCTAGAGGGGTTGAGTAGGTTCAGGATGCATGTGTTCTCGTGCCGGTGGGCCGAGTGGATTTTTAGAGCTTTGTGGCTTGAGTTTCTAGTGTCATGTGAGTGTGAGCTTCCTCGTTGGGATTGATGAGGTTATTCTAGATCATGGGTAGTGCATTTCTGATTTAGTCGTGGAGGTGGTTCTCCGACTTAGCTATGAGAGTTGGGCTCTGGTCGATCGAGTCATGGAGGTTTCCCGACTTAGCCATAGGTTGTGCATTATCAGATTGAGTCCTGGAGGGTTCTCCGACATAGCTGTGAGAGTGTTGGGCATTTCCTGATCGAGTCGTGGAGGGTTTCCCGACTGAGTTGTGTTATTTCAGCATTGAGTTTCCGATCTGTTTGATCGTGGATCTTAGCCTACAGGTGCCGCTTGTTGAGACAGATGAGACAGATGAGACACACTTGAGCTCGGTGGGGTCACTCCCCTCGAGTTACGCTCCGGATGCGATGATGGTGATGATGCCCCTGGCTGAGTTACCAGGGGTCGCCCCTGGCTGAGTTACCATGGGTCGCTTTGCGTGAGAGTGAGATAGTCAGTCTAGGACGCCCTACGTAAATCCCGTCCTCTTGTGGATGCGTGGTAGTAGGCAGGTGCGTTCCTAGATGACTCACCCCTAGCTGAGTAACTAGGGGTCCTGTGAGCCGCAGGCTAGACTGGACCCGATGTGGAAGTCATTGAGATTGGGTGATATGAGTGGGTGATTGCATAGCATGTTCTTAGATGAGTTTTCCTTTGAGCATGGTACTTGAGGCTTATTAGCAGTGGAGAGTGTATGCATAGCATGTTCATAGTAGAGTTTCCTTTTGAGCATGATGATTGAGACATTTTAGCTGTAGTTTCATTCAGCTTTCCTACTTATCTATCTGCATACCAATCTGTTTTCCTCCAGTTGACTTAGTGGGTATACCGTGGATATCAGTGACGGTACCCACTGGGAACTACCTTCTGCAGTAGTTCTCACACCCGCTGCGGTGACAGGTTTCCTGAGGTTGCTGTTCCGGCTTGGTTCGCGCGGCGACAGCTGATCGAGGTGAGGATGTGGCCGAGTAGTTCCTTACCACTTTTTATTTGAGAGTCAGAGGTAGATGTACCCTGTATTTTCTTGATTACACTTTTGTACTGGACAGTCTGAGTGATTGTGAGGGTTGTACTTTATTTTTCATAGCTGAGAGACTATGTATTGAGGTTTTATATATATATCAGATGTTCAATTGATTTCTGTAGCTACTGGTTTTGGTTTCAGCTCTGATACATGTTTAGCTATAGATCTGACTTGCAAGGTAGACGCTTCGTCTGTGCGGGGATTCCCGTACAGATGGCGGATCTGTTGGCGAGCCCGAATCGCAGTTTCGACCGCGGGGCGTGACACGGGGCTGCCGCACTGCGCGCTGCTTGCGCGTACTGCCACGCCGCCGCTATGTCCGCACGGGTCAAGTCGATGCCGTCAACAGCTTGGCTTGACGTTTTTTGGCTTGACGGTTTTTGGTTCGACGGTTCTGCTTGACGGTTTTGGTTTGACAGATTTTCCTTGATGGTTTTACTTGGCATTTTCGTCGACGGTTTTTGGCTTGACGGTACAGTCCGCGTGATGGTGCAGTCCGCTTGACGGTGCAGTCCTCTTGACGGTGTAGTCCACCTGACGGTGAAGTCAGCCTGACGGTGCAGTCAGCCTGACGGTGCAGTCCGCCTGACGGTGCAGTCCGCCTGACGGTGCAGTCCGCTTTACTGTGCAGTCCATGTGACGGTGCAGTTCGCTCGATGCAGTTGTTTTCGTTTTTCATCAGATGAGCCTCCGCTCGGTTGTTTTTCGTCGCGGACTTCGTCAAGGCAACGATTTGAACCCGTTTTCCGTCAATTGCCTCGTCAACAATCGGATCGCGTCGGAAGTACGGTTTTCAATCGGAGGGATTTTCGGACACGGAGTTTTTTGTCGGTTTATTGTTTTGGGTTTTGCCGGGCGCCGTTTTTATGTCCGGTTTTTTGTTTCACCCCCGGAATTTTATCTGTTATTTTCGGTACACCGGTAGAATCCCATTTTTTGGTAAATTCGGGTATTTGCAAGGTTTTCCGATCTTTTGGCGTTAGGGGTGTTGCTAGAATGTTTGTACCTTCCGGGTGACCAGTTGTCGCGATATGAGGTCCGGTGGATTGCTTGTCCTTATCTGAACAATGGTAAAAATTGTTCAAGGAATTCATTTGATCAGGTTTTGATCGGTGCGACAATCGGGACACCGGAGGCAGCTTATGTTTTGGGATAGAAGGGATTTCTGGTACAGTAGTCGGGACCACTGAATTTGCCAGTTTGGGGTAATGTGTTGATTTGTGCTTTTGGATATTTTTTATTAGGCACGCGGGTGGTGTTGAATGCTTAGGAGGGTCACGGGCGCGGTCGGTTATCTCCGTTTTAGGTGGGTGTACTTTTAGAACCCCTTTGTTGCATATTTCTTTATTATTATTATGTTGCACCATATTAAGAGATATTGTGAGTGATCGTGGCGGCTTTTCGGAAGTCGGAAGGTGGGTTCGGTAAAGTAGAACTTGTGCTATTAGCGGACCCTGGGCAGGTCCGGGGGATTTACAGGAGTGCGTAGAGGAATCTCGTACTCAGGATGACTTACGGGTAGAGATTGGTACCCCGACTTGGAGTCGGAAACTCTGGTGAACTAGTAATATCTGACCTTGCACTTTATTGTTTTCCCTTATGACATCTTATGAGTTGATGACTAACCCCATGTTCTACACGTGTATCGGCACTTATACCTTTTGGAGCAACAAGTGTCGCTGGTGGACACTCGTTTTATTATGGTTACTTTGCTCATGGCGCTTGCACGCACACCAGCGGTTTGGCCACCGCATCGGTGTACTTTTCTGGAAGGGTGGTACGTTGACCCGTGTACCCCACAAGGTGACGTAGTGGGGACCCCTCGCGGTGATTTATGGGGGGGTTTACATGCACCAAAGGTGAGAGCGGTGTGGTTTTCTTTTGCCTAAGGTCTCCAGACCGACATGGCAAGGTGCTCAGCAGTAGTCCCTCGGGGATGATGTGATTGATTGCAGGATGGGTTTTGGATGCTCTGGTTTTACGGTTTGATTTATTATCCGCACATTTTTGCATCGTAGTTGTAGTTGTGTTTTATCCCTACTCTTCTTGTCACTGACTCCCACTGCGTGACAGGTTTGGTCGGGTCTGTGGATCAGGACGATGGTGAGGACGCTACTTGGTGAGGGATGAGTTTATCTCGGTTAGGTTCCTTTTCCTTCTTTCGTTTTTAGTTGGTTATTTCTTTATGGTCATACTGTGCATGTGGACGTGTGTGGTTTGGATGTTGAGACGGTCTTACACTTTGTAGAGTTATGTTTCCAGATTGTGGTTTTTGGATGTGTCATGTAGACGCGGGTTTCCACAATTAAATAGGAATTGTGAAAATGGCTTTAGAAAATTAAGTGTCGTGTGGGCACTGTTTTTAAAACCTGTGAATTTATCCTTTCACACCTATTGAAGCGCCGGGTGTGCGCCGTTTAATGAATAAGATCATAGCGTTTTCAAATTCATACTCTGGTAATTTGTAACTGTTAATGCTTGGTGGTTGATGTTTTTATTCGGGCTTTGAGACGCCGTGCATATGCAAGGGAGATCTTATATATGTGGTGGGTCTGTGCACGTACCACGCGGGAACCTGTTTCGAAAAAAAAAAAAAAGGGCTGCTTTCCGCTTTAAAATTGCTCCCGGGGCGTGGCAGTACCTCCCCCAGGGGATTGGGGGGAGTGACCTTACATGTTTATTCTCTAAAGTGGTTATGTTGGCTGCAGACAACATAATGCTTTAGAATGGGTAACATGTTTTAGACTTTCGCTTGATCGGGTCGAGAGATTTCGTGGTCCTAATGTTTGGTTTGTCGCAGTTGTCTTCGATGCCTCGGAGACGTCGTGCAGCGACGAGGGCGCATTCGGCCTTAGATGAGGAGCCCGAGTAGTGGGAGGCTAAACTGACAGAGTAGAGTGAGGTCCGACAGTTGCGGGCCCAGGTAGCCCAGATGTCTGAGGCGATGCGGCGTCAGGAAGAGAACGTGGAGCGCATGATGCACATGCTCGAGCAGAGAGCATCTCCTGTGGTACCACCAGTAGTACCTCCGGCCGCGACATCGTCGACTTCGACCCAGATTGTACCGTTGACAGTGCAGGAGCAGCGAGAGCTTACTGATCGGTTGTCTTACATCAGCCGGTTCCATCCCCATTGTTATGGAATTTGGGTTGGTGTATTTCGTGAATTCGGTTAAGTCTTCAAGATTGAAGGTAAAGGAAGTTGGATCATATAACTCAATCTCAAGAAAGAAGAATTCAAAAGGATCAGGTATGTTTAACTTAATATCTTTGGTGATCCGAATACTTCTTATAGCGTAGAAACACTTGGATGGATTTGTTATTGCATAAATATCAAAAACTGGACATGGGACATGTTCAGGATCCGGATCAGACTGTTCAATCCGGATCCCGAAGGTGGTTCGTTCATACACCAGTTCAATCCGGATCGTTGCTTCCCTTGATCCGGATCCCGAACACTGAGTTTACCATTTTGCTTGAACGATCCGGATCAGGCTTCGCAATCCGGGTCCCGAACGTTGATGTTTGGTGAACTGTATGAACGATCCGGATCAAGCACTTCGATCCGGATCCCGAACCTTCGTTTTTCTGGAAACTGTTTTTCTCGCTACTGTGATGATCCGGAATTCTACAGGGCTTTTACTGTGTAACCGGCAGCTTCTGGAGGCCTACGGGGCATGTCGGCGGTGTTCGTGCGCCAATTTGGACACAAGTGATTGACTCCGGGCTTAAAGTGGATCACGTGGGTAATCAGGGAACCCCGTCGGATGTTTATAGGTGTTTTCGCGCAAATCGGATATCAGATTTGGACTCGGCACGAAATTCGGATTGAAAATGCCTTTTCGGGAGCCTCCGGCGATTTATTGGATGGGAATTTGGCGAAGCGGACATCAAATTCGGGTTCAGCGCGCGAAAACGGTCAAGATGGACTATCTGCTGGATTTTTCTGAGCTTCGGGTACTGTTCACCGCCGGAACAGTAACTCCGGCGATCGCCGGCGGCGGCGGCGGCGGCGGGCAGCGTCGGCGGGCGGCGGCGCGGCCTCGGGCAGGCGGAACGGCGGCGGCACAGGGCGCGGGCAGCGCGCGGGCGCGCGGGCAGGCGCGCGGTCCACGCGGCCGTCGTGCACCAAGGCGGGGGCACGTGGCACCACCCCATAGGCCGGCTCACAGCTCACGGTCTACGGAGCATGATGGTTGGGTTTTGGTTCACGGTGCACCGGAGTGGACACGTGGCAGGTTACCATTGGTTCGGCTTACGGAGGCTCGTGCACCGGGTGCAGCGGTCAGTGGCAGGGACACGTGGCGCTTCCCTATTGGCTGGTCAACTGTGCGGGCAGGAGGGGCAGCTGGCGCGGGCAGGCGCGCAGGCGCGACGGTACTGTTGTCGGGGACGCGTGTCGACTCCCGGGGTTGGCCGCGTGGCGCAGCAGGAGTGGAGGATTTGGGCTGTCGCCTGTTCGGGCGACACGTGGCGGGCGCTGAGGCGGGTCGGACGGACCGCGGATCCCGTCCGACGGCGCGCCTTGGGCCGGGCCGCACTGTGCGCGCCCGAAAGTCTTGGGCCGGGCCGCACTGTGCGCGCCCGGAAACTTCCGGGCGCCCGAAAATGGGGACCCGGATGGCATTTTGCTATTTGTTTGGGAGGCCTATTTAAACAGCCCGAGCTCCTTTCTTCTCACTTTTTCCACCATTTCCGAGCCTCCTCTCACCAAGGTGTCTTCAGCAAAGTTGTTCCCCTTCGAGTTCTACATCTTCTGGAGGATTTCCAAGATTTGTGGTGGCACACACTCCGAGGTTTGGATTTTACGGCGCGGCGCGACGCTCGTCCCCTTGTGATTCCCTTCGTCGCATTTCAGTGCACGGACTCTCCCGAGCTACCCCGGCACTCTTTTTCAGCGATTCTTGCGCCATCGTCTTCACGACAGGTAGGGCTACGTTTTCCGTGTTTGCTGGTTTTTTCCCATCCCGAGGTTTTCATGGGTTTTTCGGATCATCTTGTGACCTCATTTTGCTGTGATGGAGTTTTGGACAGCGGTTCGGTATTTCGGCGATATCTCCGCAACCAGACATCGGATTGAGGTGATTCAAAAGGCAATTGCATCTACGCATCGCAAGGAGTCTCTCTGAATTTTCTTGGATTTTTCTGGAATTTTTCCCGAAGGTGAGAAACCCCTTTTTACAGAACTTTGTAGCACAGTTTTGGGTGGAAGTATTGTTCGGGGTAGTTCTCTTGTCGATTTTGGATCTCAGCGTAGAAAACTCGTGTGGGAACGTGCAGGTACTCGTTTCGACCGGTTCGTCGCGAGGATCGTGACGGTATTTTTCCTGGAATTTCTCGAGCAGATCTCGCAGGTGGAAAAGGCAAAACTGTGGACTGATTGTATTTGGGACAGATTTTGGTGTGAGCATGGTGGATTAATTGTGCTTGTTCTTTTGGGGTATTTTTGTGCAGCACCGTGGTGATCGTTGAGACCGGGCGCGGACTTCGCTGTTGGGATCAGGGTTTAGCGCTCGAGGTGGGTGGTTGCTTTACTCCTCTTTTCTGATATACCCACTAGGAATATTAGAGTGATCCCCTTTATTGGACATGTTGAATGGTCACCTAATGGACATGCTTGCTTAACTAGATAATTGTGAGCCTATCATATGGAAAACATTATATTGGAAACTTGACATGTTGGAACTTATACATGCTTCATGGACATCGTTTTAGCATTTAACCTTGCATAAGGGGGGGATGTACTTTCATATTGTGATATTGTGAGGCGTCTTGTGGGAGGGTACCACTTGAGGATTTTTGGACAGGCATAGGTGGATGATTCATGTGAGGGTGATTAGCAGGTTATGGACATGTGCGGTTGGATTATGATTTAGCATGATGATTACACCCAGGTGGAGTTATTACTTGATACACATGATGAACCACTATTTGTCACTCCCCTTCTTTCTTCCATGAGGAGATAGGCTTGATTTCAGGGATATCTAGTTAGACCATTTCTGATCGCTACACTATATGTTGGGACTGCCTTGGGAGGAACCCTATTGTCTCTTCTTCCCCCTATTCCTTAGGCAGGCGGCTATTTGTTGCTCGGGTTTGAGCAGGGATCGGCATAGTGTAGCCGGGGCTTGAATTTTAGCTTTTGGGGTATTGCGGCTATTGCGGATAGTAGGTGGTTGACCGGATGTCGGACCTGGGTCAGGATTGTCTAT
>CM055063.1:13741713-13773428 GCA_029204045.2 Tillandsia leiboldiana
TGCGCCAATTTGGACACAAGTGATTGACTCCGGGCTTAAAGTGGATCACGTGGGTAATCAGGGAACCCCGTCGGATGTTTATAGGTGTTTTCGCGCAAATCGGATATCAGATTTGGACTCGGCACGAAATTCGGATTGAAAATGCCTTTTCGGGAGCCTCCGGCGATTTATTGGATGGGAATTTGGCGAAGCGGACATCAAATTCGGGTTCAGCGCGCGAAAACGGTCAAGATGGACTATCTGCTGGATTTTCTGAGCTTCGGGTACTGTTCACCGCCGGAACAGTACTCCGGCGATCGCCGGCGGCGGCGGCGGCGGCGGGCAGCGTCGGCGGGCGGCGGCGCCGCCTCGGGCAGGCGGAACGGCGGCGGCACAGGGCGCGGGCAGCGCGCGGGCGCGCGGGCAGGCGCGCGGTCCACGCGGCCGTCGTGCACCAAGGCGGGGGCACGTGGCACCACCCCATAGGCCGGCTCACAGCTCACGGTCTACGGAGCATGATGGTTGGGTTTTGGTTCACGGTGCACCGGAGTGGACACGTGGCAGGTTACCATTGGTTCGGCTTACGGAGGCTCGTGCACCGGGTGCAGCGGTCAGTGGCAGGGACACGTGGCGCTTCCCTATTGGCTGGTCAACTGTGCGGGCAGGAGGGGCAGCTGGCGCGGGCAGGCGCGCAGGCGCGACGGTACTGTTGTCGGGGACGCGTGTCGACTCCCGGGGTTGGCCGCGTGGCGCAGCAGGAGTGGAGGATTTGGGCTGTCGCCTGTTCGGGCGACACGTGGCGGGCGCTGAGGCGGGTCGGACGGACCGCGGATCCCGTCCGACGGCGCGCCTTGGGCCGGGCCGCACTGTGCGCGCCCGAAAGTCTTGGGCCGGGCCGCACTGTGCGCGCCCGGAAACTTCCGGGCGCCCGAAAATGGGGACCCGGATGGCATTTTGCTATTTGTTTGGGAGGCCTATTTAAACAGCCCGAGCTCCTTTCTTCTCACTTTTTCCACCATTTCCGAGCCTCCTCTCACCAAGGTGTCTTCAGCAAAGTTGTTCCCCTTCGAGTTCTACATCTTCTGGAGGATTTCCAAGATTTGTGGTGGCACACACTCCGAGGTTTGGATTTTACGGCGCGGCGCGACGCTCGTCCCCTTGTGATTCCCTTCGTCGCATTTCAGTGCACGGACTCTCCCGAGCTACCCCGGCACTCTTTTTCAGCGATTCTTGCGCCATCGTCTTCACGACAGGTAGGGCTACGTTTTCCGTGTTTGCTGGTTTTTCCCATCCCGAGGTTTTCATGGGTTTTTCGGATCATCTTGTGACCTCATTTTGCTGTGATGGAGTTTTGGACAGCGGTTCGGTATTTCGGCGATATCTCCGCAACCAGACATCGGATTGAGGTGATTCAAAAGGCAATTTGCATCTACGCATCGCAAGGAGTCTCTCTGAATTTTCTTGGATTTTTCTGGAATTTTTCCCGAAGGTGAGAAACCCCTTTTTACAGAACTTTGTAGCACAGTTTTGGGTGGAAGTATTGTTCGGGGTAGTTCTCTTGTCGATTTTGGATCTCAGCGTAGAAAACTCGTGTGGGAACGTGCAGGTACTCGTTTCGACCAGTTCGTCGCGAGGATCGTGACGGTATTTTTCCTGGAATTTCTCGAGCAGATCTCGCAGGTGGAAAAGGCAAAATTGTGGACTGATTGTATTTGGGACAGATTTTGGTGTGAGCATGGTGGATTAATTGTGCTTGTTCTTTTGGGGTATTTTTGTGCAGCACCGTGGTGATCGTTGAGACCGGGCGCGGACTTCGCTGTTGGGATCAGGGTTTAGCGCTCGAGGTGGGTGGTTGCTTTACTCCTCTTTTCTGATATACCCACTAGGAATATTAGAGTGATCCCCTTTATTGGACATGTTGAATGGTCACCTAATGGACATGCTTGCTTAACTAGATAATTGTGAGCCTATCATATGGAAAACATTATATTGGAAACTTGACATGTTGGAACTTATACATGCTTCATGGACATCGTTTTAGCATTTAACCTTGCATAAGGGGGGGATGTACTTTCATATTGTGATATTGTGAGGCGTCTTGTGGGAGGGTACCACTTGAGGATTTTTGGACAGGCATAGGTGGATGATTCATGTGAGGGTGATTAGCAGGTTATGGACATGTGCGGTTGGATTATGATTTAGCATGATGATTACACCCAGGTGGAGTTATTACTTGATACACATGATGAACCACTATTTGTCACTCCCCTTCTTTCTTCCATGAGGAGATAGGCTTGATTTCAGGGATATCTAGTTAGACCATTTCTGATCGCTACACTATATGTTGGGACTGCCTTGGGAGGAACCCTATTGTCTCTTCTTCCCCCTATTCCTTAGGCAGGCGGCTATTTGTTGCTCGGGTTTGAGCAGGGATCGGCATAGTGTAGCCGGGGCTTGAATTTTAGCTTTTGGGGTATTGCGGCTATTGTGGATAGTAGGTGGTTGACCGGATGTCGGACCTGGGTCAGGATTGTCATTATGGGTGTGGTTGTTAACCCTCCATCTTTTGATTACCCGCTAGGCATTTGAGTAGCTTCTTTGATTAAAAGGATAAATGCACTTTATGTGTGGCAATGGCAGGCTTATTGTGATTAAACAGATATTGTTAGAACTTGCTTGATTGGGGATTATGATTGTAGGACAGTAACATCATGTTAAAAGGTAAGGCTAATCAATAATTGTGGGCTTTGGGTATGTGGCATAGGCAGGCACAGGCTATCTCATATTTACTATTCTCATACTGTTCTATACATGCTCTAACATTATAAAGGTTATCGACATCTGTTTATTTTTATATCATCTTGGGACATTTGCATGCTTGTATGGTCACCTAGTTAGGCCACCTTTTTCTGCTACGCTATCATGCTGGAATTGACTTAGGAGAAACCATGCTTTTCTCTTCTTTTATTTATATTCGGGGGATAGTGCGCTCGGGTTCGAGCAGGGACTGGGATAGTGTAGTCAGACAGTTGTGGGCTTTGGGACAGGCAGGCTGTGAGGGCCGGGCATTGCGGCAACCGCGGATCTTTGGCGGTTGACCGGACAGTGGTTATTGCATCAGATTGGGATAGAGGATTTGGATTTCTTTTAGTGGATGGGTTTTCCACCGTGATCAGAGTCATGATCCAGTCCTGCTGATTTGGTACTTGTTACCCAGGCATTATACTCGTGTGGGTCGCTCCCCTCGAGTGCCACTCCGGAGTGTGCGTTTTTACAGGCTTCGAGTCTTCGAGACTCCCTTTTCCTATCGGTGTTATGCGTAGGCGGGCATACCCGATTTGGCAGGCAGAGCAGGCAGTACCAGTGCTTACTGGTGTATCGATTGGGTCTAGACAGGCAGGCGTTGACATTCTGATGCATACATTCAGCTATTCTTTTAGCTCAGTTTTTAGAGGCATTCTAGTGGTAGCTTTTCATCAGGAGTCATACTCGTTGCATACCACCTTTATTCCTTTTGCCTCTGGTAGACCTAGTGGGCGTGTCAGAGTTGAGGTTTTACCCACTAGGGGAGGCTACTGGTTTACTAGTAGTCTCACCCCCATTCTTCTTTCCTCTTTTGCTTCTCCCTTGTTTTGCAGTGTTTTATGCGGGTGCTACTGGGCTTACAGTGGCGGGTCGAGGAGAGAGGACGGCCGAGTAGATAGATCTCGAGGCAGGATGAGCATGTTAGCTGGATTGTTGGTGTACCCATGTTTCCTCAGACGGTAGTACCTTTACTTTGGGACTGGCTTTTGCCAGCAGGTTGTATTTATTTTGGTGAGCTGGGAGAGACAGATGTATCATTTATACAGATGTATTGTATTTTATTTCCAGCTTCAGTCTGAGATGTATTAGTTTTAGTTCAGCTCTGTTTTTATTGCTCTTTTATTATATCTATTTTATCTGAGCAGGTTACTGGCGCTTTGTGTACACGGAAAATACCGTGTGCACGGCGGATCTGTGGACGGGCCCGGGGTCTGGTTTACACCCGGGGCGTGACAGCTACTGCAATCCGGATCGCCGATCTCCGATCCGGATCGTCGTCATGTAAAATTCCAGAAAAAGATAGTTTTTGATCCTTATCTTCTTCCAAGGGTTTCTAACCTATAAATAGACCCTATGATTCTTTTTCTAGGGTTAATCCAAACAGGCCGTCATAATCAAATATCATCTTATACGGCTTAAGATCCACATATAGAGAAGAAAGGAAATCATAGATTCGATCTTATGTTTCTTCATCTATATTGATTGATTTGATTCTAGGTTTTCATACTCACATTTTGAGTTGAATCAAATCAATGAATACTTAGATGGTATTTCCGATCTATTTCTAATCTAAGTATTCGGCGGATCATCACCACCCAAAAAACAACGATTTACCCCAAAATCGGCACGTGGACTCGCGTGGCCTTGTGGATTCAAGGTGCAACCGCTCTCGTGGATTCGGAGCGAGGTACGTTCGTGGATTCGAAGCGTGCTACTGGGTGAAGACCGTAGATTCGGTTGGACGTCGTGGACTGGACGTTGGACGCCGTGGATTCGGCGTTGGACGCACATCGTGGATTCGAGAAGCGTCGTGGAGCGAGCGGAGAAGATCAACTAGGAGCGTATGGAAAAGGTTGAGTCGTCTGTGAATACGGTATATCACCTTGTACGTGTTTAATTCTAGTGGATTTCACCGTGTTATCGGTCCCGTGGTTTTTTACTCTGGTTTGGAGTTTTCCACGTAAAAATCTCTGCGTGTTATTTATTTTTCCGCATTGGGTTTTTATATCGCAAAGATTTTTGAGTGTTTATGGTTTACACCTATTCACCCCCCTCTAGGTGTTTTTTCTCCTATTTAGATCCTATTATACATAGAACCCAACAAGTGGTATCAGAGCGGGAATAGGGTTGTAAACAATGGTTGAAGGTGGAAACATCAACAGACCTCCGTTCTTCGATGGAACAAATTATGCGTACTGGAAAGTACGGATGAAAGCCTTTTTAATTTCCATCGACGAACGGGTGTGGCAATCAATTGAATTAGGATGGTCTAATCCAACTGAATTTATTGGTGATGTTCGCACCATCAAACCTAGGTCGAAATGGACCAAGCAAGAGATTGATATATCTTCTTACAATGGCAAGGGAATAAATGCTTTTTTAATGCCTTATCACAAACAGAGTTCTCTCGCGTCTCGGCATGTGAGACTGCGAAAGAAATCTGGGATGTTCTTCAAGTTACGCATGAGGGAACTAACCTTGTGAAGATTCAGAAACTGCAAATGCTTACGAGCAAGTTTGACTCTATTTTCATGGCAGAAAATGAATCGTTCACAGACTATTACACACGATTGCAAGACATCGTAAACTCATGTGGTAACTTGGGAGAGAAGATTCCAGAATTTAAAATTGTAAGAAAGATCTTAAGAACTCTTCCTGAAAGATTTCGTTCCAAGGTTACTGCCATTGAAACTATTAAACACCCGGACGAAATCCGTGTAGAAGAATTAGTTGGTTCTTTACAAACTTATGAAATGACATTTCCTACTAACTATTCTTCGGGAAAGGCATCCTCTTCTAAGTCTTCAGGTTATGCTTTGAAAACAACAAAAGAAGAAGACGCGGATTCATCCTCCTCAGGCGATGACGAGAATTTATCTATGGAGGACTTTGAGAAGCAGCTCGCTCTCTTGACAAGGAAGTTTCGCTGAAATTTTCGAAGGAGTAATTCAAGCAAAACTCCATCCTTCGGAAAGTGGAAGAAAGGCAAGGGTTCTTCAAGTTACAAGTCAAGAAAGCAAGAAGGCTTTTCTAAGGATAAGAAAAGCACAAAAGGACAAGTCCAATGCTTCAAGTGCCGAGGGTATGGCCATATCTCAACGGAATGTCCTACTAAGAATCCGTCTAATAAGAAGGCGATGCAAGCCGTCACTTGGGATGACACCTCATCGTCAAATGAGTCATCGTCAAGTGATGAAGAAGACAACGCAACTGCGTTCCACGCGTCCACATCTTCACCCTTCATGTGCTTAATGGCAAGTACATCCGACTCATTGTCCAACTCCACTATTGAAAAGAATGCAACGGACAATGAATCGGATGATTCGGAAGGTGAAGATTTTGCTCTAGCCTACCATAAACTTTTGAGGGATTCAAAGAAACTGGCTAAGCAAAAAAAGGGGTTGAGAGGGAGATTGCAGGATCTCGAAGAAGAACTAAAAAGGGTAACTTCTCTCTCGACCGATCTTGAAGTGGAAAGGGATAATCTGATAAAAGCAAATGTTTCCCTTCAAGAGTCCAATGAGCAATTCGAGAAGAATTATATAGATATGGTTAACAAAGCGAATTACTTCTTAAAGCTCAACGGCGAGGCTCGACAAGAAAAATTGGAAATGACAGAGACCATTCTCCAACTCAAGGATGACTTGCAGCAATTTTCATCAGGAAGGAGTAAGTTGGATAAGCTTCTTGGTCTTGGTCAATCAACCAAGTTCGGCCTCGGATACAATCGAACTGAAGACAATTTTAGTTCGGTTGGGACAGTCTTTGTGCCTCAGTCGGTATCTCCTCCTCCGACACCGGAATTCACAACAAGCAACGACAACAAGCCTACTTCACCCTTCTCGGAATCGTCAAGCACTAAGGTATGTTTTCGTTGTAATTTTGCAGGGCACATAAGGAGAAATTGCAAGATGGGAGCCAAACGATCAAATCAATCACATCTTGCAACTGCTACCAATGAGATCACTCCCCAGAAATCAAAGAAGGACTTTTCAAAAGAAAAGAACATTGGTAGTACTTCAAACAAGACGATGACAAAAGAAAAAGATCAATCATACAAGACGTCTTCATCAAGGAAAATTTCTCAACCATTGCCAACATACTCTAAAACTCGAAAGGTTTGGGTATGCAAAGGTGAAATCTTTCCTTGTCTTTAATCTTTTTATGATTAAATGTTGTGTAGTTTATGTAGACTATTTTTCTTTCTTTCGGCCAACACGTCAACCATCCTTGGGAGGTAAATGGTATATTTTCTTATTGGTTGATGATTTCTCTCGGTATTCATGGGTAGCATTTTTAAAAGAGAAAGCTGATACTTTTGATTCTTTTCACGAGATTTGCCTTCGTATTATGATTGAAAAGAATGAAAAGATCATTCGTGTTAGAAGTGATAGAGGTGGAGAATTCATAAATTCTAAATTCATTGATTTTTGCACTTCCAACGGCATTAAGCATGAATTCTCAGCACCCTATACACCTCAATAGAATGGTGTTGTCGAGCGCAAAAACAAGGTTGTTCAAGAGATGGCACGTGTTATGCTTCATAGCCGGAATTTACCGCTACATTTTTGGGCTGAAGCTATGAACACTGCAATCTATGTTATTAATCGAGTTTATTTGCGCCCGGGAACGTTAAATACACCATATGAACTATGGTGTTGTAGAAAACCCAACATCAAATATTTTCGTATCTTCGGGAGTCGATGTTATATTTTACGTGACCGCGAAAATCTTGGAAAGTTTGACTCTCGAAGTGACGAAGGGATTTTCTTGGGGTATTCTACGAATAATAAAGCATATCGGGTATTTAACTTGGAATCTAAGACGATCGTAGAATCTATAAATGTTAAAGTAGATGAAGCTTTTCACTTTGCATCTGATAAATCTACCCCTGATATCTCTCTTGATGATGATACTCCTGTAAATGCATCTTCTCATGATAATACTTCCAATATGAATGATGCATCTAATGGTTCTTCAAGTTTATCTGATGTGCAGGAATCATCTCATGTACCTCCGAGTACTCCATTACAACAAACGTTACGCATCTCCAAGGATCATCCTGAATCAAACATCATTGGAGACCCACAAGAAGGAGTCAAAACTCGGAGACAGTTGGTTTGTGGATTCGCATGTTATGTTTCCACGATCGAACCAAAGAACGTCGATGAAGCTCTTCAGGATGACTACTGGATTGAAGCAATGCAGGAAGAGCTCCATCAGTTTGAACGCAACAAAGTCTGGGAATTAACGACGCCTCCGAAGCAACACAATGTGATTGGTACTAAATGGATTTTCAAGAACAAGAAAAATGAGGATGGTACCACCATCAGGAACAAAGCACGTTTAGTTGCTCAAGGCTACTCTCAAATAGAAGGTATAGACTTTGATGAAACGTTCGCCCCTATAGCTAGACTCGAGTGCATTCGTATCTTATTCGCTATTGCTTGTCACTTTAAAATAAAACTCTTTCAAATGGACGTTAAGAGCGCGTTTTTAAATGGGTTTTTAAATGAGGAAGTTTATGTGGCTCAACCGAAAGGTTTTGTAGACTGTAAACTACCTAACCATGTTTTTCGTTTGAAAAAAGCTCTTTACGTTTTAAAACAAGCACCGCGAGCTTGGTACGAAAGGTTGACAAAGCACCTTTTGGAGAAGGGCTATACTCCAGGGGGAGCAGATCGGACTCTCTTTGTGAAGCATTATCAAAATAACTTCATTGTTGCACAAATCTATGTCGATGACATTGTGTTTGGACCAACAAAGGATAATGATGCTTCTAAATTCGCAGAAACCATGGAAAGCGAATTTGAGATGTCCATGATGGGCGAACTGACATACTTTCTTGGATTGCAAGTGAAACAAAATGGTGAAGGCATCCATCTGTGTCAATCCAAGTACGCAAAGGAGTTGGTAAAGAAATTCGGATTAGAAGATTCTAAAGATTTTCCTACTCCTATGGGAACTAGCAATAAGGGATTAGGAAGTGAATCTCTTAGTGATAATGTAGACGAGAAACTCTATCGCAGCATGATTGGAAGTCTACTTTACCTCACAGCTAGTCGCCCGGATATATCCTTTAGTGTTGGGATTTGCGCGAGATATCAATCAGCACCAAAGGAGGTTCACCTGAAAGCGGTGAAACGGATCATCCGGTACGTCAAAGGAACTGTAAACTTCGGAATTTGGTATCCTATGGGAACAAGTTTAGATATTATTGGATACTCAGATGCCGATTGGGCAGGATCTGTGGATGATCGGAAAAGTAAGATGGTGCATGTTTTTATCTTGGCCATTGTCTTGTTGCATGGCATAGTAAAAAGCAAAACTGCATTGCACTCTCGACTGCCGAAGCGGAATACATCTCAGCGGGTAGTTGTTCAACTCAACTTATTTGGATGAAAAGCGTGTTGAGCAACTTCCGGATTTCAGCAACTTCGGTAACTGTTTTATGTGACAACACAAGTGCTATAAACATTTCAAAAAACCCTGTGTTGCACTCTAGAACAAAACACATTGAACTTAGATATCATTTTCTTAGAGAGCTAGTTGAATCAAATATTCTTCAAATTTCCTACATTTCAACTGAAGATCAATTAGCTGACATTTTAACAAAACCTTTGGATCAAAAACGTTTTATTCATTTGCGTAAAGCAATTGGAATGCTTTCCTTGAAATAAACCCTTTTTGAAACTCTTGTTTAGGTTAGGTTTTGTTTTTGTGTTTTTGTTCATTATCAATGCTTAGATATAGAATATTAATTGAGCATTAGTTTTGATTGACTTTAACTGCATCCTTTTATATATTTAGAAATCTATTATGCTTTAGATATCATAATATTCCATTTGATGCAATGATCATTTATGTCAATTAACTCATCTTTGTTTTGATCAAAGTCGATTTCTCTCTCGATGATCTCTTGGTATAGTTTTTATCTTATTTGACTGTTTGGTCGAGTATGAAATCGAGATCAATATTTGGCTGAATACTTTATATCTTAAATAATTGATAGCCAATTGAGGGGGAGTCAAAGAAAAAGTATTATGCTCAAAAGATGTGGAAAGAGTTACATCCCAATGAGGAGTGTGAAAACTACCACCACATGGAGGAAAGAGCTACCACCTCGGTCGTCCGAGTACTGTGTGCAGCTACCACATGTATACCAAGCAAGGTTTTTCAAGTTTGATTAATTAAAATGCATGTTGAAATACTTGACTCTGTCAAAATTTCAAGGTTGGTATAAGGTGGGAATTTTAATGAAAGATGCTCAAAGAGCCACTCTCTTCAATAAATTGACTAGATATATTATTTAACTTATCTGGGATATCAGACATCTATTGATCTTTGTATTTCATTTTCTTTACCGAATTGATGATTTGATAAAGGCATTACTCATAAGATCAAGTTAGATGTAATTGAAGTTGTTCAACTTTAAGGGATTTAATTTTTATAAATTTTCTTTTCATTTGTTGGATGTTATTGATAGATTTGGCATAATCTATTTCTTGTTGTATGAAACGATGATTTCCGTTTAAAGTTGATACACAAAAGTGCTTACAATCTTTTTCTGGTTTTTTTCTTGAATTTCTCTGAAATTTTCTAAAGAAAAAGTTGGAGCCGATCCGGATTGGACCTGCCGATCCGGATCCCGAACGCAGATATTCTTCTGCGGGCAGACGATCCGGATTGGACCTGCCGATCCGGATCCCGAACGTAGTTTTTCACTGCGGGTAGCCGATCCGGATCGTAATCACGAACTGATCCGGATCGCGGCTAGGGTTTTATATAGAACAAAATGGTTTTTGATTTCTTTTACTCCAATCTTTTGTTCCAAAGTTTCCAGAGCTTCTCTCTCTAGATTTCATCCATCTTGGAAGCTTTCAAACCCAAGTTCTTCAATTCCAAGTAAGTTATATTGATCAAAATCTCGGTTTTTCACCGTTTTTCTTATTCCTCCTCAAAACGTGATGAATTTCTTGTATCAATTACATTTGTGGATGGTTTTTGATCAAATTTCTTTTGAAATAAGAACTCTGGGTAGATTAGTTTTGATTATATGCTAGATATTCTCAAGAGAAACGGATTTTTGGTCTTCGATTTCAAAAATTTCGGTTTTAGGGCATATAATGGGAATTTTTCCAAAATCATGCAATTGATCTATTTTTAAATTTTCTTTTGCAAAACTAATTTGATTTCTAGTCTCTCTACACGATAATGATTGTTTGGGTACAATTTCTCTAATTTTTTGAAAACTTACAAAATTTTCGTGTTCTTGAGTTGTTGCTCACAGGATTTCTTTTCACAAGAAACCAATAGCAATGGTGATCACGTGGATCATTTTTCTTCTGGCCGCTATGGTACATACGAGAGACACTGTCAAGCCCAAGAGGGCTAAGAAGGCTAAGAAAGCGAAGAAAGCTAAAGATGATTCCGATACAGAATCTGAAACGAAATCAATTGATTGGGATGAGCTTCAAGTTGAAGCAACGACTGTTCCCACTGCTTCAAAGGGAAAAGCGCCTGCGGAAACATCGAAGGCTCCGCCTACTGCTGCTGAAAAAGGCAAAGCTCCAATGGAAGAAACTTCTGGGAAGACAAGAAGAAAAAGTGTTGCTCGCAAAAGAGGGAGTGCTCGAGGAATCTCCATTGAGCAACCAGTTGATAGCCAAGCACCTCCACAAGACTTTATCAGCTCGGCTAGGATAAAGGATTTTGAAAACAGGGAATGCATTGGAGAAAGGCATGTTGATGTCAAAGCCTTAAAGGAGCGCTCTCGGCCATTTGGGACTTTGTTTGACCAGATAGGTCTTGCTCCCATTTGCGATTTCCCCGAGACCACTGGGTATTGTCTTCACTCAGTGAGGATGTTCTATCAAAATTCTTGCTATCTCGTTGATCAGGAGAGCGGTCGTCGAGACTTTCAAACATTGGTCAAAAATGTTAAGATTAAAGTAACCCCTCAACTGATTGGGGAGGTATTAGGGATGAATGCCCGAGCCGATGGCGCTCACTATCTGAAGAATCAAGTCTTCAACACCAACTCCTGGAGAGTGGTAGTTGATGGAATCTGTCTTCCAGATACTCGGTCGACAGGAAACTCCGTTTTCTCAAAAGAACTACGACCAGAGTATCGCTTCTTAAACTTCATTGTTTGTTATAACGTCATTCCAAACATGAACACAAAGGTTCTTCGGTGGGATAGAATGATATTCCTTTATCTACTTGGAAACCCCACAGCGGCAATGGGAGCTAACTTAAACATTCCTTACGTCATCTGGGCAAAGATGGCGCGATATGTGGAACATGCTCGCCCTTCAGAGAGACTACCTTATCCAATGATCATCATGCGCATTCTTCGAAAATTTAAAGCTGACACGAATGCGAGTTCCTACATGCACAGTCTAGGAACGATCAATGAAACAACAATTGTAAAGTCTCTCTCGACAAAGCAAGACGAGCCCATATTACCTCCTCACCGACAACGAGCACAACAACAACAAGCGACAACCTCTGCACCGGCAGCAACTCCTCCAGTCCAACCAGCACATCCAGCACAACAAGCACCTCAATCAACTTCTGATGATGATGCATCAGTTACCTCAATCTATAAAGAACAGCAAAGGCTCTCCAACGAGCAAGAACGTATATCAAATGAACTAATTGAGGTAAAGGAAGAAATAAAGAAGGTAAATAAGAATCAGTCATCAATGAACAAGCGATTAAAGAAAATCTTCCAAATTCTCGGCTGTATCAGTTCAGATGAGTCTGAATAATCCGTATCCTTCCAATTTCTGTTTATTATGCATATGTTTAATCCTTCTTTTGTGCAGTAACTTCATTTTTTTTTTAACCTTTCTTTGTGCAGGTTTTTAAGATTTCAGTTTTTAGTTTTTATTTCTCAAACTTTTGGTACTTGAACTGTTAACTATTCTCTCCATTTTGGTAGTTTTTTGGCTAACTTTTGTGACAAAAAGGGGGAGAGAGAAGTATAAACAATGAGACAATGATACAATGTGGTTGTGAGAAACTTGAAACTATAGAGGCAAGTATAACCTCAACTTGACCTTTCTTGAAAGGTAAGTAGAACTTCAACTTTCGGTTTTCATTTGTGTTTGAGTGCATGCCTCGACTAACTATTCGACTAACTATTTGGGCATGTAATATAACTAACAAGTTGATGTTCACTAACATGACATTTGGATGTTGATTGCATAGAAGATATGTTGGTGTTTTAACTATGATCAGTTTACATATCTGAATGTATAAATGTCATGGTAAGTATAAATGAGTATAAACTTCATCTCTGTATGTGGTTTTTGAATGATTTAAAATTCTTGAGGTATCTAACGATTTCTTTTGTCAAGAATGATTTCTTTTGCAGAGAGTACAGATGTCTAAGTCTAGAGTCTGTTTTAGGAGTTTAACTCATGTATTTTGGATCTCCATTGTAAATTTTTGTTGTATGGTGATAGCAACAAAAATATCTTTTTGAATTTTCCTGAGTGGATCTATGTTTTGTCACGAAACCGCCAAAGGGGGAGATTGTTACGGAATTTGAGTTGGCGTATTTCGTGAATTCGGTTAAGTATTGAAGATTGAAGGTAAAGGAAGTTGGATCATATAACTCAATCTCAAGAAAGAAGAATTCAAAAGGATCAGGTATGTTTAACTTAATATCTTTGGTGATCCGAATACTTCTTATAGCGTAGAAACACTTGGATGGATTTGTTATTGCATAAATATCAAAAACTGGACATGGGACATGTTCAGGATCCGAATCAGACTGTTCAATCCGGATTTCGAAGGTGGTTCGTTCATACACCAGTTCAATCCGGATCGTTGCTTCCCTTGATCCGGATCCCGAACACTGAGTTTACCATTTTACTTGAACGATCCGGATCAGGCTTCGCAATCCGGATCCCGAACGTTGATGTTTGGTGAACTGTATGAACGATCCGGATCAAGCACTTCGATCCGGATCCTGAACCTTCGTTTTTCTGGAAACTGTTTTTCTCACTACTGCAATCCGGATCGCCGATCTCCGATCCGGATCGTCGTCATGTAAAATTCCAGAAAAAGATAGTTTTTGATCCTTATCTTCTTCCAAGGGTTTCTAACCTATAAATAGACCCTATGATTCTTTTTCTAGGGTTAATCCAAACAAGACGTCATAATCAAATATCATATTATACGGCTTAAGATCCACATATAGAGAAGAAAGGAAATCATAGATTCGATCTTATGTTTCTTCATCTATATTGATTGATTTGATTCTAGGTTTTCATACTCACATTTTGAGTTGAATCAAATCAATGAATACTTAGATAGTATTTCCGATCTATTTCTAATCTAAGTATTCGGCGGATCATCACCACCCAAAAAACAACGATTTACCCCAAAATCGGCGCGTGGACTCGCGTGGCCTTGTGGATTCAAGGTGCAACCGCTCTCGTGGATTCGGAGTGAGGTACGTTCGTGGATTCGAAGCGTGCTACTGGGTGAAGACCGTGGATTCGGTTGGATGTCGTGGACTCGACGTTGGACGCCGTGGATTCGGCGTTGGACTCACATCGTGGATTCGAGAAGCGTCGTGGAGCAAGCGGAGAAGATCAACTAGGAGCATATGGAAAATGTTGAGTCGTCTATGAGTACGGTATATCACCTTGTACGTGTTTAATTCTAGTGGATTTCACCGTGTTATCGGTCCCGTGGTTTTTTACTCCTGTTTGGAGTTTGCCACGTAAAAATCTCTGCGTGTTATTTATTTTTCCGCATTGGGTTTTTATATCGCAAAGATTTTTGAGTGTTTATGGTTTACGCCTATTCACCCCCCTCTAGGTGTTTTTTCCCCTATTTAGATCCTATTATACATATAACCCAACACCCATGATTCTCAGGGCAGAGTTTGGAGCCTAGGGAGGCAGAGAATTGGATTGCAGCAATGGAAAAGTTGTTCGAGAATCTGTTCATCCAGGAGAAGCATCAGGTGCATCTGGCCACGCACTTTTTGGAGAAGGACGCCGAGACGTGGTGGCGTCGAGTTCGTCCAGTTGGACTACCTGGAGTGCAGTTGATGACCTGGAGGGAGTTTCGTGCCTTGCTACTTGGGGCTTTCTTTCCCGACAGTGCAAAGCAGAAACTTGAAGGAGATTTGCGACGTCTTCAGCAGGGGAGTTGGCCTCTTCGGGAGTATGCTCGCAAATTTAACCGGTTGCTGAATAGTGTACCCCACGTCGCCCAGGATAAGGCTCAGAGGGTTGATATATTTGAGAGAGGACAGTGACCCTCCGTGAGCCGGGTCAGGAGAAGTATGTTTATAGGGGATGCCAGAGCACTTTGTTTGCGTCGACGATATCTTCCGCTAGAGCACGACAGATGCTGAGTCGTGGTTGCGTCGCTTTTCTAGCGACTGTGGTAGAGGTGCCTACGGCAATGCCCAGACTCGAGGGCATTCCTATTGTCCGTGAGTACCGGATGTATTTCCCCCAGAGTTATCTTCTATGCTGCCGGACCGAGAGCTGAACAAAGTGTCCAACCGAAGTAAGTATCCTGTGGTGACCCTGATCCCCGTGCTGCTTTCCCCATGACCCATGCAGTGAAACACCTATTAGTGATGTGTCGGACCCGCAACGCGTCAAATGGACGCGTTGGACGGACTCAGTGAGGTTTCTGGATCAAGCCTGTCCTTCGGCTGCTTTCGCCGAATTTTAGAAAGGGTTTCCGGCTAATCCAAGACCGAATTTGGATTCAGCATGGAAAAATCCTGAAAAACGGCTATTTACTTGTATTTTTCGGAGTCCGGATGCCCAAAAAGGGACCCCCGGAAGTTTTCTGCTCATTTTGGTGCATGGGGGAAGCTGTGGACCGGCCAGTTGCCACGTGGCGGCCGCTGATTGGCCGATGCACGTGGCGCCACCACAGAGTTAAGCGCTGTTGCATGGACCAGGCGCGGGGGACACGTGGCAGCCCCGGATTCGTGGGCTCACGCGGCTCGGTCCATGACATCGAGCGGGTTGGCGCATGGACCGGGGCGGGCCATGTGGCGGCCTGTGAGTGGCCGGCTCTTGTGCGCGCAGTCCACGAAACAGCGGGAGTAGGTGGGGAAGGCGGGAGCAGGTGGGGCAGGTGGCCGCCGTACGCAGGGCGCCATGTGGCGCCCGGCGATTGGCGGGCGCCACCCACCCCACAGCCCCCGGTCGGGCCACGTGGCGGCGTCCCACTAGCCCCGCACGCGATGTCCGCTGTTCGGGACACGTGTCGAGGCTAGGTAGATCCGGGCTCTCATCGCGGGCCGGGCAGGGGCGCGAGATTCGGGCACTGTAGCCGCCCGAATCCCCTGGGCGCCCGAAATCTGGGCCCGAAAGCCCATTAAGCTTGGACTTTTTGGTTCTTTTGGTGTGGGCCTATAAATAGGCCTAATTCTTGGGCCTTTAGACCCTTTTCCCGAGCTCCTCTGTGATAGAGCCCTTTAGAAAAGTTGATCCTCATCTTGTGCTGCTTCTTGTGAAGGAGTCTCGGAATTTTGGAGGGCGCGGCATCGACGGCTTCATCGATTCGACGCAGTGCGTCGTTTCTTCTTTGGTGGCCCATTTCCGTCGCGTTTTGGTCCACGAGGTCCACAGAGCTACTCAAAAAGAATTTTTGGACGATTATTGTGGCGTCGGTTTCATGAGAGGTAGGCCTTCTATTTCTATGTTGACCACCTTGCTTCATTCTTAGTTCTTGGCATGTTTTACGAGGCATCTTTGAACCCCTTTGTTGCTGGTGGTTTTTCTGGATAGAGGAGGCTTGTTGGATTTTTATTTCTGCGCTCGGGTATCGGATTTTGACATGTGAGGACTTGATTGACGTCTACGCTTCGCGAGGATCACCATCGTATTTTTATTAGAATTTTTGGAGATTATCTCGCAGGTGGTATTTTCGCATTTTATGGACTGATTGTTATAGCAGTGTGTGATTGTGGGATATGTTGCTTACCGCGATGTTTGGACCGTATCTTTGTACCCAGGAGGAGTTTTTTGGTGTTTTTGGACTCGTTGGAATCGTGGGAATCCGAGGATTGTCCCCATTCAGTTTCAGCCTATTTGGATCTTTGATTGATGTGCGCTTCAGGTGGGTTGCTTCATCTCCAAAACCGGTGGACGGTTCTCTAACTCTATATTGTTAGTGAGCATGCATTATGTGAGCAGTATTAGAAAGCATGTTGTATCAGATAGGATTTTCTAGTGTAGTGATTCTGATCATGTTGATTATTACTTCCTATTTGTGTTGATTAAATGTTAGTATTGGACTTGACCTAGCTCTATGTCATATGTTTCATGTATAACCAGACCAGTAGAAAACCCTCACTTGGGCTAGGTTTATTTATGCTTTAGACATCCACACTGAACATTCTATTCCTGGACAAAGTGTTTTCCTCGCCTGGGTAGTGGGCTGAGTGGTCGGGATTTCTCTTAGTGTGGGATGCACGTTACACTCGTGCTTGGGGGCAAAGTGGAGTCTGGTAGATGTAGCTGGTCTTATATCTGTGGCGGGAGCCGTTGGGTAAACGGTGGTCTCGGGTTGTCGTATTTCTCTGTTTTATGTGTCGTCACTATGTTAGTGACAGGGGTATACTTGTAATGACATGACATTTCATGTAATACTTTACCCTTCGGTTGTTAATGTATTCTTTTAGGAAAGATAAATGATCGAGTTTTCTTAAGTTAACCGTCGTGCTACACGGATATTTTTCGGTAAAAGGGCTCGAAAAACGATGACCGACGGTGCGGTCGGATCTGAAATCCGACCTTGGGATCTCCCGGAATAGGATTTTTAGGGTTGCGGTGACTTGGTGCGCATCGGAATCCGTGCAAGATATCCCGCACACTTTTCGAGGAAATTATGGGTTTATCCCGTATAATTAATTAATCAATTAATTAGTTATAAAGATTTAAAAGTGGATTTTAGTTGTACGTACGAAGAATCCAACTTTTCGCAAAAGAGAAACCCTAGCCGGAGAGATCGAGAGAGAAAAGAAACGAACGGAACCCTAACCGGAGGAAAAAGAGAAGAGAAAGGGAGAAGACGGAGGAGTCCGAACACCCCGATCGACGTGTTGGAACCGGGAGTACAATCGGATCGTCTTCCCCGACGCAAATGGTGAGTGGTTTTGGTATATTGTAATCTTTTTAGGGTTCGTGTCTTTTTCGGCGTCTTCTTCGTCGTCGCTGTCGCCATCACCGCCGCCGCAGCTACAGCCGCCGCGCGACGCCGGGCGCGCGCCGCGCGACGCCGGGCACGCGCCGCGCGACGCCGGGCGCGCGCCGCGCGGCCTCGTGCCGCGCGGGGCGCCCGCGGGCAACACCGAACAGGCGCCACCCGCGGGTGCGCACGCCGCGCGGCTTCATGCCGCGCGGGGCACCCGCGGGCGGCACCGCACGGGCGCCACCGGCGGGTGTGCGCGCCGCGCGGCTTCATGCCGCGCGGGGCACCCGCGGGCGGCGGCGCCCGCGCGGGTGGCATCGCACAGGCGCTACCCGCGGGTGTTCGCGCCGCGCGGCTTCATGCCGCGCGGGGCACCCGCGGGCGGCGGCGCCCGCGCGGGCGGCACCGCAAGGGCGCCACCCGCGGGTGTGTGCGCCGCGCGGCTTCATGCCGTGCGGGGCACCCGCGGGCGATGACGCCGCGCGGGCAACATCGGGCGGGGAGCCCGCGGGCGACGGCGTCCGTGCGGGTGGGTACCGCGCGAGGAGCCGTCGTCGTACACACGCCGTTTTTGGGTCTTCGTCGCGATGATAAGTTTTGGATCCCGTCTTTGCGGCATTAATGCGTCATATTGACTTATCGTTTTTGGGGACTTCTTTAGGTCCAAGTGCGCAGCGGGAGTGTGTCAAAGATCCAAGTTTTCCGATCTCCACGCAACCTGGTGGGTACCCTCGCAATAAGTGCTGAATGTCATCATTATAACAAGTATAATAACATGCCTAATAAAGTAGATGAGATGTATCAACTGTTTAAACCCTTCGCATGAGTATTTCATGTTCTTCCATTATTAACTGTGGCGACTGAGTGTCGCGGTGATTGTTACACGCCGGTTTCGGCTATTATGTTCTTAGATGCTTACACGCACACCAGCGGTTTGGCCACCGATTGGGTGTACTTTTTCGGAATTGTGGTACGTTGACCCGTGTACCCCACGAAAGTAAAGGTGTCGAGTGGGGACCCATCGCGCTAGCTATATGTGCAGAACTAGCACCGTGGAGGGGTTAAAAGTATTACGCAAGCAAAGTGATCGTTCACGAGGGGGTCTTTAGACCTTCCGACAGGTATCATGTAATTAAATCAAGGGATGTGGTGACTCATGAGGGGAAAAGCGAAAGGTTCCGGTGTATTCGGTTTGTCTTAACAACACTTCTATTGCTTTGATCATCTACTTTATTTGTCACTGATTTTCCCACACTGTGACAGGTCTGACTAGGTGTAGTAGTCGGGACGATGGTGAGGCAGCATCTAAAGGACATTAGCCTACGTAGGCTTTATTCCGTCTTTCTTGCTCTTGGGTTATCTCATCTCTTTTCCTTTTAGTTTTTAAGTTTTCAATTGTTTGGATGTGGAATGTTACGGATGTTGGTTTGAGAGTTATTCTAATAATGTGAACTTTGGTATGCTTTTACTCGATTTGTGTGCGGCATGTTTTATACCAAACAAAGGGTTTCGAAAATACTTTCCAAAATCAAGTGTCGTGTGGGCACTACTTTGTAAATCTCTGGATTTATCCTTTCAAAAGATGTAGCCGCCCTTTTGTGACTTGTGTAAACACTTTGGAAAAACTAGGTGTCGTGTGGACACCGTTTGCAACCCGTAGTTTTATCTCTTGATGTCGTGAATGAAACTTTTGATGTAAGTAAATAGTATTACTCTCTTTCGTTGTATTCGCTGTGACTGTGTGGTTAATGAAGATGTCGCGAATCTGACGCCGTGCATATACAGAAGAGAATCAGGTCGTTATCAGAGTGAATTTGCATATGTGGCGGGTCTGGCGCACACCGGTAGGCGAGGTCGTTTACAAAAAAAATATATATGCTTTTCCGCTTATCCTTAGACCTTCGGGGCGTGACAGATCATATGGTATCAGAGAAAAACAACTTTAACCACAGTAGTCAGTGACCAACATCCATAGTGCATAACGCCACAAGCAATTGAACATGAGATAACCATGGTGTAGGTGCGGTAGAACGTGAGTGTACGAGGGAAAAAGGGGGATTTAATTTTGGTGCGTCCATAGGTCAAAGTGTTAGGCCAGTAACCTTAGGGTTAACGTGGTTTCTTTGTATACAGCAGAAGATGGCCCGGACTAGGTCATCGGCCGATAACGCGGGTGCAGAAAGTACGGCCCCGACCGCCGCGGAGAGCCAACTCCTTCGACAGCAACTGCGAGAAATGGCCGGGCAACTGGCAACGCTGACAGAACAAGTCCGTCAGTTAACGCAGCCGCAGGCAACCGCACCAGTGGAGGACACCCCGATCCCTCCGCCCGAATCGACCGCCCCCACTACGGGACCGCCAGGGGCAGGTGGTGCAACTGCAGCCGCGCCCCTTCAGACCTCGATGACGGGTTTGTCGGCAGAGCAACCTACAACACCGTTGGACTTACCCACCCCGGCGGCTTCAGGGCGCGTACTGGGAGCGACTGCGGGGGACTCAGCAAGGGAAGCGGTGACGACCCCTATGTCACGCCCCGGCGTCGAAACTGCGACCCGGGCTCGCCAACAGATCCGCCGCCTATACGGTGAACCCCGTATAGACGAAGCGTCTAACCTGCAAAAGATAGATACTATACTAAACAGATATCAGAGCTGAAAATAAACTGCTAGAAATAAAATAAATACAACTCTAAGTCCTCACCACAAGTACAAAAGTCGCTCAACTCTGATATAAAAGTACAACTCTATACCTCACTACAAGGTCTCTCAACAAGTAACTCTCAAAATATAAAAAGGGGTACATCTACTATCTGGATGACGACTGGTAGGGATCTAGCTCGCGACTCCCTTACCTCGGTCTGAAGAAGCAACAACTGGAGCAGCAGGAACAGGAGTAGAAGTCCCTGGGGAAAAACACCACGACGGGTGTGAGAACTACATCCCACAGTAGTCCTTAGTGGGTGCCGTCAACAAGCCCAACGGTCTGCCCACTAAGTCTACTAGAGGCATAAGGTAATAAATGAAATACTGAAAGAAAGAGCTGGAAATGAATAACTCTACAGCTACTATGCCCCTATCTAGATGCTCAAAAAGTGGAACAGATGATAACATGATGCATCTATTAACTCACAGGTATAGTAACCCAAAACTATATTGACTGCCACATAGGGTCCAGTCAAACCTGCGCCCACCTACTGCCGCACATCCTCAACAGGACGGTCTACCGTAGGGTATCCATGACTGCCACATCTGGGCCAGCTAGAGGGACGGTGTCGACAAGTCACGATAGAAGAACTCAATCTCACGCCGGTTACAACAACCCGGTCTAAAGCTCAATCTCAACGTCGGTTACAACAACCCGGTCTCAAGCTCAATCTCAACGCCGGTTACAACAACCCGGTCTCGCCTACTCCGGAGTGGCACTCGAGGGGAGCGACCCGCTCGAGTCAAAAGTAACCCATGTCCAACAGCTCTGTCAAGTATCTCAGCCAATGAGGCAAAAGTCGACACAATGCTCAAAGTGGAGACTCACTCAATCCACAATGCAAAACCCAGCCCCAACTGATGTATAACACTAATCGGTCAAACCGCCCACAGTTCGTGGTTACCGAAATAATAACCCGAGTTGATAATCTGGTGCTATCCCACCCGACTCAACAATATAGCTATACTATCCCCCATCCCTGCTCTCTACCTTGAGCAACAAGGGACACTCGACAGTCGCGACCGCTGTCAACCCAACGGCTCCCTAAAACAGGCATCACTGACAGGATAACTCCACAACAGACACAAAAAAGGGTCCGGGAACCCCGAAAGACTATAACCTACAACCCTAATCAAACAAGAACTGGTTCTAGGCATAGCCTCTCGTTGTTCTCGTCCCCAAGGAAAAAGGCAGACCTTGGAACCCAGACCACTCGAATCATCTCGGGTTGTTAAATTTATCGGAAAAGGGTGATATTTCTGATTAAAAGCCATTTGATCTGAAAGAAATCCATATTTAATGATTTTTAGTTCTTTTTTTTTAGGAAAATAATTGAAAACAAGTTTTATATCCAAGCCTCGTAGAGCTAATGCCTTTGTCCAATCAAACAAGAACAGACTCGGCGACTCTACGATGCTCGGAAGAAAACATTGGTTGACTAAAATCATATGTGTGTCCAAAAACAGTTCTGGGTTCAAGGTCCTGCCATCACTGGTACAAAGCTGCCACTGACACAGTGGCGACAATAAAACAAGTAACCAAAACATCTCGGGACCGCCGTCTACCAAACGGCTCCCGCCACAAATGAACGATCAACTGTATCTACCAGACTCCACTCTGCTCCCAAGCACGAGTGCAAGAATGCATCCCACACTAAAAGAAACCGGACCACTCGGCCCACTACCCGGGCGAGTAAAACACTATGTCCAGGAAAGAAAAGAAGTGTGGATGTCTAAAGCAGAATAAACCTAGCCCAAGTTGAAGTTTTCTATAGTCTGGCTGAACATGCTGCATATGACGGGGTGCTAGGTCAAATTCCAAGATAATAATTTTACAGAGTAGGAACAAGAGATCGCATGATCATCATATAAATCTAGAAACAACAGGTATCACATTCTAGCATGCTACACAGGAATATCACTATCATGCATGGTCCTACTATAGCAGATTTAATGCACATTCCATCATTCTTGGAGACAGGGCCACCCACCTGAAGGTGCACAACTGTCCAGGGTCGTACAGCTAGGAAAGCCCAGAAACAGATATACGAGCACAATCACCAAGCCAACAGTACCAAAGTAGTGTTCAAAGCATCCTGGGTACATAATAGATCCAAGAATTACACTTAATTCCTCAAAATTCCACATATTAAAAATCTGCGATGAACAGTCTTCTTTCTGTGAAATTTACCCTTGTAAAACAGCCTCCAAAAATTCCAGTAAAAATATGACGGCGATCCTCGCGAAGTGTAGATGTCGATAGAGCCTTGAAACGTCGAATTTCGATGTCCGGATGTGGAGATAAAAATCCGCGAAGACCTTGCTGTCCAGGAATCTCACAGCAAAACAGGGGCTGAGTAAAGCCTCCAAAACTGTGCCAAAAACCCAAATCTATGTTACGGAATTTGAGTTGGCGTAGTTTCGTGAAAGTCTCAAGTCTTGAAGATTGAAGGTGAAGAAAGTTGGATCATTTAACTCAATCTCAAGAAAGAAGAATTCAAAAGGATCAGGTATGTTTAACTAAAGATTTTGTGTGATCCGAATACTTCTTATAGTGTAGAAACACTTGGAAGAATCTTTCATTGCATAAAAATCAAAAAACTGGACTTGGGACATGTTCAGGATCCGGATCAGGCTGTTCGATCCGGATCCCGAAGGTGGTTCGTTCATACATCGTCGCAATCCGGATCGTAGTCTCTTGATCCGGATCCCGAACGTTGAGTTTACCATCTACCTTGAACGATCCGGATCTTGCTTCGCAATCCGGATCCCGAACGTTGATGTTTGGTGAACTGTATGAACGATCCGGATCGTAGTCACATGATCCGGATCCCGAACCTTCGTTTTTCTGGAATTGGCTGTTTCGTTATGACGATCCGGATCTCAGTTATCACGATCCGGATCGCCGTCCGTAAAATTCCAGAAATGGCAGGTTTTTGATTCTTATCTCCTTCCTAGGGTTTCTAACCTATAAATAGACCCTATGTCTTTCTTTCTAGGGTCAATCCACATAGCCGTCATTTTCATATATCATCTTATACGGCTATAGATCCACATATAGAGAAGAAAGGAAATCATTAGAGAATACTCTATGTTTCTTCATCTATATTGATTAGTTTGATTCTAGGTTTTCATACTCACATCTTGAGTTGAATCAAACTAATGAATACTTAGATGGTATTTCCGATCTATCTTTGATCTAAGTATTCGGCGGATCATCACCACCCAAAAACAACGTTTACCCCAAAATCGGCGCGTGGATTCGCGTGTCCTTGTGGATTCAAGGTTCATTCGCTCTCGTGGATTCGGAGCGAGGCACGTTCGTGGATTCGAAGGGTGCTATTGGGTGAAGACCGTGGATTCGGTCGGACGTCGTGGATTCGACGTTGGACGCCGTGGATTCGGCGTTGGGCGCAGATCGTGGATTCGAGAAGCGTCTGGAGCGAGCGGAGAAGATCCTCTAGGAGCGTATGGAAAAGGTTGAGTCGTAAGTGTGTACGGTAAATCACCTTGTACGTGTTTTAATTCTAGTGGATTTCTGCCGTGTTATCGGTCCCGTGGTTTTTTACTCCGGTGATGGAGTTTTCCACGTAAAAATCTTGCGAGTTATTTTCATTTCCGCATTGGGTTTTTTATCGCAACGATTTTTGAGTGTTTATACGTTTACACCTATTCACCCCCCTCTAGGTGTTTCTTCCCCTATTTAGATCCGTATTATATACGACCCAACAAGTGGTATCAGAGCGGGAATAGGGTTGTGAACAATGGTTGAAGGTGGAAACATCAATCGACCCCCTTTCTTTGATGGAACAAATTATGCGTACTGGAAAGTACGGATGAAAGCCTTTTTATCTTCCATCGACGAAAGGGTGTGGCATTCAATTGAATCAGGATGGACTAATCCAACTGAACTTATCTCTGATGTTCACACCTTAAAACCTAGGTCGAAATGGACCAAGGAAGAGTTTGAGTTATCTTCTTACAATGGCAAGGGAATTAATGCTATTTTTAATGCCTTATCTCAAACTGAATTCTCTCGCGTCTCGGCATGTGAGACTGCGAAAGAAATCTGGGATGTTCTCCAGGTTACACATGAGGGAACTAACCTCGTGAAGATTCAGAAACTGCAGATGCTTACGAGCAAGTTTGACTCTATTTTGATGGCAGAAAATGAATCTTTCACGGACTACTATACACGATTGCAAGACATCGTAAACTCATGTGCTAATCTGGGAGAGAAGATTCCAGAATTTAAGATTGTAAGAAAAATCTTAAGAACTCTTCCTGAACGATTTCGCCCAAAGGTTACTGCCATTGAAACTATTAAACACCCGGACGAAATACGTGTAGAAGAATTAGTTGGTTCATTACAAACTTATGAAATGACTTTTAATACTAACAATTCTTCTGGAAAAGCATCCACTTCTAAGTCTTCAGGTTATGCGTTGAAAACAACTAAGGAAGAAGACGCGGATACATCCTCCTCGGACGATGACGAGAACCTTTCTATGGAGGAATTTGAGAAGCAGCTCGCTCTCTTGACAAGGAATTTTCGCCGCAACTTTCGAAGGGGTAATTCAAGCAAATCTCCATCCTTCAGAAAGTGGAACAAAGGCAAGGGTACTCCAAGTCACAAGTCAAGAAAGCAGGAGAACTTCTCAAAGGATAAGAAAAGTTCAGAAGGACAACTGCAATGCTTCAAATGTCGAGGCTACGGCCACATTGCAACGGAGTGTCCTAACAAGTATCCGGCAAAGAAGAAGGCGATGCAAGTCGTCACTTGGGATGACAACTCAACGTCAAATGAGTCGTCTTCAAGTGATGAAGAAAAGAGTTCCACGGCATTCCACGCGTCCACATCTTCACCATTCATGTGCTTTATGGCAAGTACGTCTGAATCATTGTCCAACTCCACTGTTGAAAAGAATGCAATGGACAATGAATCGGATGATTCGGAAGGTGAAGAGTTTGCTCTAGCCTACCACAGATCTTTACAGGATTTAAAGAAACCGGCTAAGCAAAACAAGGGGTTGAGAGGGAGATTGCAGGATCTCGAAGAAGAAGTAAAAAGGGTAACTTCTCTCTCGACCGATCTTGAAGTGGAAAGGGATAGTTTGATAAAAGCAAATGTTTCCCTTCAAGAGTCCAATGAGCAGCTCGAGAAGAACTATATAGATATGGTGAACAAAGCAAACTACTTCTTGAAGCTCTATGGCGAGGGCCGACAGGAAAGACGGGAAATGACGGAGACCATTCTCCAACTCAAGGATGACTTACAGCAATTCTCTTTAGGAAGGAGTAAGTTGGATAAACTCCTTGGTCTTGGTCAAACAAATCGGTTCGGCCTCGGGTACACTCAAACTGGAAACAGTCCAAGTTCGAGTGGGACAGTCTTTGTGCCTCAGTCGGTATCTCCTCCTCCGACACCGGAATTCAAGACAAACAACGACAACAAACCTACTTCATCCTCTTTGGGATCGTCAAGATCTAAGGTATGTTTTCGTTGTGGTGTTTCAGGGCACATAAGAAGATATTGCAAGACGGGAGTCGAACGCTCATCTCAAGCACCTCTTGCATCAACTACCAAAAAGGCTCCTTTTCGGAAATCAAAGCAAAACTTTTCAAATGAAAAGAGACTTGGTAGTTCACCGCGCAAGACGACTTCATCAAGGAGCAACAATCGTTTTAACAAGACGCTTTCACCTAGGCACAAAACTTCACGACCATTACAGACGCATTCCAAAAAGGTTTGGGTGCGCAAAGGTGAAATTTTCCCTTGTCTTGTTTCCAATATTTCCTTGCATGCATATGATAGCTCGTCTTGGTATCTGGATAGCGGGTGTTCCCGTCACATGACCGGTGACAAAAATAGTTTTCAAAATCTTGAGAAAATCTCCGGAGGACACGTTGTTTTCGGAGACGGTCGATCTTCCAAAATTGTTGGAAAAGGGACGGTAGCTATTCCAGATGGCCCGATTTTGAAAAACGTCTTATTTGTTGATGGCCTTAAGACTAACCTCATAAGCATAAGTCAACTTTGCGACAATGATTTTTCAGTTAACTTTTCATCTGTTGAGTGCGTTGTAACTGATAAGGACCATGTCTTCTTTTTAAAAGGGGTTAGATCGGAAAACAATTGTTATGTTGTTCCTAATAAATTTTCTGAAAATTGTAACTTAGCTGCTTTGAATAATGAAACTCTTTGGCATGAAAGGCTAGGTCACTTAAATTTTAAGGAACTTACTAGAATTTCAAACAAGGACGTGGTCAAGGGGATTCCAAAACTTTTATTTAAACAAAACATTGTGTGTGGTGGCTGTCAAAAGGGAAAACAGTCCAGGACTGCACACAAGAGCTTGAACCACATCGGTACAAAACGGCCTTTGGAACTTTTGCACATGGATTTAATGGGGCCAACTCGTCAACCATCTTTGGGAGGTAAATGGTATATTTTCTTATTGGTTGATGATTTCTCTCGGTTTTCTTGGGTAGCATTTCTGAGAGAGAAAGCTGATACGTTTGACTCTTTTCATGAGATTTGCCATCGTATTATGATTAAAAAGAATGAAAAGATCATTCGTGTTAGAAGTGATAGGGGTGGAGAATTCATAAATTCAAAATTCATTGACTTTTGTACTTCAAATGGCATTAAACATGAATTCTCGGCACCCTATACACCTCAGCAGAATGGTGTTGTTGAGCGCAAAAACAGGGTTGTTCAAGAGATGGCGCGTGTGATGCTTCATAGCCGGAAATTACCGCTACATTTTTGGGCTGAAGCTGTGAACACCGCTGTCTATGTCATTAACAGAGTGTATTTGCGCCCAGGAACCTTGAATACACCATATGAGCTGTGGTTTAGTAGAAAACCGGATATCAAGTACTTTCGTATCTTCGGGAGTCGATGTTACATCTTACGTGACCGTGAAAATCTTGGAAAGTTCGACTCTCGAAGTGATGAAGGGATCTTTTTGGGTTATTCTACGAATAGCAGAGCATATCGAGTATTTAACATTGAATCTAAGACGATCGTAGAATCTATAAATGTTAAAGTAGATGAAGCTTCTCATTTTTGAATCTGAAAAATCTACCCTCGATATCTCTCTAGATGATGATTCTCCTGCTAGTGCATCTTCTCATAATAATACTTCCAATATTAATGATGCATCTAATGGTTCTTCTAGTTTATCCGATGTGCAGGAATCATCTCGTGTACCTCCGAGTACTCCGTTTCAACAAACGCTACGAATCTCCAAGGATCATCCGGAATCGAACATCATTGGAGATCCACAAGAAGGAGTTAGAACTCGAAGGCAGTTGGTTTGCGGATTTGCTTGCTACGTATCTTTAATCGAACCAAAGACAATAGATGAAGCTCTTCAGGATGACTACTGGATTAAAGCAATGCAGGAAGAGCTCCATCAATTTGAGCGAAACAAAGTCTGGGAATTAACGAAGCCTCCAAAGCAACATAATGTGATAGGTACCAAATGGATCTTCAAGAACAAGAAAGATGAAGATGGTACTATCATCAGGAACAAGGCACGACTAGTTGCTCAAGGCTACTCTCAAGTAGAAGGTATAGACTTTGACGAAACTTTCGCCCCTGTAGCTAGACTCGAGTCCATTCGTATATTGTTTGCTATTGCTTGTCATTTTAAAATCAAATTATTTCAAATGGACGTCAAGAGCGCATTTCTAAATGGGTTTTTAAATGAGGAAGTTTATGTAGCTCAACCGAAAGGTTTTGTAGATCATAAACAACCTAACCATGTTTTTCGTTTGAAAAAGGCTCTTTACGGTCTGAAACAAGCACCGCGAGCATGGTACGAAAGGTTAACAAAGCACCTTTTGGAGAAGGGCTATACTCGAGGGGGAGCTGACAGGACTCTCTTTGTGAAGCATTATCAAAATAATTTCATTGTAGCACAAATCTATGTCGATGACATTGTATTTGGTGCAACAAAAGATAATGATGCTTCTAAATTCGCGGAGACCATGGAAAGCGAATTTGAGATGTCCATGATGGGCGAACTGTCTTATTTTCTTGGATTGCAAATTAAACAAAATGATGAAGGTATTCACTTGAGTCAATCCAAGTATGCACTGGAGTTGGTCAAAAAGTTTGATCTAGAAAATTGTAAAGATTTTCCAACTCCAATGGGAACTAGCCACAAGGGACTTGGAAGTGAATCACATAGTGAGAATGTAGACGAGAAACTGTATAGAAGTATGATTGGAAGTCTACTTTACCTCACGGCTAGTCGCCCGGATATATCCTTTAGTGTTGGGATTTGCGCGAGATATCAATCAGCACCAAAGGAAGTTCACCTGAAAGCGGTGAAACGGATCATCCGGTACATCAAAGGATCAATTAATTTCGGAATTTGGTATCCTATGGGAACAAGTCTGGACATTGTTGGATACTCAGATGCCGATTGGGCAGGATCAGTGGATGATCGGAAAAGCACGAGTGGTGCATGCTTCTATCTTGGCCATTGCCTTGTTGCATGGCACAGTAAAAAGCAGAATTGCATAGCACTCTCGACTGCCGAAGCGGAATACATTTCAGCTGGAAGTTGCTCAACTCAACTCATTTGGATGAAAAGCGTATTGAGTGACTTCCGCATTTCAGCATCTTCGGTAACAATTCTTTGTGACAACACAAGTGCAATTAACATTTCTAAAAACCCTGTGTTGCACTCTAGAACAAAACATATTGAACTTAGATATCATTTTCTTAGAGAGCTAGTTGAATCAAATACTCTTCAACTTTCATATATTTCAACTGAAGATCAATTAGCTGACTTTTTAACAAAACCTTTGGATCAAAAACGTTTTATTCATTTGCGAAAAGCAATTGGTATGCTTTCTTTGAAATAAACTTCTTTTTGAAACCTTTGCTTAAAATAGGTTTTGTATTTGTTTTGTTCTATTCAATATCTATGTTTATACATAGGATAGTAATTGAGCATAGATCTTAATTGACTTTAATTGCATCTGTTCACACATTTAGAAATTTATTATGCTTTTGCCATCATAATATTTCTTTGTTGCAATGATCGTTTATGTTAATTAAATCATCTTCTAAAGTGATCAAAGTCAATTTCTCTCTCAATGATCTCTTGGTATAGTCATTATCTTATTTGACTGTTTAGTCGAGTATGAAATCGAGATCAATTTTTGGTTGAATACTTTATATCTTAAATAATTGATAGCCAATTGAGGGGGAGTCAAAGATAATGTAAAATGCTCAAAAGATGTGGAAAGAGTTACATCCCAATGAGGAGTGTGAAAACTACCACCACATGGAGGAAAGAGCTACCACCTCGGTCGTCCGAGTATTGTGTGCAGCTACCACATGTATACCAAGCATGGTTGTTCAAATTTTTGATTAAGTAAAATGCATGTTGAAATACTTGACTCTGTCAAATTTCAAGGTTGGTATAAGGTGGGATTTTAAAGAAAGATGCTCAAAGAGCCACTCTCTTCAACAGATTGTCTAGAAATATTATCTACCATATTTGGGATTTCAAACATCTATTGATCTTTGTATTTCATTTTCTTTACCGAATTGATTATTTGATAAAGGCATTACTCATAAGATCAAGTTAGATGTAATTGAAGGTGTTCAACTTTAAGGGATTTAATTCTTGTAAATTTTCGTTTCATTTTTGGATATTACTGATAGATTTGGCATAATCTAATTCTTGTTGTGTGAAACGATGCTTTTTGTTTAAAGTTGATACACCTTTGTGCTTACAATCTTTTTCTGGTTTTTCTTGAATTTCTCTGAAATTTTTCTAAAGAAAAAGTTGGGGCCGATCCGGATCGGGCAAGGTGATCGGATCCCGAACGCAGGTTTTCTCCTGCGGGCTGACGATCCGGATTGGACCTGCCGATCCGGATCCCGAACGCAGTTTTTTTCACTGCTGGTAGCCGATCCGGATCGCAAGCTCGGGAGGATCCGGATCGCGGCTAGGTTTTTATAAAGAACAAAAGGGTTTTGATTTCTTTTACTCCAATCTTTTGTTCAAAAGTTTCCAGAGCGCTTCTCTCTAGATTTCATCCTCCTTGGAAGCTTTCTAACTCAAGTTCTTCAGTTCCAAGTAAGTTTTATTGATCAAAATCTCGATTTTTCACCGTTTTTCTCTTTTCCTCCTCAAACGTACGAAATTCTTGGATCGATTTTGTTTGTGGATGGTTTTTGATCAAATTTCTTTTGAAATAAGAACTCTGGGTTGTTTAGTTTTGATTATATGCTAGGTTTTCTCCTGATTAACGGATTTTTAGGCTTCGATTTCTAAAATTTCGGTTTTAGGGCATATAATAAGGATTTTCGAAATTCATGCAATTGATCTATTTTTAGAAGTCCTTTTAGAAAACTAATTTGATTCTTAGTCTCTCTACATGATTATGATTGTTTGGGTACAATTTTTCCAATTTTTGAAAACTAAGAATTTTTGTGTTCTTGAGTTGGTTTTCACAGGACACCTTCTTAACTCAAGCACTTTGATCATTGTCACTCTCTTGGTTAATCCTGTTACTAGTCACAATGGTGCACAAGAGTACATCTGAAAAAGAGGAACCAGATATTTCAACAGGAGATAAGACAACGAAGGCAGGGAGGACAGCTCAGGAGTACGATACTGAAGAATGGGATGAATTCTTCAAAGATTTTCAACAGAAGATTGATGAGCAAAACAGGAATTTGCAAGCGCCACAAAGGCTTATGAACTCGGCATCAAAATAACGAGAATATTAGAAGCCGAAGAATGTCCATAAGAAGTGAAAAGTGTTCATAGTAGGTATTACTAGAGCTCGCTCATCTCTGGGTTATACAAAAGGAATCTCCAGGGTTACGGATTGATTGCAACCCATATGCTTCTAGACAGCATCCATTCACACTCAAACGACAGGATACAGACATGCCGGTATTGGAATCGTTCGCAGCGGAACAACAAAGAAACTCGGACTGAACAAGAGGAGGACATCGAAAACGAAATTCAGCCAGATTTACTCTCGATCACAAGAAGATCAAGA